>JBBGZY010000738.1:4152500-4577500 GCA_037952925.1 Lithobates clamitans
GCAATTAATGAAAACACTTTGAGGCTTGCATATGATTTGATGATGGAAATCAGCAGAGCTTCTGCTCATTTACTAAAGCACTGGAACAAATGCACTTGTAGAGTGCACATGCATTTTGCAAAGTGCAACATAGATTTGCTTTAGACAAATCAACACCACAGAACATTCAAGCAAATTTTAACGAGGGTGGGGGTGGGGGGGTTGTGAAATCTAGCTAATTGCTAATTAGCAGCACACTATTTGGAGTGAGTTCAGGTGGGGGGGGGGGTTGTGAAATCTAGCTAATTGCTAATTAGCAGCACACTATTTGGAGTGAGTTCAGGTGGGGGGGGGGGGGTTGTGAAATCTAGCTAATTGCTAATTAGCAGCACACTATTTGGAGTGAGTTCAGGTGGGGGGGGTTGTGAAATCTAGCTAATTGCTAATTAGCAGCACACTATTTGGAGTGAGTTCAGGTGGGGGGGGGTTGTGAAATCTAGCTAATTGCTAATTAGCAGCACACTATTTGGAGTGAGTTCAGGTGGGGGGGGGGGGTGTGAAATCTAGCTAATTGCTAATTAGCAGCACACTATTTGGAGTGAGTTCAGGTGGGGGGGGGGTTGTGAATTCTAGCTAATTGCTAATTATAAGCACACTAAATACACTCCAACAAAATACATTCAAAATGAGTACACTAGGTGGATATGTTCCCATCACTTCATGCTGGGAAGGTTATTGAAGGAAACTATACATGCATGACAAAAAATAACAGGAAAAAATCCCAGCATGTGTGAGGATAAAAAGGGGACATTCACACTATATTGCAATGATGGGAAGTAGTGTTTGAAGCAAGAAATACATTACATTATCAAAGATTACATAAAAGAACATGTGATGCTAATAAAAGAAAAATATCTTACCTTAATATAGTCCTTCTGCAGGACCTGTATGATGGCAGAACAGGTCTCTGGGATAATGATCCCCAGAGCCTGGGGGGAGATGCCTGTCGAGAACTTAAGGTCCTGCAGGCTTCTCCCTGTGGCCAAATACCGCAAGGTAGCGACCAGCCTCTGCTCCGGAGTGATGGCTTGCCTCATGCAGGTATCCTGCCTGCTGATATAGGGGGTCAGCAAAGCCACCAAACGGTCAAAAACGGGGTCCGTCATCCGGAGAAAGTTCCTGAAATCCTCAGGATTGTTCTCACGGATCTCACGGAGCAAAGGCATGTGACAGAACTGGTCACGCTGAAGCAACCAATTCTTGGTCCATGAACTCCTCCTCGCCCTGTTCATGGACTGGTCTTGGGCTGAAGAATAAACTACAGCACCAAGCACATACAATGCACGAGCTCTACGACGAGTACGTACAGGTAACATGGCTTCAAAACGGTCGGCTGGTCAGAACGCACTAAACAGAACGCACTGAAGAACAGCAAGGCCTGTGAAGAACGACCTGAAAATCAGGAACGAGCGGCCAATAAAACAAAGATTTCTCAATGCCAACTGACCAAACGCACTGAAAAGCAGATACAAACCTCACAAGCACAGACTGAACAACAGTTAAAACGAACTGAAAAATACGAGTCTCACAAGCGCGAATCGTCTCTCACCAAACTTCTACTAACACGAGATAAACACGAGATTAGCAGAAGGAGCCCAAAGGGTGTCGTACGGGCTATTGAACTTCCGTTTTATAGTCTCGTCGGACTTGGTGTACGTCACAGCGTACTAAGCTGGCGTACTTTTGTGTGGTCGTGTGTGGGCAAGTCCGTTCGTAAGAAAGTCTGCCCCAAGTCCGACGAAGGTACGCCGGAAGTATGTCGGACAGGCTGTCCGACTTTTGTAGCTGCAAAGTCCGACCGTGTGTACGCGGCATTAGTGTAGTGCGTCCTCTGCACAGTGTGCACCTAAAGCTACCTGAAGAAAATTGGTGGTGTTCTTCTGATCCTATATTAATACCACAGGCAGGCAGCTACAGTATTTATAGTTAGTGCACTGCGTCCTCTGCACAGTGTGCACCTAAAGCTACCTGAAAATAATTGCTGTTGTTCTGCTCCTATTAATACCACAGACAGGCAGCTACAGTATTTACAGTTATGCCCCGTACACACGGTCAGATTTTCCGATAGAAAATGTCCGATCCGAGCGTGTTGTCGGAAATTCCGACCGTGTGTGGGCTGCATCGGACATTTTCCATCGGATTTTCCGACACACAAAGTTGGAGAGCAGGAGATAAAATTTTCCGACAACAAAATCCATTGTCGAAAATTCCGATCGTGTGTACACAAATCCGACGGACAAAGTGCCACGCATGTTCAGAATAAATAAAGAGATGAAAGCTATTGGCCACTTCCCCGTTTATAGTTCCGACGTACATGTTTTACGCCACCGCGTTCAGAATGATCGGATTTTCCGACAACTTTGTGTGACCGTGTGTATGCAAGACAAGTTTGAGCCAACATCCGTCGGAAAAAAATCCTAGGATTTTGTTGTCGGAATGTCCGAACAAAGTCTGACCGTGTGTACGCCCTAATAGTGTACTGTGTCCTCTGCACAGTGTGCACCTAAAGCTACCTGAATAAAATTGGTGGTGTTCTTCTGATCCTATATTAATACCACAGGCAGGCAGCTACAGTATTTACAGTTAGTGTACTGTGTCCTCTGCACAGTGTGCACCTAAAGCTACCTGAATAAAATTGGTGGTGTTCTTCTGGTCCTATATTAATACCCCAGGCAGGCAGCTACAGTATATACAATTAGTGTTCTGCGTCCTCTGCACAGTGTGCACCTAAAGCTACCTGAAGACAATTGCTGTTGTTCTGCTCCTATTAATACCACAGACAGACAGCTACAGTATTTACAATTAGTGTACTGTGTCCTCTGCACAGTGTGCACCTAAAGCTACCTGAAGACAATTGCTGGTGTTCTCATACTAATAATACTACAGGCAGGCAGTTGATTCTGTTAGCTGCAGTATCAGTATATATATATATATATATACACACATCCCAGCTTTGTGCAGCTACATCTCACTGTAGGCCATTAGTATGTCTGGAAGGCCAACAAGGAGAGGCAGATAGTCACAAGCCAATAAAAGAGGGCAAGCAGGCTCTGTGTCTAGAGGCAACAGTGCATGGAGACGGTGCATCCTCATCAGCACGTGGCCGTGGGACACGCTTGTCCTTTTTTTTGGCAGCTGGCCATGTTGAGCTGCAACATGCAGAAGACTTGGTAGAGTGGATGACCAAGTCGTCCTTATCCTCCTCATCCTCTCTCACCCAGGCTCAGGGTACTTTGTCTAGCAAAGCAACTGCCAAAGCGGCCTCTTTTCTCGGCTCAATGGCATCAGTCACTCCTTCCCTAGCCCCACCATTTCCTCCTGAGGAGTCCCCCGCACTGTTTGACCACAGTGTTGGGTACATGCTCCAGGAGGATGCCCAGCGTTTTGAAGGCTCTGATAATGGTACCCAGATAGAGGAAGGTAGTACGGTGAGCCCAGACAGAGGGGGTGCCCAAGAAGGACAGCAATCTGGCAGTCATGTACCCCCAGCTGCAGCGTACTGCCAGCTTTGCTCCAGTGATGAGGAGGGAGGGGATGATGAGGTCACTGACTCCACGTGGGTGCCTGATAGGAGAGAGGAGGAGGAGGCACATCACCAACGAGGCAGGATGCCCTCCAGGGGCCAGCTTAAGGGCAGCACACCGACTGCATCACACCGCAGAGCTCCCCATGTGCAGGGCGCTGCTGTCTCTGCGCGTTATTCCAAAAGTTCTTTGGTGTGGGCCTTTTTTGAGACAAGTGCATCAGATCCCACCGCTGCTATTTGCAACATATGTCTCAAGCATATCTCGCGTGGCCAAAACATCACCCGCTTGGGCACCACATGCTTGACCAGACATATGTCGACCTGCCATGCAGTTTGTTGGCAAGCGTACCTAAAAGACCCACACCAAAGAACAAAGAGGACCTCTCCTTGCTCCTCATCAGCTGGGATCTCCAACACCACTATACCTTCAGTTCTCTCTGAGAACTGCACTGAGAGGAATGAAGGTGTAGAATTAGGTGTGTCACAGCCAAGTACTTGGGAGCAATCTGCTATCGGTACACTGACATCAGGTTGTACCAGGCAAATTTACCTGCCGCAGCTGCTGCACTGCCCAAAGAAGTTCACTCCCAGCCATCCACATGCCCAGTGGTTGAATGCTAGCTTGGCTAAATTGCTAGCACTTCAACTGCTGCCTTTTCAGTTGGTAGACTCTGCCCACTTCCATGAGTTTGTGGAATGTGTGGTTCCTCAGTGGCAGGTCCCAAAAAGCCACTTTTTCTCACGGAAGGCGTTTCCAGCTCTCTACCGGCATGTGGAAGGCAGTGGAAGGCAATGTCTTGGCCTCGCTGGACAGGGCGGTCAGCGGTAAGGTGCATATTACCACTGACTCATGGTCCAGCAGGCATGGACAGGGACATTACCTATCTTTCACCACGCACTGGTTGACTCTTCTGGCAGCTGGGAAGGATGCAGGACAGGGTGCAGTAGTATTGGAGGTTGTTCTGCCACAACACCTCCAAAATACTACTAGTGGTGATTCTGCCACACCTCTCTTGTCCACCCCCTCCTCTTCTGCTTCCTCCATGGCCTCTTCCTGTGCTGATTTGTTTTCAGAACCAGCGGTGCTCCGTAGGCGTTCGAGGGGCTACGCAAGCACACAGGCAAAAAGATGCCATGAGGTGCTTGAGCTGGTGTGCTTGGGTGACAGGGGCCACACTGGGGCAGAGATTCTGTCAGCTCTGCAGGGGCAGGTTCAGAGGTGGTTGACGCCACGCCAGCTTAAGGCAGGTATGGTGGACTGCGACAATGGCACCAACCTCCTCTCCATCCTCCGACAGGGACAACTGACCCATGTGCCCTGTTTGGCTCACATCCTTACCCGGGCTTACAGGATGTCCTGAGGCAGGCCAGGAAAGTCTGTGTGCATTTCCGCAGGTCATATAATGCCAGTGCTTGGCTGGCAGACCTCCAAAATGAATTTAACCTGCCCAAGAACCGCCTAATATGTGACATGCCCACCAGGTGGAACTCAACGTTGGTCATGCTGCATCGGCTGCACACACAGCAGAGGGCAATCAATGAGTACCTGTGCGACTATGGCACCAGGACAGGGTTGGGGAGCTTAGTTTTTTCCCCATGCCAGTGGGCCATGATCAGGGATGCATGCACTGTCCTGTCACCTTTTGAGGAGGCCACAAGGATGGTGATCAGGGACAGTGCAAGCATCAGTGACACTGTCCCCCTTGTCCACCTGTTGGAGCACACGCTGCCTGGAATAATGGACAGGGTACTTGAGGCAGAACAGAGGCAGGAAGGGGAGGACTTCCTTAGCCCTCAAGGACCCCTTTATCCAGGCAGTGTTCCTGCGTGCCCGCCGATCACACAGGAAGAAGAGGAGGAGGAGGAAGAGGGGGATTGTGTCAGCATGGAGGTGGAGCCTGACACTCAGCATCAGCAGCAGTCTTTAAGGGATCATTTACAGTCCCAAGAAACCCATGGACTTGTACGTGGCTGGGAGGAGGTGGCTGCGGATCATGTTGTCCTTAGTGACCCAGAGGACTCTGGACCGAATGCCTCAGCAAACCTACGCTGCATGGTCTCCCTGTTCCTGCAAATCCTGCGGAAGGATCCTTGTATTCGCGGTATCAAGGAGAGGGATCAATACTGGCTGGCAACCCTCCTTGATCCACGTTACAAGGGTAAGGTTGCGGACCTTATCTTGCCGTCGCAGAGGGAGCAAAGGATTAAACATCTTCGGGAGGCCTTGCAGAAAGGTCTGTGCAACACGTTCCCAGAGACTGGGTGGTTACAAACTCCTGTTCCTGGACAACATGTTGCTGAGGCTCCGGTCAGTCAAAGAAGGAGCGGTGGAGAAGGTGGCCGTCTGACCGATATGTTCAGACAATTTTTTAGTCCACAGCCCCAAGGTATGATCAGTTCCAGCAACCATAGCCAGCGCCTGTTTTACATGGTGCAGGAATACCTAGGGGCAAGATCTGACTTGGACACCTTTCCCACTGAAAATCCTCTGGGTTACTGGGTCTTGAGGATGGATCACTGGCCAGAGCTTGCACAGTATGCAATTGAGCTACTAGCCTGTCCTGCATCCAGCGTTCTTTCGGAATGCACATTCAGTGCTGCTTGAGGCTTTGTAACCGATAACAGGGTGCGCCTGTCCACCCACTCGGTCGATCGACTGACCTTCATAAAAATGAATCAGTCTTGGATCACCACCAGCTACCAAACACCTGATGCTGATGTGACCGAATAATTTTTTTTTTTGAAATGTCAGATCCCTTCAAGACTGCCTATGCCGATGCTGAGTGACTATCCTCTTCCTCCTCAATGATCATGCTGATAGCATGTAAGAATATTTTTGGTTCTGGGTGCCGCCACTAGTGGCTAAGGCCCAATTTTTCAGCCCTGTTTAACAGGGGCGTGTAATTACAATTTTTGATGCAATATTTTGCAAGGAGGGTTCATTGCTGCACTCAACTAGAGTATTTGTGAGGGTTTGCAGTGTTGTGGCACCAGCACCAGTGCCTAAGGCCCAATTTTTAAGCCCCTGTTTTTTTTTTTAAACTTTCTTTATTGTATTCAGTCAGAGCCTGACAAACATAGTTTAATATAAGCGCATTGGTGACAGATATTTTCTCATTTCAACAGTGGCAATAAATTGCATACACATAACATAAATAAGTAAAAAGAAATAAAAAGAAAAAAGGAGGTAAAGAAAGAGGGTAAATAGGATAGTGTGGTAATAAAAGGCAATTAAGACATTGAGAATGTGCGCTTTTAGTGTTACATATAAAAGTTGTTTTAAGGCCCCAGCATCCACAAGGTGGAGACTGGTTGAGTTCTCTATCCTACCGTGGATTTCTGCACCTGAGCCATGTTAGTCTCCTGGGCCGAGGAAAAGTAAGCCGTGGTAGCACGGGACCACCCCTGCCCAGGGTCCACACCAGGAGAGGGGAGCCTTCAAGGCCTCCTACTGTCCTCCCCCGGAGTGCCCCCCGGACCATAGGCGCATCCCCACCCCCACGACCTTCCCGGCCAGGGGAACATCTCCATTACACCTCCACCTTGTAATAAAGTGGTCATCAACTTTTCTATCAATAATTACAAACATTCTGGTCATTTAACAAATAAGTCTGTTGATTACGGTACTTATTAGGATAGGAAAGAGCAGAGAGGAAGAGGAGAGAAAAAAGAGAAGGGGGAGTGGGTAGGAGGTAAGTGGGGAGGGGAGGGGGGGGGACAGGATCACACCTTGGATCTGTGTGGTTCTCCTAGGTTCCGCTTCGGATAGTCTGCCGCCAGGTGGCCCTCCTTCCTTGGTAAGAGCACATATGCTTTGCATGCAGTCCATGTTTCAGTCTTAGAGAAGTTAGTGTTGGCTATTACTTAGGGAGGTCACGATGTCCCAATGTGGGGTCTGCCAGTTTTAATAAGGATACGTCTAAACTGGAGGACACGTGGGCAGTGTCGTGGAAGTGTTCTATCCATGTTGACCATATGGCTTTGTGTGACTGTAGTGCCTTTACCTTTTGCTACCCGTTCCTCTGCTTCCCTTATCTCATTTACCTTGCATATCCACTCCTCTTTGCTCGGTACCTGCGCCTTCTTCCAAAAGATTGGCAGTAGTCGCTTAGCAGCGTTTAGTAAGTGGGGTAATGTGCTTTTCTTGTAGCGACTAACTGGCATGGGAGGGATATGCAGGAAGAAATGTTCCGGGGAGAGGGGAACCTCTATCCCAAGGATATCTTTAATCTGGTCTTTAATAGTCTGCCAGTATACCTTTATTCGAGGGCACTCCCACCACAGGTGTAAGAGGGTACCTCGGCCTCTGCATCCTCGCCAGCATAGATCTGAGCTAGCCGGATATATCCGTGCCAAGTCAGAAGGAACTCTGTACCAGCGTGTCAATAATTTGTAATTTGTCTCCTGCATCTTGGAGTCCACTGAGCTGGAATGCGTAAGTTGGTATAAGTGCGTTAACTGAGATCCAGAGAACTCTTTCCCAAGGTCTCTTTCCCAGGCACATATATAAGTAGGTTTAGAAGCCGAGGCCGATGACCCTATCAGTAGGTAAATCTCCGAAATCATGCCGGGGATCGGTTCCTCCGCTATGAACACTTTCTCAAAAGGTGTGAGCAATGAGATATCTCTTATAGAGCTACTGTGTTTCTCAAAGAAGTGGTGCAACTGTCTATACTTCCAGAAATTGAGCTGCGGTCTGTCAGGTCTGTTCCCCAGGGATTCGAAGGGCAGAATTTTCCCATTTCTCAGCAGCTTGCCACAGCTGGCATTCTTGTCTTCCACCCAGGTTCCATAGAAGCCCGCATGTTCCCCCGGCGGGAACCAGAGGAATCCACCCAGAGGCATCAGCGGGGACACAGGGGGGGCTAAGTTCAACATTCGATTAACTCGGTCCCATGTGTTAAGGGCAGATGTCGTTAATGGGGACGTAGTTTCAGACAGTCCCCTGTGTTCCCGCAAAAGCCACGGGGCATAGGACAGGTTCCTACCTACCATATATTTTTCCATGGTCACCCATAGTTTGGACTGACCATGGAAGTGCCAATTTAGAATCCTCTGCAGGGCAATGGCCTGGCAGTACCGCTGCAAGTCTGGGACACCCAACCCTCCATAGTGTTTAGGGCGCCTCAATACCTTCATAGCTATTTGTGATTTCCGTCAGTTCCATATGAAAGTAGTGAGCATGTTAGACACTTGTGTGAAGAAAGTTTTGGGTAGGGATATGGGGAGCATCTACATATAGAACAAAATTCTAGGGAGAACGTTCATTTTTATTATGTTCGCCCTGCCTATCCATGTAAAAGCTATTTTCGTCCATCGTGCTAAGTCTTGCCAGTTGTATGCCCAGGTAGCGTAGGGAAGTGTTAGTCCATGTGAAGGGGAATGCAGCCTTTGTCATAGAAGTAGGTAGGTATTTGGGCAGAATTTCTGATTTATTATAGTTAATCTTAAAGTTAGAGAGGGTTCCGAAATATTGGAGTTCCTGCATCAGGAACGGCATTTAGTTAGGTGAAACAATACATCGTCTGCGTAAGCCGAAAGTTTGTGTTCCACAGCTCCCACAGTCAGGCCTGTGATATCGGTATTTGCTCTCACTCTTCGTAATAATGGCTCAAGGGCTAGAGCGAAGAGGGGGGAGAGTGGGCACCCCTGTCTCGTGCCGTTCCCAATCGGGTACCTGATTGAGAAGACTCCATTAACCTTAACCTGTGCACTAGGTTCTGAGTAGAGGGCTATTATCCAAGTTAGCATATTCGGGCCCAGCCCCAGTGAGGTTAATACCTCCCTGAGGTAGGACCAGTCAATGCGGTCGAATGCCTTCTCGGTGTCGGTAGAAAGTATTAGGTAGGGGAGGGGAAGCTCTCTATTTTTGGCCCAGTGTATTAGTTGAATCGCTCGTATGGAGTTGTCTCGGGCTTCTCGTCCCGCAATAAAACCGGTCTGGTCTAGGTATATCATAATGGGGACAAGATGCTTTAGACGGTTCGCTAGGATTTTTGCCAGAATTTTTACGTCCATATTCAGGAGGGATATGGGGCGGTAGCTCTGTGGGACAGTCAGGTCTTTGCCCTCTTTCGGTATAACCGATATGTGTGCTAAACAGCCTTAGGGGGAATATTGCATCCCTTTGCTAGGGAGTTAAAGTACTTACACATATGGTTCGCGAGTATTGGGGAGAATTTAGCATAGTACGCTTTGGTGAACCCATCAGGGCCTGGGCTTTTCCCATTGGGTAACGATTTGATGGTGGACTCGAGCTCTGCAGTAGTGATAGGGGAATCTAAGTCAGCTAGCTGGTCTTCAGTTAGGGGGGGCAGTCCATTAATGGATAGATAGTCACGGATTTTTGTCAATCTGGTCACCTTAGCGTCTGAGGTCGTGTTCGTGTCTAGGTTGTAGAGGTCAGCGTAATAGTCGTGAAACCCTGCCGCTATCTTGGAGAAGTGGAATGTCATATCTCCTGTGGAGGAGCAGAGTTTGTGCACTTGCATTTGGGCTCGCTTTGTGCGCAGTGCTCTTGCCAACATGCATCCGCACTTATTGCTATGTTCGTAGTACTTGTGGGATAAATACCGCAATTGTTTATGTGCCTGTCGTTCTAACAACCATGAGAATATGTCTCTGAGTTCTATTAGTTCCCGTAGGGCTTCTGGGGCACCCCCCGCTTTGTGCTTACGTTCCGCTTGCTGGAGTGCGTTAAAAACTCTATTGTAGTCTGCTAGCCATTCTCACTTCAGTCTAGTGCCCTGGGCAATAAGCTCACCCCTTATAACTGCCTTGTGGCATTTCCATATCGTGCCCTCACTCAAGTTCTCTGATGTATTCTCTCGAAAGTAGTTCTTTAGCGTATCTGAGATCTGAGTTTCCACTACAGGGTCATCTAATAAGTTTTCATTGAGATGCCAGTTCCACGCTCTATGGGATCCTGCCGGGATGGTAAAGGTAGCAGCAACTGGAGCGTGGTCCAAAATGGTAATGTTTCCTAAGAAAGAGCTTTGGAGAAGTTCTAGGGTCGGGCGGTCAATATAGATCAAATCTATGCGCGTATAGACGTTGTGTACTGCCGAATAGTAGCTGTAGTCCCTTTCTGTGGGGTGCAGGACCCTCCAGCTGTCGACTAGGCCCACTGTCTGAAGGGACCTCTGGAAGTGCCTAAGGAAGGCATGTGAGTGCGAAGGACGGCTGTGCGAAGTGTCCAGGGATGGATCCGGGCTCACATTGAAGTCGCCTCCTAGGATTAGGGAGCCCTCCCTGAACCCCTCTAGGTGCTCTATGATTGAGTCAAGGAAGGTCAATTGATTAGAGTTAGGGGAATATATATTGGCGAAGGTGTATTTAGTACCCGCAATGGTCCCCTTCAGGAAGACATATCTCCCCAAGGGGTTTCAGCCCCTGTTTAACAGGGGCGTGTAATTACAATTTTTGATGCAATATTTTGCAGGAGGGCTCATTCCTGAACTCCAACAGGAAGGATCTCTATGACACATGTAAAGCAGGAAGGATCAGTATGGTATATTAAAGGCAGGAAGGATCACTATGACAAATGTAAGACACGAAGGGTCAGTATGGCATATGGAAGACTGTTTTTGACTCGGTCTGCTCCTGGATTTCCTTCTGACTCTCTCCTGATTAGGAATGAGCCGAACACCCCCCGGTTCGGTTCGCACCAGAACCTGCGAACGGACCAAAAATTTGTACAAACGTTAGCACCCCATTGACGTCTATGGGACTCGAACGTTTGAAATCAAAAGTGCTCATTTTAAAGGCTAATTTGCATGGTATTGTCCTAAAAAGGGTTTGGGGACCCGGGTCCTGCCCCAGGGGACATGTATCAATGCAAAAAACCTTTTAAAAACGGCCGTTTTTTTGGGAGAAGTGATTTTAATGATGCTTGAAGTTAAAAAAAAAAGTGAAATATTCTTTTAAATATCGTACCTGGGGGTGTCTATAGTATGCCTGTAATGTGGCGCGTGTTTCCCATGCTTAGAACAGTCCCTGCACAAAATGTCATTTTTAAAAGGAAAAAAGTTATTTAAAACTGCTTGTGGCTTTAATGTAATGTCGGGTCCTGGCAATATGGATGAAAATCAGTGAGACAAGCGGCATGGGTACCCCCCAGTCCATTACCAGGCCCTTGTATGGATATTAAGGGTGTAACGAGCCCCTGCTCGCTCGGTTCCACTCTCCCGACACTCCTCTGCTGCTATAGAATCAGATTGCAGATCACAACATCTGATTGTTCGGTCATCCAATGCTCCGGGATTAGAACTACAGCTTTGTGCCATTCTAACCCAGTTGTGATAGCTCAGAACAAACACCAGGCAGGCGGTATGTAAGTTCAAACAGGAATCTCTTTTATTGAAAAATACAGGCTCTTTTATACAATAAAAGAGGAGGTGCGTACCTCTGGCTCATATTACTCTGAACATACACCTGTGACTAGAAACCTAATTAACATGGGCTAATTAACTAATCCCTTTAGACAGCCTAGATGACTCAGACATGACCGTTAGGCCAGACTGGCCGTCTTGTAGCTCAGAAAACCCAATCATAATTATCACAATAGCAGAGTTAATTAACACAAACAACAATGGGGATCGAATGACTCTTAGATCCCATACTAGAGACTTATTTACAATACACATTCTAGCAGGCAACAGACAGACAGGTGGCTGGAATTGACACCAGCACCTCCCAACAGTATTTGTCCCAGCATTATGAATTAGCCACTATTTCTAATATGGCAAATCCAGGGTCCCCAGAGTCTGTGTGTCCTGGGGGACCAGGACCCAAATCCACAGTAATACCACCTCAAGGGTCCCCAAGCACACAGCTCACAAAGAGCACCGTTCCCCCAAATGCCAGGGCCCACGATCAATTTGCAAGAGGCTAGCATTCAGTCCCCTCCAAAAGTCTCTCTCCCGGGTAGGTCTATCACATTTCTCCCCTTTCAGCAGGAGACTAACACAGGAGGAGACCCCAGACGGATTGACTCTGAAGTTAGTCAGTAGTTCCAGTCCTCTAATGCCTGTACCCACACAGTACCCCAAACAAATTGTTCCAAACAAAGCATTACTCACCCAGCCAACCTCTGCCTTTCTCAGAGAACATATCTGCTGCTGGGGAGAGTCCTGGACTGGCCCTTCTCCCTGGAGTTCTTTCTGCCGCTGGAGAGAAGACAGGGTGTCTGGGCTCCCTCAGTCATGCTTTTGAGGATCTGGGCCGACTGCCCAGCATCCCTGGGGTATCCAGGTGGAGACTGAAGTCCCATCCACCTTCACAGGAAATCCATCCTCTGTTAGTTGAGGGCAGAGTCCAGCAGTATTCGGCCCTGTTGCCAGTCCTTCTGCTGTAAACCCCACACCATCTGCTCCGGCTAACTGTTGGGGCAGGAGGCTGGCTTCCTCCACTCCCAAACTGTGTAGCTGCCATTGGGGAGGTGAGCCGGCTGCTTCCTTTTCCATTCCCCCATCTGGATGTTGGGACGATATGTCTGTGGTACTGTCTCCCAGGTGCACGGATCTTTGCTGGGGAGGAAAGACCACTTCCTCCACCCTGGCCAACTGTTGGGGAGGGACGACGAACACCTCCTCTCCCTTGTCCCCCTGTATCCTGATCTGCTGCTGGGTAGTGACCACCTCCTTCTCACCCTGAGCCTCCGGAACCACCGCAGGTGTAGGGCAGAGATCTTGGACCCTCTGTCCGGTTGCCAGCTCTTTAGCTGGGGAAGTTCCTTGTAACTTCACAGATACTTCTGTTGGTGCTGGGCAGAGCACAGTTAAGTTTGGCCCTAATAACAGCTCTTCTGCTGGAGGCTCACCAGTAGGGATGAGTCAAAAACCCCCCTGTTCGGTTCGCACCAGAACATTCGAACAGGAAAAAAGTTTGTTCGAACACGCGAACACCGTTAAAGTCTATGGGACACGAACATGAATAATCAAAAGTGCTAATTTTAAAGGCTTATATGCAAGTTATTGTCATAAAAAGTGTTTGGGGACCTGGGTCCTGCCCCAGGGGACATGGATTAATGCAAAAAAAAAGTTTTAAAAACGGCCGTTTTTTCAGGAGCAGTGATTTTAATAATGCTTAAAGTCAAACAATAAAAGTGTAATATCCCTTTAAATTTAGTAGCTGGGAGGTGTCTATAGTATGCCTGTAAAGGGGCGCATGTTTCCCCATGTTTAGAACAGTCTGACAGCAAATTGACATTTCGAAGGAAAAAACCCATTGAAAACTACTCGCGGCTATTGCATTGCTGACAATACACATAGAAGTTCATTGATAAAAACGGCATGGGAATTCCCCACAGGGGAACCCCGAACCAAAATTAAAAAAAAAAAAGACATGTGAGTCCCCCTAAATTCCATACCTGGCCCTTCAGGTCTGGTATGGATATTAAGGGGAACCCCGGCCAAAATTTTAAAAAAAATGACGTGGGGTTCCCCCTAAATTCCATACCAGACCCTTCAGGTCTGGTATGGATTTTAAGGGGAACCCCATGCCAAAAAAAAAAAAAAAAAAACGGCGTGGGGTCCCCCCAAAAATCCATACCAGACCCTTATCTGAGCATGCAACCTGGCAGGCTGCAGGAAAAGAGGGGGGATGAGAGTGCACCCCTCCCTCCTGAACCGTACCAGGCCACATGCCCTCAACATTGGGAGGGTGCTTTGGGGTAGCCCCCCAAAACACCTTGTCCCCATGTTGATGAGGACAAGGGCCCCATCCCCACAACCCTGGCCGGTGGTTGTGGGGGTCTGCGGGCGGGGGGCTTATCAGAATCTGGAAGCCCCCTTTAACAAGGGGACCCCCAGATCCCGCCCCCCCTGTGTGAAATGGTAAGGGGGTACTTACCCCTACCATTTCACTAAAAAACTGTCAAAAATGTTAAAAATGACAAGAGACAGTTTTTGACAATTCCTTTATTTAAATGCTTCTTCTATCTTCCTTCATCTTCTCCTGGTTCTTCTGGCTCTTCCTCCGGCGTTCTCGTCCAGCATCTCCTCTGCGGCGTCTTCTATCTTCTTCTCCTCGGGCCGCTCCGCACCCATGGCATGGGGGGAGGCTCCCGCTCTTCTTCATCATCTTCTTCTTCATCATCTTCTTCTTCATCATCTTCTTCTTCTTCTTCTTCTTCATCATCTTCTTCTTCTTCTTCTTCATCATCTTCATCATCATCATCTTCATCATCATCTTCTCTGGCCGCTCCGAATCCATGCTGGCATGGAGGGAGGCTCCCGCTGTGTGACGGTGTCTCCTCGTCTGACAGTTCTTAAATAACAGGGGGCAGGGCCACCCAGTGACCCCGCCCCCCTCTGACGCACGGTGACTTGATGCCACAGGGAAGTCCCGTCATGTCCCATACTTCAGAGGGTGACCCCGCCCCCGTTATTTAAGAACCGTCAGACGAGGAGACGCCGTCACACAGCGGGAGCCTCCCTCCATGCCAGCATGGATGCTGAGCGGCCCGGAGAAGAAAATGAAGAAGAGAAGAAGGAAGAAGAGAAGAAGATGAAGAAGAAGATGAAGAGAAGAGCGGGAGCCTCCCCCCATGTCATGGGTGCGGAGTGGCCCGAGGAGAAGAAGATAGAAGACGCCGCGGAGGAGATGCTGGACGAGAACGCCGGAGGAAGAACCAGAAGAAAAAGATGAAGGAAGATAGAAGAAAGAAGAAGCATTTAAATAAAGGAATTGTCAAAAACTGTGTCTCTTGTAATTTTTAACATTTTTGACAGTTTTTTAGTGAAATGGTAGGGGCAAGTACCCCCTTACCATTTCACACAGGGGGGGGCTGGGATCTGGGGGTCCCCTTGTTAAAGGGGGCTTCCAGATTCCGATAAGCCCCCCGCCCGCAGACCCCCCACAACCACCGGCCAGGGTTGTGGGGATGAGGCCCTTGTCCTCATCAACATGGGGACAAGGTGTTTTGGGGGGCTACCCCAAAGCACCCTCCCAATGTTGAGGGCATGTGGCCTGGTACGGTTCAGGAGGGGGGGCGCACTCTCGTCCCCCCTCTTTTTCTGCGGCCTGCCAGGTTGCGTGCTAGGATAAGGGTCTGGTATGGATTTTTGGGGGGACCCCACGCCGTTTTTTTTTTTTTTGGCATGGGGTTCCCCTTAAAATCCATACCAGACCTGAAGGGTCTGGTATGGAATTTAGGGGGAACCCCACGTCATTTTTTAAAAAATTTTGGCCGGGGTTCCCCTTAATATCCATACCAGTCCTGAAGGTCCTGAAGGGCCTGGTATGGAATTTAGGGGGAACCCCACGTTATTTTTTTTTAAATTTTGGTCGGGGTTCCCCTTAATATCCATACCAGTCCTGAAGGGCCTGGTATAGAATTTAGGGGGACTCCCACGTCGTTTTTTTTTTTAAATTTTGGTTCGGGGTTCCCCTGTGGGGAATTCCCATGCCGTTTTTATCAATGAACTTCTATGTGTATTGTCGGCAATGCAATAGCCGCGAATAGGTTTAAATGGGTTTTTTCCTTTGAAATGTCATTTTGCTGTCAAACTGTTCTAAACACGGGAAACATGCGCCCCTTTACAGGCATACTATAGACACCCCCCAGCTACGAAATTTAAAGGGATATTACACTTTTATTGTTTGACTTTAAGAATTATTAAAATCACTGCTCCTGAAAAAACGGCCGTTTTTAAAACTTTTTTTGCATTGATCCATGTCCCCTGGGGCAGGACACGGGTCCCCAAACACTTTTTATGACAATAACTTGCATATAAGCCTTTAAAATTAGCACTTTTGATTTCTCCCATAGACTTTTAAAGGGTGTTCCGCAGCATTCGAATTTGCTGCGAACACCCCAAATTGTTTGCTGTTCGGACGAACAGCAAACAACTTGCAAACAGTGCAAACTTGAACAGCCAATGTTCGAGTCGAACATGAGTTCAACTCGAACTCGAAGCTCATCCCTAGTGTTAACCTGTATACATGTCACTGATATGCACACTGCACTGCTTGTTCTGTGTTTTTATCTCTGTGTACCATTTGGTGAAGTCTCAATATCCTCTTTTTCTTTTTCTTGTTTCTTTTTACCTTTCCCATTTCCAATTGCCATCATTTCCCTGTATACACTTACTCACAATATAAAAGTTTAAATCACAAGTTCGTGAACTACCTACTTATCAAGGTCATTGGCTTCCTATGAAATAATGTGGTAACAAGTGACTTATGCCCCAGGATTGGCCGACTGGACAAACTGGCCACAATTGATTGGACTATGTCCCTTCTATACCACAAAAAACATCTCATTGGCGGCTCCCTCCAGCGAATACACGATAAGAAGGGAGTGTGGAAGCTAGAACAATGAAAGTCCGAGATGAAGCTACGCCACTAGCCATGACGAAACGTGTTGACGTCACAATGCAGCCCAGTCAGCGGACGTTATGAGCATGGTGGAGAGCCTTAGGTTGTGAAACACGCCGGAAGCGAATGATCAGCGTGTTAGCTTGGGATCCCTAATACCGTCTACAGGACCAGGACTGAAGCACCAAATGACCGCAGCAGCAAGTTACTCTGCACAGACCGTTCTTTACGACACGTCGCAGCCAGTATAGAAACAATTGGGGACTGAACTCCTTACTGGCTTGGATGTTTGCAGCGGACCATATGATGCAGTCCCTGGTGAAGATGGTAACGTATTGATTTACAGGATACTTGCTAGCTTAAATGCTTACAGTCAGACAGCAGCCATCTAACAGCATATTAGTGCAGCAATAGTACCATGCAAAGGACTAAGTTACTTATATTTACCAGCTCATATGCTTATAGCTTGTCAGTAACTTTCCATCAATATACTGGTGCAGTGTTGTCATCATCCCAAGTACTAAGCTATTTATACCTACTGGGGAACTCTAGGGAAACCTGAAGACCTGCATGATTGATTGATCGGTATTACCTTCCTTAGATTGATATCTAATTGATGACCAATCTGTGGAATTCCACACCGTCTATTGGGATTGATCTACTGGACTGTCCACCCATCCCCTACCACGTAGCATTGCTTCCTGGATTTATCTCTGACAAGTTGTAGCAGCCCTGACTTTTGCTTAATAATTTCAAGCAGTTAATTCAGTGCAATATCTTCTATCCATTCATCTACAAGCGCACGCGCTCTTATCTTTTCCCCCTCTCCACCTCTCTATTGCTTGGGACCACAGCTGACCATTTAATTTTTACCAACCGAGACTAATCTATATGATTTAATGTATTTGTAACCATTTGGCTAAATTGGTAGCCTTTCAAGGTCCCTGAAGTACAAAGCAATACGCCCGGACTGGGCTAGCTCCACTTCTTTTTGCAATGTCTGTCTTGTTTGTCTTATGTTTGTCCGCGGCCAAATGTTAATATTATTGTTGTTATGATCTATGCACTTCACAATACCATGTGAGTTTTAATATTGGGTATTTCCCAAAATAAAGTTGACTTTTTAAGTTAAATCCTATGTCTATTCTGTTGCCTAGGGTAACCCCTGCAAAAGCTCATCTATTGGGCTTATCCCCTCCCCTTTCCCTTCCTTTACTTTTTCAAGTGAATCCTGAAAGAGTCTGGTAGTTCTAGCTTGTAAGCAACATTGTTGATCCGTCTTTTCACTGGAAATTGCCCCACAAACTTAGGACCCAGTTTCTTCAATGGGCAGGCTAATTTCAGGTTTGTTTTAGATAACCAAACTTGATCACCAGGATTTAGGATCAATTCTCCCCTTCTCTTTTTTGTCAAAGACCTCTTTATTATACGCCTGTGTTTTGGCCATTGTTTCCTGTAACAATTTGTTGTTATTATTAAAGAAATCAATTGTTTCATGAACAGCTGGTACAGAGCACTCTGGTATTGTATTAGACAGAAAAGAAGGATGGAAGGCGTAATTGGCAAAGAATCATGACTGTTTTGTGGCCGAGTGAACAGAATTATTGTAAGAGAATTCGGCTAAGGGAAATAGTGAAACCCACTCATTTTGCAAAGAAGCAGTATTGGTGTTGTTCAAGAGTTTAATTGCTTCTTTCTGTCTGTCTATTCGTTTGCGGGTGATAAACTGATGAAAATGAAAGTTCAATCCCAAGGGATTCACCTAAAGCTCTCCAGAACCTGGAGGTGAACTGCACCCCTCGATCAGACACGACATTTTCCGGAACCCTATGAAGCCTTATAATCTCCTTGACAAAAATTTGTGCAGTTTCTTGGGCTGATGGTGTACCCTTCATAGGTAAGTAATGTGCCATTTTAGATAATCGGTTTACTACCATAAAGATGGTATTGTAGCCCTCGTATGGGGGAAGTTCCACAATAAAGTCTATTGAAATCATTCTCCAGGGTCTATTTGGGACAGGTAATGGTTTCAACAGACCCCAAGCCCTGGATTTGCTGTTCATGTTGAGGATGCAAGTAGTGCAGGATTCCACATACCTCTTACAGTCCTCCATCCTAGGCCACCAGAATGTCCGCTGCACCAGTTCAGAAGTCTTACTAATGCCAAAATGCCCTCCTAGCACGTGATCATGACACAGCCCCAAGATGGAAATTCAGAGATCCTCCGGTACAAAGACCTTTTCTTTGTACCAGAGCAGTCCGTCTTTTGCCTGTAAAGTGATTCCAGATGGTGGGGAGCTCCCCACTGAAGCTCGTTTAATCTGAGCCATCAAGTCCCCTTGTAGTAGGAGGATGTTCCCAGAAGACAGAATAGTATCTGGAGGTGAAGTTTCTTCAGACTAAATAAACATGCATGAAAACGCATCAGGTTTTGTGTTCTTAGACTCAGGCCTGTATGTTATATGAAAGGCAAATCTGGAAAAGAATAGCGCCCACACGGTTCGCCGGGGTTTCAACCTCTTTGCTGTCCTTAAATATTCTATATTTTTGTGATCTGTATAGATCAAGATTGGATGTGCAGCCCCTTCTAGTAAGTACCTCCATTCTTCCGAAGCAGCTTTGATTGCTAAAAGTTTTCTCTGCAGTTGTTAGTTTGCAGGAGAAAAAGACAACTGGGTGCAACAGAGCCTTAGACCCTGCCTCTGGAAAAGTATTGCTCCAACCGTTGTTTCTGACACGTCTACTTCTAGGACGTATGGCTTTGTTTGGTGAGTTGTGTGATGGGGGAGATGATTGCAGAGAATACCCTGATGAATTTTTGGTAAAAATTTGCGAATCCCACAAAGTGTTGGATACCTTTTTTATCACTGGCAGTTGGCCAATCTAAGATGGCAGTGACCTTTTGGGGATCCATCTTGATATCTTCGGTAGATATGATCAGGCCCAGGAATGGGATGCTTTCGTGTTCAAACTTGCACTTCTCAGGTTTGGCGTAAAGTCCATGCTGTCGAAGGCGGCCCAGTACACTCTTAACATGTCTGCGGTGATTGTCAAGAGAAGGAGAGATGATTAGTATGTCATCAAGGTATACTACGACAAACAGATCCAGGAAATCTCGGAAGACATCTTTAATAAAATGCTGGAATGTAGCAGGGGCATAGGCGTGCACAGGGGGTGTGCCAGTGTGCCTTGGCACACCCTAATCACTACGTGTGGTGCCGATTCCCCCTACTACCCGTGTTTCCCCCCGTGTTGGTCCCCCCACCCCGTAGTACTGCTGGCTTCCCTCCTCTCCCTCTTCTGCTGTGGTGGTGTTTCAGGATGGAGAACAGGGAAAGGGGCTAGTAAATATGTAATTTAGCAGCCCCTTCCTTTTCTAAATGAACACAGTAAACACACTCGCTCACGGTGTTCATTCACAACTGAAGCATAGTAAACTTTGTTTACTATGCTTGTTTGTGAATGAACAGGAAGCCGCTCAGCACAGAGCACTTCCCATTCATTCAGTGCCCTGTGCAAATGAGGCTGCAGAGAAAGGCATGTGTGTTTGAGGCTTTGGGGTGCACACCTTAATGCAATAAGCTGCGCACACCTATGAGTGGGGGCATTGCAAAGTCCGAAAGGCATCACAAGATATTCAAAATTCCCAAACCGTATGGCAAAAGCTGTCTTCCATTCATCCCCCTCTCGTATACAGACCAGGTTATAGGCACCTCGGAGGTCCAGTTTCATAAATATGGTGGCAGCACCGAGCCTCTGGAATAATTCAGGCACTACATATATAGTTACATAGTGGGTGAGGTTGAAAAGTCCATCAAGTCCAACTTATGGGTGTGATCATATGTCAGTATTACATTGTATATCCCTGTATGTGGGAAGAGGATAGCGGCTTTTATCTGTAATCCCCCGTACACACGATCAGAAATTCTGCCAGTAAAAGTCGGATGTGAGCTTTTGGTCAGAAATTCCAACCGTGTGTGTGCTCCAACGAACTTTTGCTGGTAGAATTCCAGCCAGCAAAGATTGAGAGCAGGTTCTCTATTTTTCGGTCGGAAAAAGTTCCTATCCGAAAATGCGTTCGCCTGTATGCAATTTGGACGCGCAAAAAATCACACATGCTCGGAAACAATTGAACTTAATTTTCTCGGCTTGCGGTAGTGTTGTATGTCACCACGTTCTTGACGGTCGAAAGTTCAGAGAACTTTTGTGTGACCGTGTGTATGCCAGGCAAGCTTGAGCAGAATTCCGTCGGAAAAACTATCCAAGTTTTTTCTGATGGAATTTCTGATCGTGTGAATGGGGCATACGTTTATTAAGTTCACGATAATCCACACATGGCCATAATGAGTGGTCCTTTTTTTCCAATGAAGAAGATTCCCGCTCTGGCCGGGGACGTGGATGGACGGATGAAACCCTTTTTCAAGTTATCATCAATATAGTCCTTTAAGGTGACAAGTTCAAATTCGGTCAAAGGAAAGATTCTTTCAAAAGGGACTTCAACCAAGGGGAGAAGTGTGATTGGACAATCGTATGGCCGATGGTGAGGAAGAGTTTCTGCCCCTTTTTTGCTGAACACATCCAGGAAGTCATGATATACTACTGGTACCGATTGACAGGCTTCAGAATCTGTGTTGAGGCACAGCAGGGAACTTTGGTCACAAGGGGTTTCTTGCAAGCAGTGTTGGAGGCAGTAAGGGAAACAGCCTGCATAAGGCCTGCTAGATGCTGGCAAAGTTCCTCCATAGGAGAGGGTCCTCGCACAGGCTCAGACATGTCTGTCTGCTACTGTCATGTACCTGGTGGTAGGGCCTGATATGCAGAGGACGGACTCTCTTACACCTCTGACTTGAGGCCCCTGATAGAGCAGACAGGAGGCACAGGAGTGCAGAGTCGCTGACAGAGGAGCTGGACTGGAACTTCTAGTGGGATTGTGGAGGAACACCGACACAGCGGAAGACCAGGAACAGCGGTTGGCAGTTGGCGGTTAGCAGTTAGCGGTTAGCTGGAAGCTGGAACAGACTGATACTGGAACATCACAGGCTGAGAAGCAGATGCAGCTGCAGGTGGGATGAATGCTCCCAGAGGGCTGGAGAGAAGGCAGGCACAGGCAGGCTGGGTCATACACAGACTGGCAAGTCAGGAACAGATGCAGAGGCTGGAGCAGAGTCAGGGTACAGGCCAGATCAGGAACAGGCTGGCAGTGAAGTAGCAGAAGGAGTAGGCAGGTGCAGAGTCAGAGACAAGCCAGGGTCAGATGCAGGCGGAAAGCAGGGAACGTCAGAAACAAGCCTGGTCAAACAACTGGAACAGGTATCAGGCAAGAGATATCAGGAACACACAGGGAATTCTGTAGAGCAGACAGCATTGAATCTGAGTGCTGACCCAGTTTAAATAGCCTATTTGGCGCCATGAACTGTCAAAAGGCGCAGTGCACGCAGGCGCACCCACGGAATTCTCCTTACAGAAATTGAAGGCTCAGGACGTCTTCTGTGGCTACCATCTTGGTTGCTGGCATGCCCTTCCTGACACTGTAGCACTGTAGAAATAACCCTTTCAGGCCAGCTAGGTTTTACCTAAGGTCCCACTTGCTACTTTGATGATCTCACCAACTCAGCCAGCATCCACCTCTGAAGTTGAGCCAATGCAGAACGGTCTGCTGTGGCCTGCTCTGTTACCAGGAAAAGTGATGCCGACGCTAGGCCAACTTCTGCTTATACTTTGGAGAGTCTGATCACTTCTAAAACAACTGTCTGATTTGTCCAAATAAGTTTCTGTCTAGTCACACTACTTGTCTCTAGGCTGCTTCCAATCTCTCTACAGGTGGCTGGAAAGAAAAGCAAGTTTCAGGCCATTATTGACCCTGGAGCATGCAGTTATTTTATTGATCCCACACTTGCCAGAGACTTGAATATGCCTCTTGTTCCTAAGAAGCAGAAACTCAACTTCCACCTTGCTGACAGTACACACCGAAATTGACCATCACCCTTGAGACTGCCCCTACATTAACCACAACTAACTCAGGACACCAAAAACGTTTACTTTTTGACATTCTGAGTTCACCCATGCTCCCAATCATTCTCAGAATACTATGGCAAACACATAATCCTCAGGTGGATTGGACTTAAGGCATTGTTACCTTTCCTTTGGTTTATTGCCAGCAACATTGCTTCAGCCCAAGCACAATTGATCCTGCCCTATGCTTCAGGGATTCACCCAAGTCTGATCTGTGAAAAATTTTGGAGTGATTAATTCCCCACATTAATTGATCAGCACCAATGCACATGTTTTGCCTTATGGCTTCTTCAGGAATGCATGGATACTCTTGTCTAATAAATACGAATACAAGAGTTATAGATACAAATTATCATGCTTTTAGAACAAAGCATTTTCAAAAATGTTAGTTCAAATTCTATTAAACGACATATAGCAATACCCGGATATCTACGTAAACCTCAAACTAGTAAGTCTGAATTCACTTGTGGAATGATCAGAGTGTATGCACAAAAAGGTGACGTCAGAGCAAATCATCGGCACAGAATGCTAACCCCCAGAAAAATTACCTCAAAACCTGTCAAGGTCTCCAAAGTGGGTAATATTACTCTGCCTTGTGTATTGACTTTGACCAAAGTCTAATGCCCTGTAAATAATAATAGATTAATATAAGTGTTCAATTATCAATATCTATTGCTTTTTATTAAAAACATTTAATATGAAATAAAAAGAAAAAGTTCTTTTTGCTTACATAACATGTGCAGTTTGTGTCATGTGTTCAGGAGCCACATTCCTAGATGGTAAGCACTGCAAAAGTTTGGACTATCGTTTTCAGAGTCCGTTCTTGCATTTACCAATCTAATTGAAAAGTAGTAAATAATTTATGTCAAAATGGGTTAAAATATGACCTTCCCTTAGATTATGTGTTGGCTATATAATAATCATTAGTCTACCTAATTTGTATATATAATTACCTCATTAGTAGACAGATATTGTATACATTTTATGTAACAAATATACTTTATTTCTCTTGGCACTTCGGTAAATATTGCTGTTACATTATTGCAAACTCAGGAAAAACATCTATAAGGAATAGGGATGAGCCGAACACTCCCCGGTTGGGTTTGCACAAAAACCTGCGAACGGACCGAAAATTTGCGTGAACTTTAGAACTCCATTGAAGTCTATGGGACTTGAATGTTTGAAATCAAAAGTGCTAATTTTAAAGGCTAATTTGCATGGTATTGTCCTAAAAAGGGTTTGGGGACCCAGTTCCTGCCCCAGGGGACATGTATCAATGCAAAAAAAGTTTTAAAAATGGAAGTTTTTTCAGGAGCAGTGATTTTAGTGATGCTTAAACTGAAAAAAGTGATATATTCCTTTAAATATCATACCTGGGGGGTGTCTATAGTATGCCTGTAAAGTGGCGCGTGTTTCCCGTGCTTAGAACAGTCCCTGCACAAAATGACATTTTGAAAGGAATAAAAGTAATTTAAAACTGTTTGCGGCTTTAAAGTAATGTCGGGTCCCGGCAATATGGATGAAAATCAGTGAAACAAATGGCATGGGTACCCCCCTCCCCCAGTCCATTACCAGGCCCTTTGGGTCTTGTATAGATATTAAGGGGAACCCCGCACCCAAATTAAAAAAAGGAAAGGCATGGGGCCCCCAGGCCCTATATACTCTGAACAGCAGTATACAGGCAGTGCAAACAAGACAGGGACTGTTGGTCTATTGTTAAGTAGAATCTGTTTGTAATTTTGAACTAGTACATTTTTAAAGTGTAGCTCCAGCCAAAAAATCTATTTTAACCTTTTTGGAAAACATAGGGAAGGGTTATCACCAATGTGACATTTGTTTAGCTGTCTTGCACCTCTTCAGAAGATTTCACCTCACTTTCTGTCCCAATGACAAATGTTTTTTGACAATTTGGGGGTTTTAGTGAAACAAGGATTGTTGATAAAGCATCAGTGGAAAGGAGATACGTTTTTCCCATATTAACTCTTACAGGAGAGAATTTCCCTTCCTAGGGGTAGATTTCATCCCATTTCCTGTTTTCTCCTTCCGTTTGCAAGTCGGAGTCGTTTTTAAGTTGGATGTTTGAAAGTAGGGGCCTGCCCTATATACTCTGCAGAAATTAGGGCCTTAGGTGTGGGTGTTGCCACAACACTGTAAGCCCTCACAGTTACGCTTGGTGGGCAGAGGAACGGGCCCTGCTGTGAAATATTAGATCAAGAATAGTAATTACATGCATCTGTTGAACAGGGGCAGAAAAATTGGGCCTTTGGTGGTAGTGTTGCCACAACACTGTAAATCCTCACAGTTACTCTTGGTGGGCGCTGGAACGGGCCCTGCTGTGAAATATTAAATCAAGAATTGTAGTTACATGCACCTGTTGAACAGGGGCAGAAAAATTGGGCCTTTGGTGGTGGTGGTGGTGGTGCTGGTGCCACAACACTGCAAGTCCTCACAGTTACTCTTGGTGGGCACAGAAACGGGCCCTGCTGTGAAATATTAGATCAAGAATTGTAATTATATGTCCCTGTTGAACAGGGGCAGAAAAATTGGGCCTTAGGCAGTGGTGCCACAACACTGCAACCCCTCACAGATACTCTATGTCAGGAAAGGGTCCATCCTCTGGTAAGATATATCGTTTGGCATGCAGTACTGGAGTCCACCAGCAGGTGTCTCCTGGCAGTGTTGAACTGTCAGGAGAATATTTCCCTGCTGGTGTCATTTCATCTTTTGGCCGCAGTACTGATGTCCACCAGCGGATGGATCCTGGCAGTATGGAGCAGACAACGCTCCCTGCGCTCAGGTGTGACTTGAAGTCAATTATAGTCAGTCCCATAAATACCCGGCAAGCCCTCACATGCTTGCCTTGGTATCTTTCTTCCTTGCGCCCTGACCTGTATCCTGTATCCTGTATCCTGTAAACCTGTATCTCCTGTATCTGAACCTGAGCCTGCTCCTGAGCCTGTATCCTATCCCATCCATTATCTCCCTCCCCTAACCTGCCCTTGTTCAGTTGCTTATCTCCTGTGTATGACCTTGGCTTGGCTAAACGTTTATGTTTCTGGTATACCCCTTGTTCCTGCTGACCTGCTGTGTATGACCCTGGCCTGGCTGACATCTGTGATTCCAGTATTGCCCCTTGCTGTATATATTGTTGTTTGTAGTGGGTTTGTTGTGTTGGTGTTGCACTGTTTGTATTTTCTGAATTATCACCTATTTTAATAAATATTATTATTCACTTACATGTGTTTTGGGTTATCTCTGTGCAGTCCATACAGTCTGGTCTACTAGTCTCCTGACAGTATACCAAGGTCATCCCTGACCAGACGTGGCTGCACTAAGAAACCGTCCTGGTATGGGGGGCGCGCAAAAGATGGACTTTGATGAAATTGTCTATTATTCTCTGCTGGCGGCAGAGGATAATGAATATTGCCGCCAGACTCTGGTAGATCAGGGTCACATGTTATTTGAGGATGTTCAGCCTTTGATCCAATTATGTGCTAAGCCAGCCTTGTCATGCGTTCCCGAAGGTAGTGACGATTTCTCCCCTCCTTTCATTTGTGACCAGGTTGAATCCCTGGTATGGTTGTTAGAGGATGATCCGGCTTTTTTTGATGAACATTATTCCTCTTGTTCCCAGCAGGTGTTATCCGATTGCATTTGTTCAGTATAATCTCTAATTAGACAGGCTGTATGTAAACCAACTTTTGTTCAACCTGTGTTGCAAGCATGGTCAGATCTCCAGCATTTAGCTAAGCCACAGCAATCCAGCCCCACCATTAGTCACCTACATTCCCAAAAATCTCTCCCAGTTGCCCATGGCAACCTCAGCTACAGTCCAGCATACACAGCTTCCCACTAAGTACTACTGCCCAGTCTCTACTCACTGCACCTATCCTGCTTTTAATCACCCAGCCTCTTCTCTTCCACCTGTAACAATCCCACAAACCCCTCCTCCAGCCACTGTTCCCTGGTCTTCCTTTTGCCCAGTTACATCCCTTCCTTACAGCCCTGCAATTACCTACAAGGCTGCGCTGGCTAAACCAAAGAAGAAACAAAAGTTCTTTCCTACCCACATGATCCTGCCAGTAACTCAACTTGCTTCCACACCAACCAACCCATTCCAGTCTGCTTGCGTGCCAGCTAAACCTGATAACCCACCTGATTCTGCCAAACCTCTGCCTGCTATCCAGCCAATGTCTCCGCCTAATGTTTCTGTGCCCCAATCTGATGTTCTCGTTTTCCAGTCTGATGTGCCTACCTTCCAGCCGGATGTCTCGATGCTTGCCTTCCAGCCGGATGTCTCAGTGCCTGCCTTCCAGCTTGATGTCTGTTACCCAGTCTGATATCCCAGTGCCTGCTACCCAGTCTGACGTCCCAGCGCCTGCTACCCAGTCTGACGTCCCAGTGCCTGCTACCCAGTCTGATGTTCCAGTGCCTGCTACCCGGTCTGACGTTCCAGTGCCTGCTACCCGGTCTGACGTCCCAGTGCCTGCTACCCGGTCTGACGTCCCAGTGCCTGCTACCCGGTCTGACGTCCCAGTGCCTGCTACCCGGTCTGATGTCCCAGTGCCTGCTACCCGGTCTGACGTCCCAGTGCTTGCTACCCGGTCTGACGTCCCAGTGCCTGCTGACCGGTCTGATGACCTTGTGTCCATGTTCCAGCCTAAAGTTTTGCTACCAGTGTTCCAGTCTGATGTGCCCGCTTCCCAGTCTGACGATCTTCTGTCTGCTTTCCAGCCTGATGTGCCAGTGTCTGCTACTCAGCCAGTTGTGCCAATGCCTATGCCCGCTGCCCAGTTTGAGGTCCCAGTGCCTGCTGCTCAGCCCGAAATCCCAGTGCCCATGTTCCAGTCTGACGCTCCAGTGACTACTGACCAGTCCGATGTACCTGTTGTTCAGCCTGTTGTGCCAGTACCTGCTGTTCTACCTGATGTGCCAGCGCCTGTCTTTGCTGTCCAGCCTGAAGTTCCAGCACCTGCTGCCCGGTCTGATGTCTCAGTACCCACTTTCCGGTCTGATGTCCCCATCCTCCAGCCTGATATCCTGGTACCTGTCTTCCAGCCTGATGTCGTGATGTTGGTATCTCAGCCTGAGGTTTCGGTGCCCGTGTCTCAGCCTGGAGTTTCAGTGCCCATGTCTCAGCCTGCTGAATCGGTGCCCGTTACACAGTCTGTTGAATCTGTGCCCGTTAACCGGTCTGCTGAACCGGTGCCTGTTACCCGGTCTGCTAAACCGAAGTCCGTCACTTTGTCAAGCCAGTACCCGTAATAGCATTTTTAGTCGTGGTGGCGGAACAACCTCCAACACTATTGCACCTTGTCCTGCATCCTTCTCAGATGCCAGAAGAGTCACTCAAATGTGCCGTGAAAGATAGGTAATGTCCCTGTCCATGCCTGCTGGACCATGAGTCAGCGGTAATATGCACCTGACCGCCCTGTCCAGCGAGGCCAAGACATTGCCTTCCACATGCCGTTTGGGAACCTGCAACTGAGGAACTGCACATTCCACAAACTCACTAAAGGGGGCAGAGTCTACCAACTGAAAAGGCAGCAGTTGAAGTGCTAGCAATTTAGCCAAGCTAGCATTCAACCGCTGGGCATGTGGATGGCTGGGAGCGAACTTCTTTCGGCGGTGCAGCAGCTGGGGCAGGGAAATTTGCCTGGTACAATCTGACGTTGGTGTACCAATAGCAGATTGCCCGCAAGTACTTGGCTGTGACACACCTAATTCTACACCTTCATTCCTCTCAGTGCAGGTCTCAGAGAGGACTGAAGGTATAGTGGCGTTGGAGATCCCAGCTGATGAGGAGCAAGGAGAGGTCTTTTTTGTTCTTTGGTGTGGTCTTTTAGGTACGCCTGCCAATGAACTGCATGGCAGGTCAACATATGTCTGGTCAAGCATGTGGTGCCCAAGCGGGTGATGTTTTGGCCATGTGAGATACGCTTGAGTCATATGTTGCAAATAGCAGCGGTGGGATCTGATGCACTCGTCTCAAAAAAGGCCCACACCAAAGAACTTTTGGAATAATGCGCAGAGACAGCAGCGCTCTGCACATGCGGAGCTCTGCGGTGTGATGCAGTCGGTGTGCTGCCCTTAAGCTGGCCCTTGCAGGGCATCCTGCCTCGTTGGTGATGTGCCTCCTCCTTCTCCTCCTACTGCTGTTCCTCTCTCCTATCAGGCACCCACGTGGAGTCAGTGACCTCATCATCCCCTCCCTCCTCATCACTGGAGCAAATCTGGCAGTATGCTGCAGCTGGGGGAACATGACTGCCAGATTGCTGTCCTTCTTGGGCACCCCCTCTGTCTGGGCTCACGTTACTGCCTTCCTCTGAGTACCATCATCGTGCCTTCAAAACGCTGGGCATCCTCATGGAGCATGTACCCTACACTGTGGTCAAACAGTTCAGGGGACTCCTCAGGAGGACAGGGAAGGTGGGACTAGGGAAGGAGTGACTGATGCCATTGAGCCGAGGGAAGAGGGAGGCCACTTTGGCAGCTGCTTTGCCAGACAACGTACCCTGAGCCTGGGTGAGAGGGGATGAGGAGGATGAGGACGGCTTTGTCATCCATTCTACCAAGTCTTCTGAGGATGCACCGTGTCCACGACCAGCACTGTTGCCTCTAGACACAAAGCCTGCTTGCCCTCTTTTATTGGCTTGTGACTGTCTGCCTCTCCTTGTTGGCCTTCCAGACATACTAATAGTCTGCACTGCAGTGTGATGTAGCTGCACAAAACTGGTATGTATGTATATATATATAATATATATGTATATATATATATATATATATATATATATATATATATTTATTGATTATACAGCAGCTAGCAGAATGCCTGCATGTGGTATTAATAGGATAAGAAGAAGAACACAGGCACTTGTCTTCAGGTAGCTATAGGTGCAACTGTGCAGGGTACACAGTACACTAACTGTAAATACTTCAAGGGCCTGCCTGTGCTATTAAAAGGATCAGAAGAACAACACAAGCACTTGTCTTTAGGTAGCTATACGTGCAACTATGCAGGGTACACATTACACTAACTGTAAATACTTCAAGAGCCTGCCTGTGCTATTAATAGGAGCAGAAGAACAACACAAGCACTTGTCTTCAGGTAGCTATAGGTGCAACTATGCAGGGTACACATTACACTAACTGTAAATACTTCAAGAGCCTGCCTGTGCTATTAACAGGATCAGAAGAAGAACACAAGCACTTGTCTTCAGGTAGCTATAGGTGCAACTGTGCAGGGTACACAGTACACTAATGTCTTGCATACACACGGTCACACAAAGTTGTCGGAAAATCCGATCGTTCTAAACGCGGTGATGTAAAACACGTACGTCGGGACTATAAAGGGGCAGTGGCCAATAACTTTCATCTCTTTAATTATTCTGAGCATGCGTGGCACTTTGTCCATCGGATTTGTGTACACACGATCAGAATTTCCAACAATGGATTTTATTGTCGGAAAATTTTATAGCCTGCTCTTAAACTTTGTGTGTCGGAAAATCCGATAGAAATTGTGTGATGGAGCCTACACATGGTCGGAATTTCCGACAATAGGGTCCTATCACACATTTTCCGTCGGAAAATCCGACCGTGTGTACGGGGCATAACTGTAGATACTTCAAGAGCCTGCCTGTGCTATTAACACGATCAGAAGAAGAACACAAACACTTGTCTTTAGGTAGCTATAGGTGCAACTGTGCAGGGTACACAGTACACTAACTGTAAATACTGTAAAAACAACTGCCTGACTGTCAGTATATTAGGAAGAGAATAACAGGAACAGATATAGCTAAACTAAATACAGTGTATATAACACCTGGGATGCATATATATATATATATAAACACAATACACTGTAAGTGCAGCTAACTGACTCGACCTTCCTACTCTATCTAACTTTGGCCAATTATGGCTCTCTGTACACACAGTGCTGTGATTGGCCAAGCATGCGGGTCATAATGCATGCTTGGCCAATCATCAGCCAGCAATGCACTGCAATGCCGCAGTGAATTATGGGCCGTGACGCGCCACTCGAATTTGACGCGAACGGCCCATATCATTCGCAATTCGACGAATGGTCGAACAGGCGATGTTCGAGTCGAACATGGGTTTGACTCGAACTCGAAGCTCATCCCTAATAAGGAACAATACTTGTACTTACCCAATGTGTGTTTGTTGGCAGACTCTGCGATCAAGTCTGAAAACGATAGTCCAAACTTTTGCAGTGCTTACCATCTAGGAATGTGGCTCCTGAACATATGACTCAAACTACACATGTTATGTAAGCAAAAACAACTTTCTTTTTTTTTCATATTAAAAGTTTTTATTTTAAAGCAATATATATTGATGATCAAAAACTTATATTATTTTATTATTATTTACAGGTAATTAGACTTTGATCAAAGTCAATACACAAGGCAAAGCAATATTACTCACTGGAGACCTTGTCAGGTTTTGGGGTGATTTTTCTGGGGGTTAGCATTCTGTGCCTGATGATTTGCTCGGACGTCATCTTTTTGTGCATACTCTCTCATCATTCCACAAGTGAATTCAGAGTTACTAGTTTGAGGTTTCCGTAGATATCCAGGTATTGCTATATGTCGTTTAATAAAATTTGAACAAACCTTTTTGAAAATGCTTTGTTCTAAGAGCATGAAAATTTGTATTTATAACTCTTGTATTCTTATTTATTAGACAAGAGTATCTACGTGCGTTCCTGAAGAAGCCGTAAGGCAAAACATGTAGAACAATCATGGTATCTTTTGTATGGAAGAAATGTACAGTATATGAATTTTTATATACGGTTTTCTTTCCCCTCTGTACATGTGTCTAAATAAAATATTTGTTTTTTTTATCATAACTGTTTTTGATGAGTATATAAATAGCACCCATAAAGTCCCATATATTCCCTGTTTAGGGGTGTTTTCTCCAAGTCTGATCTGTGCCTACTCATACCGCTGCATACCATGATTTCCTAGATGTCTGACAAGAAAGGAACAGACACTTCCTCTGCATTGTCCCTATGACTGTCCCATCAAGATGTTTTCTGGTGCGGAAATCCCATTCAGACGCATCTTTCCCCTATCTGAGCTGGAGCTAGAAACCCTTCTCCAATACATACAATACAGATTTATAAAGGGCTTTTCTGTCATTATTGCTCCTATTACACAACTCACTCACCAACATGCACGTTTTAGTGGTCCCCTGAAGCCGAGCCAGCCTTCGATAAACTGAAGACACTCTTCACATCAGTGCCGGTTTTACATAATTTTGACACGAGGTTGACGCTTTGGAAACAACATTAATCCTGCACAGGAAAGAGATGTTGTAAGAGTCCCACTGTCTCATCATTTTGTGAATTTCCTAAAACAAGGAAGGGAAGTTAGCATTATGAAGTGATAAGTAGTTAGCAATAATATGGTTACCTAGGTATTTAATGAAATGTTGGCATTGATGGTAAGGATAGTTGGCTTGCAAGTGAGAGAGTTGAGAGGACAGGATATGAAAGGATAGCTTTTATGTTTGGAATGTATTTTGTACCCCAACAGGGCACTAAAGACCTTTAACACTTTTTGCATTTTTGAAAGAGAAATATGGGAGTCTGTCATATTCAATAAAATGTCATCAGCAAATACATCATTTGCTTTTTTTTTAAAGGAAGACTTTATCACATTGTTTGTGTGTTTATGTTACCCCATATCCCTTCTGTGGGACAGTATGTAGGGATGGGGCACTTTTTTATAACATTTTTATTAATTTATATACAGGGGACTGCACATACAGGGGTTCTTCCAAAGAAGTGAGGTTCTTAAAATAAGTGGCACTTCTGCTCTTGCAACATCCATCTGAACATCGTCTTCTCTCTTCACAGGTAAACCTGCGTTTATACTCCACATACCTTAAAACTGAATATTGCATGACTGCAAAAAAGCTTATTTGGTAAACCTGCGTTTATACTCCACATACCTTAAAACTGAATATTGCATGACTGCAAAAAAGCTTATTTGGTAAACCTGCGTTTATACTCCACATACCTTAAAAATGAATATTGCATGACTGCAAAAAAGCTTATTTGGTAAACCTGCGTTTATACTCCACATACCTTAAAACTGAATATTGCATGACTGCAAAAAAAGCTTATTTGGTAAATCTGTTTGTCACCACTGTTTCAACTCCATCTGTAGCCATGCTCACATTATTTCAATGTTTATTTAGCCATTAAGTCTTACCTAAATTATGGGTTGCCTTATCTTTACAATTTTGGCCTTTTAGTCCCCTTGCAGTTTGATTGTGGTGTGAAAGTTATGCCCTGCTAGCTTTGTTGCTAATATGCCCTCCTAATTGATTAATTGCCAGATTCAACCCACACCCAACACACAGTATAAAAACAAGGCCTTCCTTACGGGGGAACACATACAGGGGGCTGCACATACAGGGGTTCTTCCAAAGAAGTGGGGTTCTTAAAATAAGTGGCACTTCTGCTCTTGCACTTCAGCGATCTGCACAAAGCTAACTATAAAAGACTGCAGGTGACCCCATTTCCACATTTTATCATCTTCCTCTCTGAAACATGCACTCTTTACCTCTCCTCTTTTTCACAATTGCTGCCTCTCTCCTCAAACTCTCTTTTGTACATCCCTCTGCTCCACCCCACAATCTGTACATATCACCCTCACTTCTCCCCTCCCCCTATTACTGCACTCATCACCTCTTTCTAACTCTAAACCCACTTGCTAACATACCCCCCAGGATACAGAAGCATGTCCCCTCATACAAATCATATTCTCATATTACCTCCCTCACTCTTCTGCTTCTCCTAATCACTGGAGATATTTCCCCAAACCCTGGGCCCCCTTTATTTAACTGTACCCAACACACCCATAACCCTACACCCTCTGGCAGTAGTCACAATCTACACAATTTAGTCTCCATTCCTCTTCTTGCCAACACCAGCCTCCCTCTCTCCTGCGCCCTCTGGAACGCCCGCTCTGTCTGCAACAAACTCACTGCTGTTCATGACCTCTTTGTCTCTAATTCCTTTAATATACTTGCTCTCACAGAAACCTGGCTCCACGAATATGACACCCCTTCTCCTGCTTCCCTCTCCCAGGGTGGCCTTCACTGGACTCACTCCCCCAGGCCTAATGGACGCAAGGGAGGTGGAGTGTGATTCCTCCTATCCCTCCAGAGCACCTTCCAGGTTATTCACCCTCCACCCTCTTTTTCACTCTCATCATTCGAAGCCCACTGTATACGTCTATTCTGTCCTACTTCCCTAAGAATTGCTGTGATCTACCGGCCCCCTGGACCATTATCGACTTTCCTTGATGAGTTTTCTGCCTGGCTACCCTACTTTCTCTCTTCGAATATTCCCACAATCCTTCTCTGTGATTTCAACATCCCTGCTAATACAAACACTCCTGCTACTTCTAAACTTCTTAGTCTAACCTCTTCATTTGACCTGAAGCAATGGGTACAGGCTTCTACTCACTCTGATGGCAACACCCTTGACCTTGTATTCTCTTACCTATGCACTCCATGCAACTTCTCAAACAATCCTTTTCCTCTCTCCGACCAGCACCTTATTAGTTTCTCTCTCCCCCTGTCTTCCACCACCTTTCCCTCCAATCGCCTAACCATCACCCGTAGAAACTTTCGCAACTTCAACTCCTCTCTCCTCTATTCTGCTACCAACCACCTCTATGACAAAATCTCTCCCCTGTCCTGCCCCAACCAAGCCACGTCCATCTACAATAAATCTCTGTCCTCCACCCTGGACAAGCTCGCTCCCCTCACTACATGCAGAATCAGGCCTCGACCCCTACAGCCCTGGCAAACAGATGACACTAAAATTCTCAAAAAACGTAGACGCGCTCTTGAGCGTCTGTGGCACAAGACTAAGTCTCTCAAAGACTTCAACCAATACAAATCTGCCCTCCAAAAATACTATTCTTTCCTCCACACTGCCAAGAAAACCTATTTTACAACTCTTATTAACACCTTCTCATCCAATCCCCGTAAACTCTTCTCTACCTTCAACTCTCTACTTTGTCCTCCACCGCCTACCCCCCTGACTTACTCACTGCCCAGGAAATCGCTAATCACTTCAAAAACAAGATTGATACAATTTGTAATGAAATCTCCACTCTACAGGTATCTCCCCTAGCTAAGACCCCATGTCAACAGATACAACTGACACTCCCCCTATTCAAATCTGCTACTCCAGACGAAGTTGCTATCTCCTTTCTATCGCCCACCTAAACACCTGTCCCCTGGACCCTATTCCCTCTCAAATGCTACGGTCACCCTCTGACCCCATCCTACACTCTCTAACCCACATTTTCAATCTCTCCCTCACCTCTGGCGTCTTCCCCGATGCTCTAAAACATGCACTGGTCACTCCCATACTCAAAAAGCCGTCCTTGGACCCTACCAATCTTAACAAACTACGCCCTATCTCCTTGCTCCCCTTTTCCTCTAAACTCCTTGAACGCCTGGTTTACAACCAACTGAGTGACCACCTCATTAAAAACAGATCCCCTTCAATCTGGATTTCGCCCTCAACACTCCACAGAAACTGCTCTTTTAAAACTCACAAATGACCTACTAATTGCAAAAACCAACGGACACTATTCTGTACTCCTACTTCTGGATCTTTCAGCTGCCTTTGACATGGTGGACCACCCCCTCCTCCTCGAAAAACTTTACTCCCTCAGTCTCTGTGACTGTGCTCTTCAGTGGCTCTCATCCTACCTATCCCAACGCACCTTCAGTGTCACTTACAATTCTACTTCCTCCACTCCTCTTCCCTTCTCTGTCGGGGTCCCCCAAGGTTCTGTTCTTGGACCTCTTTTATTTTCAATCTACACCTCTTCCCTGGGTCAGCTGATAGCCTCTCACGGCTTTCAATATCATTTCTATGCTGATGACACACAAATCTATCTCTCCACCCCTCAACTCACTCCATCAGTCTCCTCACGCATCACTAACTTACTAACCGACATATTTGTATGGATGTCACACCACTTCCTCAAACTCAACTTGTCCAAAACCAAGCTTATAATATTTCCTCCCCCACGTGCCTCTTCCCCTGACTTCTCTGTGAAGAGCAATGGCAAAACCATCCACCCGTCCCCACATGTCAGGGTGCTAGGTGTTATCCTAGATTCTGAACTCTCCTTTCAGCCCCACATCCAATCACTTTCCAAAGCTTGCCGCCTCAACCTCCGCAACATCTCTAAACTACGTCCCTTTCTAACCAGTGAAACCACAAAGCTCCTGATTCACTCCCTGGTTATCTCTCGCCTCGAATACTGCAACTCACTCCTCATTGGCTTACCTTTGAATAGACTATCCCCCTTCAGTCCATCATGAATGCTGCTGCCAGACTCATCCACCTTACAAACCGCTCAGTGTCTGCTACCCCTCTCTGCCAATTCCTCCATTGGCTACAACTCACCCAACAAATTAAATTCAAAATACTAACAATAAGTTACAAAGCCATCCACAACTGTGCCCCCAGCTACATCACTAACCTAGTCTCAAAATACCAACCTTAACGCCATCTCCGTTCCTCCCAAGATCTCCTGCCCTCTAGCTCCCTCATGACCTCCTCCCATATCCGCCTCTAGGACTTCTCCCGAGCCTCACCCATCCTCTGGAATTCCCTACCCCAATCTGTCAGACTGTCTCCAAATTTATCCACTTTTAGGCGATCCCTGAAAACTTTCCTCTTCAGAGAAGCCTATCCTGCCTCCATCTAACAACTGCACTATTTTCTCCATTAGCTCATCCCCCACAGCTATTACCCTTTTGTATAACTTGACCCTCCCTCCTAGATTGTAAGCTCTAACGAGCAGGGCCCTCTGATTCCTCCTGTATTGAATTGTATTGTACTTGTACTGTCTGCCCTAATGTTGTAAAGCGCTGCGTAAACTGTCGGCGCTATATAAATCCTGTATAATAATAATAATAGTAATAATAATAATAATTTATATAAAATATGTGCCATGTGAATGGAAACTCCTCTATAGACATGTATGGTTAGTTTCATACCAAATAAATATGCAAACAATTTTTCTTTTTTCGAAGTTGTAGATAGATCCGAATACTCAAATTACAGTATAAACAACATTTACTGAATGCTCCAAATAACTAAACTAAATTCATCCGAATTTTCAATATTCAAATTGAAATTAGAATCAAATCTTACATCGAACATCAGTTGAATTCTAACTGTAAACATATTTCTGTAATTAAAGACTGTGTTTGCTATTAGAGTTCCATTTCAAAATAATGTTGTTTTTGTTAAGCCAAAGGTGATTTAAAGGGTCACTGTAATCATTTGATGAAGATTTTTCTTTTGTTTGTTCATTTTGCCACATTCAAATTGGAAAAAAAATATCTAAAATTATCGATTCAACCGATTCAAATTGAATCAAAAAAATATCAGTAAATTGGAAGAAAATTAGAAAAAGATAAACTAATTCTGAATATTAATTCTAAATACGAATCCTGAATAGGAATTGAACAAACCAACCGAATTTGACATAAATAGCTAGATTAACGCATCTAAACAAAACTATTTTTTCATCATGCACACTTTTTGTAAATATTGGCCATCTTTCTTAATCATATTAATGTTTAATATTTCTGATTTTGAAGGATTAATTTTTAAATTTGATAGCTTTCCATAGTACTTCAGTGATGTTATTATATTTGGTATTGTTGTTCTAGGACTCAAGACATAAAACAAGATATCATCCGCGTATGCCACCACTTTATATTCCTCCTCTCCTATCCTCAACCCTTTTATATCTACTGTATGATTGTCAGGGTACCATTGGTGCCAGACCTGGGCGTCGGCATGCGCCTATGCGCCGGCGCACTCCGTTACGCACTTTTCAGCAAAGCTCTGTTGTTCCCGGGCATCAGCGCGGCACTAGGGCGCGCGCGGGTACGCGGCGCTTGTGCGCGCGCGTGTGCACGTGCGCGTGTACGGGCGTGCGCGCGTGTGCACGTGCGCGCGTACGGGTGTGCGCGCATTCGCGATAGCGCCGGTTTGGCGCCAAAGTGCACATAAAAGTCCCCCTGTGCCTCTGGCACATTGCTGCTTCGTCTCAGCTTCGTGATTCTTGTTATCTGAACCTGATTGTTTGCTACTCATCTGACCCGGCTTGTCTGACCATCCGTCTTGCTCCAATCCGACCCGGCCTGTCTGACTACTCTTCTATTGCCTGCCTGATACCGTTGCCGATCTCTGCCTGCCTACCAACTCTGCCTCTGCCTGCTGTTTTGCCTGTCTTATATCCCTGCTGACCCGGACCGTCTGACCCTGCTTGTGCCTGCTGTTGTCCTTGCTCTAGCACCTTAAGCTCCAGCTCCAGTGATCTCTGCATCTCCAAGTGTTCCAGCTTGCTGCCTCCAGTCTCACCTGATCTGCAGTCCAGCCATCCCTGTGGGATCTCTCATCACTTCAGCATCAGAGACTCTGCTCTTCAGGCACTCCTACCCCACTGTGCTCAGGAGACCACTGTCCCCACTCCAGTGGCTCCTGAACCAGCGTTGTATGAGAGGTCTTCTCCTACAAGTCAGGCTCTACTACCAGGTACCTAACAATGATGTTCCTGATGGTTGATAACAGATTCCAATGATAATGTAAACAGGGCTGAAAGAGGGCTTCCCTGCCTTGTACTATTGAACAATTTGAAGGATTGAGATAAGGTCCCATTGATATTTACTGCTACTGTTGGCTGTTAATATAACGTTTTTATCCATGGGATCATTTTTGGGCCTATTCCTATTTCCTTTAGTGTAGCCATCATGAATTCCCATTCTATCCTGTCAAAAGATTTTTCCAGCATCCATTGACAGGAATAGAACTGGGGACCTTTCTCTGTTTACTTTTTGTGAGAGAAGCAATGTTTTCACCTCATTGTCTCTTCCTTCCCTTTCAGGGACAAACCCAACTTGATCTGTATTTATCTACCCCAGCATCAATCCCTTCAGTCTATCAGCTAATATTTTAGCGTATAACTTTGTATCTGCATCTAATAGTGATATTGGTCAATAACTTGAGCAGTGAGTTATATCTTTATCTTCTTTTTTTTTTTTTAAATTATTTATTTATATTAGAAAACCGGTTCACCGGGACATACAACAATAGCGTGACTGTAATCAACAAAAACACATATATAGGCACAGAAACAGTGCATATCGTATACAGACATAGATGAGAATTATAACATCTCTATTCCTTGTTTAGAAGGCTTGGAAACATATTACAGTGGTGACAGCGTATAGGTATTACTACCACCTTCTTCCTGACCTAATTCCTAATGAATGGTTTAAAACGGTGGAACCTTCCATCGCATGCTTTCTATTAGTCCTATGTCTCTCAGTGTGTTCTGCATGTGTCTTCAGAGCCGCAGTGTAACTTAATCCCGGCTCAAGCGGCCTCCCATTTATTTTAGTTTTGCAAGAGAGGAAGCGGTGTAGAAAAGGAAGAAGAAAAGAAAAGGGAAAAGGTGTCTAGTAAGACGAAGAGTAGAATAATAGAGTGAAGAAAAAACAGACAAAGTGAGAGAAGAAGGGGGGGGGGGAGGGGTGATGGGGGGGGGTAGTATGCTTAGGGTGGGAAGGGGGGGTGGGGGGGATGGGAATTCGGATAGTGGTTCACCAGTGCGTGTTTGTGCCTGTGTCTGACTGCGATTATACACGAAAACAGAATGCATTATATCCTCAGCTATCTAGAAGTGCCTGACCTTCTTCTGAGTACTTGAACATATTCCATAATTGCCAAGTTTTGGTGTACATTTCCTGTCTGTTTTGGCTTGTGAGGATTAGGTCCTCAAACTGATTTATTTCCTCTACCTTTTGTATCCAGAGAGCTATGGTTGGTGGTTGGGTGGATTTCCAGAGGATTGGGATGCAGGATTTCGCCGCATCCAGCAGGTGTCGTACCACTGATTTTTTGTAGACCCTTGCGGGGGTGTCATTGGCATGCAAGAGGAAGTATGCCGGGTCTTCTGGTACAACCCGGTCTGTGAATCTCTGTGTTATCTGGCGAACTTCTCTCCAGAAGTTCTGGATCCTGGGGCAGGACCAGAAAATATGGAGGAGCGTGCCCTTTTCCTCCTGGCATCTCCAACAGACATCCGATGAAGAGGGGTAAATTGCGTGTAGCAGTGCTGGGGTTCTATACCAATGAGTAAGGATTTTATAATTTGTTTCTTGAATTTTGGTGCATATGGAGGATTTGTGGGTGAACTGCAGGATGTGTTGTGTTTTGTTGGAGGAAAAGTGACATTTCAAATCTTTTTCCCATTTGGAGAGGCTCTGTAATTTATAATCTCCTGTTGGAGTGATTAGCATGCTATATGTTATAGAGAGTGAGTGTAGTAAAGGCTCCATACCGGAGCATAACTCCTCCATAGGTGTGAAGGTTTGGTCAGTAACATTGGGTGGTGGCATACTACTTAGGTAGTGATGGAGCTGTAGTGAGCGCAAAAAATCCAGGCGGAACTGTCCTTCAGGATCGGACAGCTCTGCGATATTCTTCCACCTACCCCCGCTACTGAAGTGCGAGGCTTGGTATATTCCCGCTTCCCTTACTTCCCGAAATCTCCCATCCCTCATTCCTGGTTCAAATGAAGGGTTCCCTAATATGGGCTTGAGTGGTGAGTTACGGGCAAAAAGGGGGGACGTGTCAATCAGACGCGCACATATGCGTGCCGTGTTACCTATTAATGGGTGGCGTTTAAGGTCTGTTGGGAGTGCGTTGTAACACCATGGGATCCTGTGTATAGGAGACGCGCATTGCGCTTGTTCAAGTTGCGTCCATAGCTTGGTGGTGGTATGTCGGCACCAGTCTATGAGCCTACACAGATGCGTAGCTCTATAGTAGGACTGGAGTTCAGGCATTGCCAGTCCTCCGTATCGTTTGGGTAACAAAAGGGTCTTCCTGTTTAGTCGTGGTTTTTTCCCGGCCCAAAGGAATTTGATAAATATTGATCGTGCATGATTGAAGTAGTCAGCTGGTATGTGAATTGGGATAGTCTGTAAGAGGTAAAGGAATTTGGGTAGGATTGTCATCTTGAGGATGTTGCAACGCCCAAACCAGGAATGGAGCCCCCCTGTGCATTTATCTAGTATTTGTTTTACTTTTTTTAATAGAGGTGGGAAGTTAAGTTTGAACAATTGGGAAAAGTTCGGGGGTGTGTGTGTACCTAGATATTTCAAAGCTGTAGTGGTCCATTTCAAATGGAAACTGTTTTGGAGTTGTGTGAGATGTGATTGTGGAATTCCCAACCCCATCGCTTCGGACTTACTAAAGTTAATTTTTAGATTAGCTAGTTGGCCATAAATGTGAAATTCTTTCATCAGGTTGGGGAGGGAGATGGTTGGGTTCGTGAGGGAGAACATCAAGTCATCAGCGTATGCAGAGACTTTGAATTGTTTCTTATTTACTTCTACTCCTGTGATGTCTGGGTTCAATCTAATGTGGCATAGGAAAGGTTCCAGGGATAGCGCAAAGAGCAGTGGTGATAAGGGGCAACCTTGACGGGTCCCATTAGTAATTGGGAAAGCTTCCGAGAGCACTCCGTTCGCTCTTACTCTGGCCGATGGGTCTGAATAAATTGCAGAGATCCATTGTATCATTTTGTCCCCTAGTCCTATATGTTTCAACGTTGCAAACATAAACCTCCAGCTGACCCGATCAAAAGCTTTTTCAGCGTAAGTTCCTAGTAAAATGCATGGGGATTTGGTACTGTTAGCTAAATGGAGTAGGTTAAGGACCTTAATCGTGTTGTCCCTAGCTTCCCTGGTTGGGACAAAGCCTACTTGGTCTAAGTGGATCAGTGAGGTAAGGTGTTGTTGTAGTCTGGTGGAGATAATTTTTGTGAAGAGTTTTAAGTCCGTATTCAACAGTGAGATCGGACGGTAGGAGCCGCATTGGCCTGGATCCTTGCCCTCTTTCGGTATGACGGAAATCTGTGCCTGCAGTGTTGATCTATGAAATTTTCCCCCAGAGCCTAGATTATTATAAAGTCTAACCAGTTGTTGGCCAAGGGAGGGGAGGAGGGTCTTATAATAAGGTATTGTGAGCCCGTCCGGGCCTGGCGCTTTACCCGATTTAGAATTTTTTAGAGCGGTTTGTAGTTCGCTCAGCGTGATGGGGTCTTCTAGTATGGTTTTTACGTCGTCAGGGAGGGTTGGCATTAGGGAGGATGATATGTATTCTGTTGTTTTTTCAGGGGGGGTTTGTGTCTCTTTTAAATTGTATAGAGATGAATAGAAGGAGCTAAACTCCTATACAATATGTTGTGGTAGAGAGGCCTTCTGGCCCGTTGGGGACAAAATGTGGGGTATATATGAAGCTATTTTCTGTTCTCGTAATGATTGGGCTAACAGTCTCCCGCACTTGTTGCCAGATTCGTAATGTTTCCTTTTGCTGATTTGTATCGCCGCTTTCGCTTTATAGCGTAGAAGGTCGGTGATCTGTGTACGGGTCGTGTCTAACTCTATTTCCAGTTGTTTGGTGGGTGCCTGTTTGTGACGTGCTTCTAGTGATTCTAATTTTTCGAGCAACGTGTTTAATTGTGCAGTTCTTTGTCGTTTGAGTCGTGTACCGTGTTTGATGAGTATCCCCCTGATAACGGTTTTATGTGCCTCCCACACTAATCCTGTGTCACAGTCAGGGGTGGAATTAGTGGTGAAATAATGTCCTATTTCTCTGGTTACATCCGCTAGAACTTCTGGGTCTTTCAATAGTCCTTCGTTTAGTCTCCACGGTGGTTTCTGTGTCGACCTTAAGTCTGGGAGAACGTATCGCAGTGTGATCGGGCATGGTCAGACCACGTGATTGGTCCTATAGTAGTCTCTTTAATCGCTTGTAAGTCTCTGTGGGGAATCAGGAAATAATCGATTCTAGAGTATGTCTGGTGTGCAGGCCCGGACTGGCCATAGGGCATACCGGGCATATGCCCGGTGGGCTGGGGCATCTGGGCCGCATGTCACATCCCTCCCCACTCTGCAGCTGTTTGGCCGGCCCTGCTCATTCCTCTCTGGACAAGCTCCACGGCCAAATCCACGGCCGACTCCGAGGAGACGCCCGCCGCATTTCATTTTGGCAGAGTCCCGGGCCTGCCGTCCCCATTATAAAGGCAGCGAGCGGGCTTGGCTGCTCCTTGTGCCAGCGCCGCTCACCACGGCCGGCTCCACGGCCACCTCCGCGGCCGTCCATCCAGCCTTCTATTGATCTTAGGAGCCTCCTAATAGGAGGAAATGAAGAGGGAGGTCATGTGACTGTGAAGGGGGAGGAGCTGGATCAGACCTTCTCTGCCTGGTGTCGTAAAAGGACCTGCTAGAAAGGTAAGTGTGACAAACACTATGCCAGCCTGACAATATGTATTTTTTTTTTCTTTTGTATCTTGGCCAGTAATGTATTTTTTTTTACCATGCCTGCCAGCTCAGTATGTTTTTTTTTGTATCTTGGCCAGTAATGTATTTTTTTACCATGCCTGCCAGCCCAGTGTGTTTTTTTTTTGTATCTTGGCCAGTAATGTATTTTTTTTACCATGCCTGCCAGCCCAGTGTGTTTTTTTTTTTGTAATGTATTTTTTTTACCATGCCTGCCAGCCCAGTGTTTTTTGGGGGGTTTTTTGTATCTTAGCTGATAATGTTTTTTTTTTTTTCATGCCTACCACTGCCAATGTTTTAAACTGATCTTAATAAAAAATAAAAGTGGTCAGTCTCTCTTACAGACCCCTTTCACACTGGGGCAGTGCGGGCGTTTATTGTAGTTATAGCGGCGCTTTGGCGCTGCTAGCAGGTGCTTTTGACCCCCCAGAAGGGGTTAAACGCACCCGCTTAGCATTGCTTTCAAAGCGCTTTTAAGTCGCTTTGAAAGCGGTACCCTGGGCAGGGGCGGTGGAGGAGCGGTGTATACACTACTCCCGCACCGCCCCAAAGATGCTGCTTGCAGGACTTTTTTTCCCGTCCTGCAAGCGCACCGCTCCAGCATGAAAGCACAGAAGAGGCAGTTTACAAGTGCTTTTTGTAGCGCAAAAACACCTGTAAAGCACCTCAGTATAAAAGGGGTCTTACACAATTTGAGTGATGCTAAACAAAGGTTGATGGACCCCTTCACACCTAGACCTCCCCGTGGTAGCGTTAAAGCACCGCTCGTTTTAGCGGCACTTTACCGGTGCTGCAGCGCCACTTTGCAGGTGGTAGCGTCCTGCAAGCGCACCGCCCCCAGTGTGAAAGCCCTCGGGCTTTCACACTGGGGAGGCTTGAGAGGCGCTTTTCAGGCACAATTTTTAGCGCTAAAATGCCTGAAAAGCACCTCAGTGTGAAAGGGGTCAAAGTGATGGGCCTGGCATCAGTCAAACATTGTGTGAGAGAGGAACAGTTCTTGTGCCCAAAAGGTCTCCTGCATTGAGCCCACGTTCACATTGGGCCGATATGGCATGCGATTTGACATGTCAAATCGCATGCCAAATCGGCGGGTATTTCCGGCAATAGTACCATCTGAATGAGTGCGACGCCGCACCAATTCCCAAAAGTAGTTCCTGTACTACTTTTGCCGACTTTGGGGGCGATTTCAATAGATATCTGTGCATGAACCCGCATAGATGTCTGTCAAATCACCCCCCGGAGTTGGACTGCATTGCCGGTTTAAAATCGCGCGAGTTCAGATTTCAAACCGGCAATGCAGTCCAACGACTCTGGTCACTGGTCTTCTCCTGCACTAGATCCGCAGTCTCTGGTCATCTCATGTATTAGATCCGCAGTCTCTGGTCATCTCATGTATTAGATCCGCAGTCTCTGGTCATCTCATGTATTAGATCCGCAGTCTCTGGTCATCTCATGTATTAGATCCGCAGTCCCCGGTCATCTCATGTATTAGATCCGCAGTCTCTGGTCATCTCATGTATTAGATCCGCAGTCTCAGGTCATCTCATGTATTAGATCCGCAGTCTCCGGTCATCTCATGTATTAGATCCGCAGTCTCTGGTTATCTCCTGTATTAGATCCGCAGTCTCTGGTCATCTCATGTACTATATCCGCAGTCTCTGGTCATCTCCTGTATTAGATTTGCAGTCTCTGGTCATCTCCTGTATTAGATCCGCAGTCTCTGGTCATCTCATGTACTTGATCCGCAGTCTTTGGTCATCTCATGTATTAGATCCGCAGTCTCTGGTCATCTCATGTATTAGATCCGCAGTCTCTGGTCATCTCCTGTATTAGATTTGCAGTCTCTGGTCATCTCCTGTATTAGATTTGCAGTCTCTGGTCATCTCCTGTATTAGATTTGCAGTCTCTGGTCATCTCCTGTATTAGATTCGCAGTCTCTTGTCATCTCCTGTATTAGATTCGCAGTCTCTGGTCATCTCCTGTATTAGATTTGCAGTCTCTGGTCATCTCCTGTATTAGATTCACAGTCTCTGGTCATCTCCTGTATTAGATTTGCAGTCTCTGGTCATCTCCTATATTAGATCCGCAGTCTCTGGTCATCTCCTGTATTAGATCCGCAGTCTCTGGTCATCTCATGTAGTACGTCTCGCAGTGAGCAGTAATGATGTGCAGTAACCTCTAGCAAAGAATGAGGAAGCAGAAATTATGTGTTGTAACCTTTAACAACCAGTCAGTGATCGGTAATAATATGCTGTATCCTCTGGCAACCAATTGCAGGTGCTGCCTGATCTGCTGCAGTAAACTGATTTTGAGTCTTACTGCTATTTGTTATCTGTCTAAGAGCGGTTGGGGGGCCCCCAAGAAAATGTTTGCCCAGGGCCCAATCAACATTGAAGACAGCCCTGAATGTGACAGAGAGCTCCAGAGGGTGAGAACCGCAGCATAAAATATGTAATTAGATTGTATACATCATGCACCTGGCTCTCACCCACGGGTCTCTGTCTGCTGAAACCAAGTGGGAATCTATGAAGTGACACCGACCTCCCGGACTGGTTCTCCCTTTGGCCTCACCACAGAACATGATGACACCGCTTAGTGGTAGCTGCCTGTAAAAATCCGGTGGTGGAAGACAGAAAACAGAATCTGTTACGCGATGTGCATAGCCAGGTTCTGTTTTATACTTCTATAGTGAGTCTGGTGCGGGCCTCCAGGGAAGGAACTTACTTTGTTTGAGTAATGCTCCGCTGCAGTGGGTCACCTCTCGTGGCGCTCAATAGAGATGCCAGCGTTCAGAGAGGGGCAGTAGGCTGCTAGTCCTGGCAACCCTTTAGAGGAGGAATAAAGATGTATCAGGTAGGATATGCAATGTGCTTAGAATACACTATGAGTGCAGCCAGATACTGTCTTTATTCTTATTCTCTGGTGCTGTGCTGGTCTGCTGCCCTCCAATAAGCTGGCAGGGGGCTTTGTCCTCCTCTCACAGTAAGTTTGTGAGAATTATCTTTCCTGCCGACTGCCCAGAATTAGTGACACTTTTTTTTTCTTTATGATTTTATATTTTACTTAGATGTCTCCAAAAAAGCAAAAAGGAGGAGCAGAAAAAATCAGAGAGAAGCATAAGAAGTCTTTGGAACTTGATGCTCAGAAATGTGCTAAAATTTCAGATATGTTCAGTCCTCATGCACAGAGTTCCAGTGATCCCATGGCAGGGCCCAGTAGAGAGGCAACAAACATAGAACAAATAACAATAGAAGGTGATTTAGTGGAATCTGTTGCTGAAACATCAGAATTATCCACTGAAGAACATAGAGAATTGGGGCACACTGAATTACCAAGTAAAACAGTTATTATGGATGTTTCAGAGTGTCAAACTGAAGACACAGATATATCATTTAATTATTTTAATTATTTTGCTCGTCCAAATAAAAATGAGCTTGCTGTCTTTTTCAAATATCATCCACGGCAGGATATTCCAGATCCAGTGTTAAAAAAGGCTACAAAACGTAAAGATGGAACAAGTCGCAAATGGCTCACCTACTGCAATGAAAAAAAATCGATGTTTTGCTCTGTTTGTCTGGCTTTTTCAAAGTCTCAGGAAACTAATTCTTTTATTGAAGGAATGACAGATAAGCGTCATGTTCATCAAAGAATCGAAGAGCATGAGAAGAGTGTAATGCACAACTTGTGTGCCGAAGCCTTTTTTGTGAAATCCAGCAGTGCTGGAGTTGATGATCTACTTTTGTATAAGCAAATGTCTGTAAGGCGAGAACAAGTGAGAACCAGGCGGCAAGTACTACAGCGGGTTGTAGATGTAATAAAAGTTATAGGAAAGCAAGGTTTGAGTTATAGGGGAGATAAAGATGGGGCTGCCTATAATTTAGAGGACATAACGAAAGACCATGGAAATTTTTTAGAGCTCATTCTTCTCGTTAGCAAGTATGACATTTGTCTGAAAGATCATGTAAACAAATGTATTGAAAACAGCAAGAAACTGCAGTCTTCTGGAGGAAAAGGAAGAGGATCTTTGATAACCTTGCTCTCAAAAACGACTGTGAACAAAGTAATACATGCTATTCGGATGCTTATCCAGGAAAATATCACAAAAGAAGTAAGGGAAGCCGGGATGTTTTCAATTCAGATTGATACAACTCAAGACATCACTTCAAAAGATCAATGCTCCATAATTGTTTGCTATGTGACTGATTGTATCAATGAAAAGCTTCTTGCAGTTGTTGAATGTGAATCTTCAACAGGGCAAAACCTTTTTAAGTTGCTAATGGAAGTCTTAAAATCATGCAATCTTAATATTACTAATTGCATTGGCAATTCAACGGATGGAGCAGCAAATATGCAAGGCCAATACAATGGTTTCTCTTCCTGGCTGTCAACTGAATCACCAGGGCAAATTCACATCTGGTGCTATGCACACATTCTGAATTTAGTACTTGCAGATACAACAAAGGTGATAGTTGAAAGTGCATCACTATTCAGTTTGTTGAATGACATTGCTGTCTTTATTCGTGATTCTTATCAGCGCATGAATACCTGGGAACAAGTTAGCCAGGACCCTCGCCATCGAAGAATTTCAGTAATTGGGGAAACGCGTTGGTGGTCAAAAGATGCTGCTCTAAGAAAAGTGTTTGGAGAATTTTCAAATCCTGATTCTGCGTTGTTTCCTAGTCTACTGTACACTTTGAGCAGAATCGAAGACAGCGTCTCATCGAAACCTGAGGTGCGTGTTAGAGCAAAATCTTATGCAGAATCCTTACTCAAGTATGAAACCATTCTTACAGCTCAAATTTTTCTGAGAATATTTGAATTGACAACACCATTGTCCAAATATCTACAAACAACTTAGATGGATATCTCAAAAGCTGTTCAAATGGTACAGGGAACTTATGAAAAACTTAAAACAATTACACAAGATTTTGATTCCATACAAATGACTGCCGATAAGTTTGTTAAGTGGGCAAATGACAAGATTCAAGAAGAAGAAAGTTACCACCTAGAAGTACAGACCACTTTGCCTAAAAAAAGAATAAGAAAAAGAAAGCGAATGGCTGATGAGACTGTTGACGATGTAGCAGTTTCTGATGCTGTTTCAGCTTATAAAATCCGTGTGCACAATGTAATCTTGGATACGGTCACAGAGAGCATGAATCGCCGCTTTCTCTCCTGTGGGACCCTCTATGCTGACTTAGCTTGCTTGGAGCCAAACAGCTTTTCTGATATAAAAAAATCTGGACTTCAGGCACCAGCAATGGAAGAACTCAGCAAACGATTATTTAGATTTGATGAGGGAGCAACATCAGAAAATTTGCGTTCCCAACTGGCAAATTTTGCAATGCAGTGGGACAGGCTGAAATCATCACCTCTTGAAGAATTTAGTATTGTAGAAGATGTATCTATGGAAAACCAGGAAAGCAAATTAACAGAAACAGAGCTGGTCAACAAATCTTGCATGGCATGTAAGAACTGTGCCATTTGCTGCTATAAGATTCTGCAGCGCTATAATTTGTTAACTGATGCCTATAATGTCATTGGTTTAGCCTACAAATTTTTGCTTACACTATCTTTTACTCAAGTCGCCTGTGAAAGAAGTTTCTCCACATTGAAGTTTATTAAAACCCGTCTAAGAAGTTCTGTATCTCAAGAGCATTTGAGCTCTTTGATGCTGATGGCAATCGAAAAGGATATACTAATGAACCTTGATTCTGATGATGTCATTGACAAAGTTGCAGAAACCAGTGAACTTCTACGAAACTTGCTGAATCCTTAGTGCAGTTATTTTGTTCTGTGATTTTGAATATAAAAAAATATATGCCAAAAAATGTAATATATTTTGCTATTTGTTATTGTATTGAATCGTTCATTAAAGATGTTTCATTTTCATGTCTATCATTTATTATCATATATTTAGATAATTCCAAATAACTGACAAGTTACAGTGACCGAAGCAGGCTAAATATAACTAAAATACATCGAGAAACTGGTTGCCATTATTTGTAATTTGGTTTTTAAAAAAATGGGCTGCTCAGCTTAGAATGCCCGGGCCTATTTTTTGTCCCAGTCCGGGCCTGCTGGTGTGGTTTGGAAAAGAAAGTGTAATCTCTTTCCCCTGGGTGGAAAAGACGCCAAGCGTCGATCAGTTGTGAGTTATGTAACGTCGTTCCGATGCGTTTACGTAAATCTCGCGATGTCGAGGAAGTTCCAGTGGAAGTATCCTCCGTAGGGGTGAGGGGAACATTAAGGTCTCCTCCCAGAATCAAATGTCCGTCTGAGAATTGTGACAGTAGGTCCAGGTGTCGTTTTAGGAATCTGTCTTGTTGTGTATTGGGAACGTATAGGTTAGCCAAAGTCACTTTTGTGTCCCCTATCTTCCCCTTTACGAAGAGGAATCTACCTTCCCCATCATACTTCACTTCCGTAAGTGACCATGGTATTTTAGATGAGATTAGGATGGAGACCCCTCTAGATTTAGCCTCAGTGTATCTCGAGTGGTATACCACTGGGAAGAATTTGCTCTGTAGTGTCGGTAAAGAACCCTCCCTGAAGTGGGTCTCCTGTAAGAAAACTATTTCTGCTCCCATGCGTCTCATGTCATTGGTTAACATACGTCTTTTTTCAGGCGTGTTCAGGCCCTTTACATTAAAGGAGATTACGTTTATGGAGGTCATGGTCGTGTGTGGTGGGTTCGTAGATGGTTACAAGCTGATTCCCAGGGGGGGGGTGGGGAGTTGAGGGGGGGGTGGGGAGTTGAGGGAGGGGGGTGTTAGTTAGGGGTGGGTAAAGAAGGTAAAAAGCAGGTCAGGTAGGAGAAGAAGAATGAACTCAAGAGAGAGTAGAGGAGAAAATAAGAAGGCTGTCACTAGATAGTGCAGCTTAGTGCAAGTACTAAATTAGCCAATCAGGCTATTACGCTCCCCAGAGAATATACTGGGATTGGAGCGTTGTCCTATATGGGACGGTGGATAGACAGGGCCGGGTAGTGAGCTCCCGTACCTCCCCCTCCACCCCCGGCTATCTATAAGTTTAATGTGTGCGTGTTTAGTGCCATTAGCAGTTACATAACAAGCTACTAAGATGTAATATTCCAGACACATTAATATTCTAAACAAAACCATTAGAAAGGCATGGTATAAACATAATAAAGCAAAATGAAAAAATGTAATGAGGTAAAGTAGAGCTCTCATATCTGGAGCCCAACGAGTGCAAATGCGTAAGCACATTAACTTAACAAGTGCAGTGACATAGTGTCATGTTCCCCTCCTCGTCCAGCAGCATATAAGAATGGATGAGCCATATGGGATGTACTCAAAATAAACTATAAAGTAACGGGTACATCTATTCTGAGAATGGTACATCTATATATAGGGCAAGACCTCAGAATCGTGAGTGTTCAGTTCCTCATGGGGCGAAGGCAAAGTGGTCAGATCCTCTCATGGCCAAAAAACCTATAACCGGCAAACATGTGGGGGATTCTCTCTTCCTCACCCAGCTCAAGCAACAGATCTAAAATGCCAGTTTGCTCCCTAGCGATATGGCTAGTAACAGGGTCTGATGAATAGAACCGGAGCGTCTCATTGTGTGTGGTTCCTGTCGCAGTAATAGTTCCATGGTATGCCTTTCCCCAAAAGCGAGGCGAGTGGTGGTGAGTGTCGGTGGGGTTTCTCCTCCTGCCGTCCCCGTGTCACTTAGCCTCCTGTGATCACACACTCTGCTTGGTTCCGCACATTTAAACTAGAGATGTTTCTGAGTGTCTTACAAAAATCCCTCTTCAGGTAGGTGGGGGGAGATCAGTTTCGGTGGACCAGAGCGGACAGGTACCCTGCCCCAAGTCAGACAAGTGTAAGCGTGGCTTAGTTCCAGGGATGGGGCGGGTAACGTTCAATACTAGGTCAGTAGTTTCCCAATGACCCTTCTGGGGATCCCCCAGATCTCAGTTCCGTCCCTCATCAGGCCTAGTATGTTCATTGAGGCCGGAGAGGGGGGGGTAGGCTGGGTATGGGGAAGCAGGTACAAGGTTTAGGCACTTCTCCCACCCTCTAAACGGCAAAGGTGACCACCTTACAGTTCCCCATGTGCGAAGGCTCAGTTCCGTGCGGTCTGTTTGGGAGAATTAAAGCTGGATAAGGAAGGGGTGGCCATCGGCCTACTCACGCGGTTCTCCCTCTGATGCCGTCCTGCGTCTCCTTCTATTCCTTTGGTGACGAGGGGGAAGGGGTCCGTGCAGCCTCAGGGGGCCCGATCAGCCTTGTGAACGTGGAAGAAACTGAAGCCAATCGGGTACTTGTATTGGTTCTGCATCCATGAATCTGAATAGCGCTGGTAGGTCTGCGGTTTTTTGAAGGGAGAAAGACCCAGTGTCGTCTCGGAACGTTACTGACAACGGGTATCCCCATCTGTAGGTCAGGCCTTTTTGCTTGGCCAGTTCCAGGAGAGGGCGGAGGAGGGCTCTACGTCTCAGTGTGGCCCTCGATAGGTCTGGTAGTATTCTGGCCTGCCTGCCTCCCACTTCCACGTCTCCATGTTCCCAGGCACGGCGGAGGATAGATTCCTTTTGAGTGTAGCGATGTAGTCTACACACAACGTCACGCGGCCTACTCGGGTCTTCAGATCTGGGGCCTAGGGCTCTATGCACTCTATCTAGCTCGATGTTGAGTTCAGGGGCCCCCAGCACGGTGCGGAATATTTCTTTGACCGTGTCCCCTAGGTTCTCCGCAGTTGTTTCTTCTGGGATCCCCCGGAGCCGCAGGTTGTTCCTGCAACTCCGGTCCTCGATGTCTTCCAAGTGTAACTGCAGGGCGACGGCGGATTCTCGGTGTAGGTCCCTCTCTCGCTCGAGCGCTGACACTCTCCCCTCCAAAGAGGACACTGAAGCCTCACCTGTGGTCATGCGATCCACCAGCGTAGCTACCTCCCCCCGCACTTCTTGCATATCCCTCCTGTGGGTCTCTTCCAACCTGAGGATAAGCGCCTCAATGTCGGAGCGAGTGGGGAGGGCCTGGAGCAGGGCCCGAATGTCCTGTTCGAACATGACGGGTTCGGGGGATCGTGGGGATGTCATTGTGCCTCTCGTAGGGTCTCCGGTAGTATCCGGGGAGCTGCTACTGGCGTCTTGGAGGCAGGATGCAGTTAGATGACCGCTCTGTCTGGGGGCCTTCTGTTTCTCGCCACGTGGTAGGCCTCGCGGCGCAGTTGTGGTGGCTCCCGGGGATGTGCCCTGTAGCTGCTGAAAATAGTGGTGGATCTCTCCTGGGCTCCTTCCGACAGGTGTACCCCGTGTAGATGCTCTTGTCCTGTGCCGTTTAGTTGGTAGCATGCCTCTGGCAAGATGTATTTAGCCGGGGTTTTCGGGACAGGCCGGGAGCTCCGAGGAAAAGCAGCCTCACTCAGCCATGTCCAGGCCACGCCCCATCTTTATCTTCTTTAAAGATTACTGTAATATAGGCCAGCAGTAATTCTTACCTTATTTCAGTCCCTTAACTAGAGAGTTTGGATATGAATATCATTTTGGTGCCAACTGGTCCTTATGTTTTGCATAATAACTAGCAGGAAATTCATCCAACCCTGGGCTCTTTCCCATAGTTGTATCCTTTAGTGCTGTAAACATTTCTTCCTGTGTTATAGGTCTCTCTAGAGATAATAGTTTTTCCTCCACTACTTTGAGTAGTCTGCCTTCTTTCAAATAAATTTGTATTTTTCCTCTTCTTTCTAATTCTTTTACTTGTTCCCCCCGGCCGGTTTTACTGAGTATAATGTGCCATAATACTTTTGAAATAATCTTGTTATATCTGGTGTGGAGTGTACCAATTTCCCTGTGCTATTTTTGATTCACATCAACTTAATTTTCCCCAAGGGATAGGACACTTATCCTCTCAACATGGGAACAAGATTCCCTACTCCCTGTGGCAAGGTACCCCCCCTACCGTTGAAAGGCATGTTTAATGGTATAGTAAAAGGAGGGGGGGTTGTGTGCTTGCTAGCCTCCTTTCCTGGCCAACCCGACTGCATGCATAGATAAGGGTTTGGTTTTAACCTTAGGGGGAATCCCACACTATTCCCAAGCATGTCATTTAAAGGATTTGTGCACTTTCAATGTTGCCCTCAAGCAGGGCCACTGATAGAAATCATGGGGCCCCGTACAGCCTACCTGATGGGGCCCCCTTCAGCTCCACCCCTGGTCCCACCCTGGTCCCTCCTTCAGCCCCACCCCTGGCCCCACACCTGACCCCTCCCAAGACCCCGCCTTGAAGCAAAGTGCAGGTTTGTCTGCAAGTGATATTTTTTTTTCCATCCAGTTATAAGCTTGATTATCCAAAAGAAATGCTGTTTTCAGATGAGAACAGACCTCTTTAATATCTATATGTAATAAAAACCAATAACGAATATATTAAGTGGTATTTTGAAAAAATTAGGGAGATTAAACAAATGATAAAGGTGTCAGAAACCATGAACCTGACCGAGACAGAAGTACAGTAAAATCACACTTGTTTATTAATAAAAAAAGGTAAATAGAGTAAGCTTAGTCAAAGCATAGCCAGAGTCCAGTAACTGGATCAGGTAGTCAGCCAAGCCAGAGTTCAGTAACCAGATCAGGTAATCAGCCAAGCCAGAGTTCAGTAACCAGATCAGGTAATCAGCCAGGCCAGAAGTCAGGGATCCAAGTAGAGGAACAGCAAGCAGGATAAGGAGCCAGAAGGGATGTCAGCAAAGCCAGTCTTTAAACAGGAACACAGGAGATGTTTTCTTGTGATGTGACCAAGGCGAAGGCAGGAATGAAGTGAGCTGGAGATCTTTAAATAGGCGGGACTGACGAGCAGATCCACAACAGCTGATTAATTGTGGAGAGAGATGAGAGCTGGCAATTAGCTGACAGCTGAGCGGCCAGCCCAGAGAAGGAAGGGCTGAGTCAGCCCTGACAAAAGGTGGAAAAAAACAACAAGCCAGGTCTCGTTAAGGCTAGTTTACTGTAGATAGTTTTCAGGTGTTTTTCAAAGTAGGCAACAACTGGATAAACATAAGTGCGCCAACAGGCCCAAAAACAACAGGAGTCAAACGACCCAAGTTCAGAGTGCTGATGCAATACTCTTGAAGCCAAAAGCTGCATCAGCAAAAAATTGAACAGCCACATGTTAAAACTGAAAGAAAGTTTGACCAATCACTTCCATGCAAAGGTGGTGATGTCGGCCTCTCAAGTGGCCATAAAATGTACAAGTTCACAGCCTGCATATGTACACATATTTATGGCTTTACCCCAAAACAATGTGAATGTTATAAGGAAGTGTCCAAACTGCATAATGCTAACACTGTCCAGACACAGAAAAATTGCTCTCTGAAATAGATTGCAGCAGGGTCAATAAGAAAATCTGACCAGTTTCACTAGTTCTTTCCCACTTTGCCAAAGGTGTTACAGATCTGTAGCAGACATTCTTCGTACCTTTGCTTCAGCAAACTCACTTATAAGGTCTCGAAAGTTCAGCTGTCTTGCAAGTTCATGCTCAATGGACAGAAGAGCCAGACTGTTCAGATGCTGCTCACTCATTGTTGAACAGAGATAGTTTTTTATCAAGGCTAACTTGCTGAATGCTCTCTCCTTCTGCAACTGAGAGTGGAAGGGTAACAAAAATTCTAAGGGCAATACAAACCTCTCCAAAAATCCATTCAAGCTGCAGCTCATAAATTGAATTCAATAATTCCAAGGGACCCAGCTAATTGGCAAATTTTTCTGCATAGATTTTCCACAGATGTTGTAGCTCTGTTAGTAGGGATTCAGTAAAGTCATCACAGTTTGTGGAAATCAGCATTTCTGTTGAAGTTTTCAGTTCTTCGTCTGAAAGAGTCCTCAGATTCAGGATGGGAGCAAAGAGCTTGCAGAGTTCTTCCATTGATTTAAATCTTTGATCCAGGTCTGAAAGTATGACATCCATTGCTGGGTAGATTATATTGACTTAAAAAAGATCTGGATGTCGAAAATTTTTTCAATCAGCCTTCTTTTTACAAAGCTGGTGAGCATTCAGTAGCACCTTGGGAATCTCCATGGAGTCAGCAACAACTTTAGACTCCGAGAGTTGAGCTGGCCACTTATTCCGTAGAATCTTCATTTCTTCAGACAAAGTCCTGATGTTGGCTGCACCTATGTCAATAGATACAGACCTTGACTGAAGGATTTTATTCCGTTCCTCAAAACTTTGCAGGACCTTGACCCAGAATGTAGCCAGACCAATTACACGGAAAAAGGAGAGATAATCTAGCAGCCCTTCTGCTTCAGAGTGTGCAGCACTTGTCCGTTTTTTACTTTCCAGCACTCTTTCCAAAGCTTTCAGAATACTTGGAAGCTTTTGTGCGGTTGGCCTTACTGATTCAATCCTGGAACTCCATCTGGTGTCACTAAGGCCATGTAAAGAACCACCAACTTCATCTAACAAAGAGCTGCATCTCTCAGGACTGCTGCTGAATAGAACATACAGCCTATTTACACTCCCAAAGAAGGTCTTCATTTCAGGGGAACTTGAAGCTGCATGTACACCAACCCGATTTAATGAGTGTACTGCACATGGACTAAACAAGGCTGCTGGATACTTTTGTTGGATTCTGGATCTCACACCTTTAATTTTTCCTGACATGTTGGCTCCCTTATCATATCCTTGCCATGTTCACACAATCTTGATAGCATCATTTCAGCAATTTCTTCACCAGCCTTCTCAAAGAAATCAAAGAATTCCAGGAACCTTTCTTGAATGCCCCATTTTCTTTTCACAAGATCTCTGTGCACATATTGCAGAATAATAACATTTCTGTTCCATATGCGATATATCTGGTGTTGCATCACAAATAACTGAGAAATAAATTGATTGTTGCCTTTCAGAAAGCATGACATTCAAAACACGTCTTCCACATACATCAATTAGTTTGTTTTGTGTGGCTGATGACAGATAATGTGCAGGTAAACAGTTTCCTTTTTTCTGGCTTTGTTTCACTTTTTCCAAGTGCTCACTAAGTACACTATCATATTTGGCAACAAGTTCAAGAGTTCCAAGGAAATTACCATTTTGAATGTCTCCAATTCTTTGAGAGCATCCTCTAAAAGCCAGATTCCGTGAGGCCAAAAATAAGGTGACATGAAGAAGCCTTTCCAACAGAGTTTTCTGCTTCTCTTGTCAAATTTCTTTGCATCTCAAACTCCATACCTTGTCCGCCTATGGACCTCTGTAAAGTTTGCCAACTTAAGTAGTGGTTTTGGTGTTGAGCAGAACGTTCATGCTCTGGCAATCATGTATAAAGTTGATGCCATGTGTTTTTGGAAGGGTCAAAGCCTTCTCTCCTACATAGTATACTTCCATCCTTCCTATGGTACTAATTAGAAGAAAAAGCTCTGCAAGTGATGCAGTATAAAACATGTTTGGAATCACTCCAACGAAGCCAGTGTCTTAAAATCCTCTCACGTCCATTTGAGGATTTTGCATATAAAAGATACTCCGTAAATTAACGTCCATCGCTGTCCAAAGTCATACGACGTGCTATTTTTTTCAGCTCCTCTTCAGTCTTCAATCCAGAAAGCACAATTTGCTCTCTTTCTTTGTCTTGAAGATTTTCTGGACACAGTGCTGGATCTTTCCAATCTACTTCACACAAATCCATAGGAACAGGACCTGTAGAACTTGAGGCAAAAGAGGAGCTGCATGAAGTTTCTAAATCGCTCAAAATTTCAAAGGGATATGCAATGGAGGAGGTATCTTCTATACTTGCAGTAGACTTTCTTTCAAAGGCAGGCATACCCTCTACTTGCAAATCTTCAGATATAGTGAGCAACTCACAATGTTGAAAATGGCCCTCAACTGTGTCTGACCTAACGTCCATATCTCATTCTGAGGATGCTTCCTGTTCAACATTATGTTCCTAGGTAGTTTCTGGCTTCTTAAAATAGTAAAATATTAGATTTTTCTTCTTTAATTTTTCTTGTTCTTCCTCTTTTCTCTCCTTGCGCTTCAGAAATCCAGACTTGTGTGGATACATTTTTGGATTGACCTGAAACAGGGAGATAGGATTCTTGTTCTCAATAAACACAGCCAGAATCCCAAATTTGGGTCATATCTAAGTAAGAATGCCCAAAGGAGCTTATCACTCACTCCACCTCAATGTGATCATGGGCTCTATTCACTAAAGCATATTGTATGTGGTATTGGGCGATGACACATTTTACTAAAAATAGCATGCAATAATAAAATACCAATTGGTTTCATGAGAAAGATATTGCATATTTCAATGGAATAACGCAGGCCATTTTTTACTAATGTTTTTTGCTGACTGGTAAAAAAAAAAAATAGAAAAATGCTATGAGCTTTTTTACCACTGCTCTTAAAGCGGTAGATGTTGTTTCAAGAATGGCACCCAGTGTCTTAAGATACTATCAGCTCAAAAACACTCACGGTCATTCAAAATCAAAAGCATACATATCCACTACTTAATGGACCTGCAATCTATTTTTCCTGAAATTGTTTCTAACTGTGGTTTTCTGCCTCCTTGTAACATTCTCTGCGAGCTCCTAAAGCTCTCCTATCCACTTTGCTGTAAGAGGATGACGGGACTTTAAGTTAAGAATACATACTTGAATAGAACTAGAGTTTAGTGTCACTTTAACTTGTGACAACACTATGGGCTTGTTCACACCAGCAGCAGCTCCTTCAAAAATAGATCCTTACTCAGATTGCTTTTCTGAGGCAATTCAAAGAAATTTGAAATTTTAATCCCCTAAATGCCACACCACTAGGGTTTTCACTTTTTCTTCAAGCCAAACCCAAACACTTTAGTAGCGCACAGAAAATTGTTTTAATTATATAAACTATATATGATTTTAACAGACCTGGGACACCTTTGGGTAGAATAGTAATGTGGCACACATAGTGCCCCCTCATCCTGCACCACTATGCCTTGCTGCAAACCAGGTGCACTGCAGGATGGTTGAACAGCATTCAAATTCAATTGAATGAGCAGTGTTCTGCCAGTGGTTGTGCTCGTTAGATGCAAAACGAGGTATAATTCCTGCCATGGCTGCTACATATGTAGAAGCTGGCCACTGCTTCTGCATCCAAAGGGGGAGGGGGTAGAGGGCAGTATAAAGCATGGTTTAACAACAAGGTTTTACCGCCTCCCCCAAGCCACTAGTATGAACAAGGTGTAATACTGCTGTAGTGCAATGATGCATTCTTTGTAAGTAAAGTAAAACATTTAATTTCCTATAAATCAGCAAAGCAAACCTTTATTATATTGCAGCTTACCAATTCTTAGATGTGGTATCTGCATTAGTTTTCTTTTTAAGCCTCTTTCCGTTATTTTCATATGGTGATCTAGCTAGTAAGTCTTTTGTCTTTCAAAAGCTCTGATGCAGATGTATCAGTTTACAGAGATGACAAACCATTTACCACTGAGAGGGTGCTTACAATGATCAGCTTTTGATGAGCTTTTATTTATTCATGTAGCAGGTGATTCTAGCACTAAATGCAAATGGGGACACAAAGGAAATGCTGAGGCTAAACTAGCTGTTTTGAAATGGCACTGGGGTGGCTCTGGAATAAATTGCTGCCAGTGCTATCCCTACCCCAGCCCTCAAATTTTCCACTCGCCTACTCGCATTTTGCGAGTGGAAAATGAGAGCTTGCGAGTTGGGCTGCCCGCCTGGGAGGGGGGGGAGAACACCGCCGGCAGGGTTGACCGGGAGCCGTTCCCCCAACGAATACCCCAGGGAGGAAGAGGAGAGCCGTGGGATAGCACGCTGTTACCGGCGCTTACATTATAATTGTCTTCACTCTGCTCGACACAGCCCCGCCTCCTCCTGACCCGTGCTTGTGATAGACAGAATGCCGGTCCAATGCTGGGAGGTGTTCTATCTATCACAGGCATGGGTCAGGAGGAGGCAGGGCCGTGTTGAGCATAGTGAGACAATTATAATGTAAGCGCTGGTAACAGCGTGCTATCCCGCGACTCTCCTCTTCCTCCAGCCATGCATTCCTCTGCCCAGGTGAGGCTGAAATGGGCACAGTGAGGCTGCAATGGGCACATTGAGACTATTTTGGGCACAGTGAGGCTGATGTGGGCACAGTGAGGCTGATATGGGCACAGTGAGACTGCAATGGGCACAGTGAGACTGCAATGGGCACAGTGAGACTGCAATGGGCACAGTGAGGCCGATATGGGCACAGTGAGGCCGATATGGGCACAGTGAGGCCGATATGGGCACAGTGAGGCCGATATGGGCACAGTGAGGCTGCTATGGGCACAGTGAGGCTGCTATGGGCACAGTGAGGCTGCTATGGGCACAGTGTAGTTGAAATGGGCACAGTGAGGCTGCAACAGGCACAGTGTGGTTGCAACGTGCACAGTGAGGCTACAACAGGCACAGTGAGGCTGTAACGATGGGCACAGTGAGGCTGCAACAGTGGGCACAGAGAGGCTGCAACGGTGGGCACAGTGAGGCTGCAACAGTGGGCACAGTGAGGCTGCAACAGTGGGCACAGTGAGGCTGCAATAGTGGGCACAGTGTGTCTGCAAATGTGGGCACAGGTGAGGCTGCATTGATGAGCACAGGTGAGGCTGCATTAATGAGCACAGGTGAGGCTTCATTGATGAGCACAGGTGAGGCTGCATTGATGAGCACAGGTGAGGCTGCATTGATGAGCACTGGTGAGGCTGCATTGAGGGGCACAGATGAGGCTGCATTGAGGGGCACAGGTGAGGCTGCATTGAGGGGCACAGGTGAGGCTGCATTGAGGGGCACAGGGGAGGATGCACTGATAAAGTTGTTGTTAATATTTATTTTTGTAACTTTTATTTGCATAAAACATTTAAGTGTCATTTCATGAGATAACTTATGAGGGCGTGTTTAGGGGCAGGGCAGGGTTGGGCGGGGCAGAGTAGGGATTGAGTGGGGCACTGTAACCCTTGAGGCCTGGCTATTAGCTCAGGACTTGAAATTTTGAGCCCTGCCTACCCCATTTTAAAACAGTGGTGGTGGGAACTCAGGCCTCATACACTAGCCAGTGACAGAGTGGGTTAGCAGCAGGTGCATGCATGTGCGTCCCTAACCCAGAACAGGATGGACGACGTACATATGATCCAAGAACATATTTGGGGGCCACACCATACAATGCATTTCAATTCAAAATGGTGCTGCTATAAGACCTACAAACAGTACAAAATATTTTACAGCGCACACATACAAGAGTGGGTAAGCACTATACAGTAAGTGGGCTTAGCACTATATGACCATATAGTGTGACCAAACCCCCGTATTTTTTTAATATGTTCAGGTGTTTTTAACTAGCCCTGCAGGAAATGTCATTCTTGTATGTGTGCGCTGTAAAACGGAAAATTGTATACTCACCTTTCATAGTTACATAGTTACATAGTTACATAGTAGGTGAGGTTGAAAAAAGACACAAGTCCATCAAGTCCAACCTATGTGTCTGATTATGTGTCAGTATTACATTACATATCCCTGTATATTGCGGTCATTCAGGTGATTATCTAATAGTTTCTTGAAGCTATCAATGCTCCCCGCTGAGACCACCGCCTGTGGAAGGGAATTCCACATCCTTGCCGCTCTTACAGTAAAGAACCCTCTACGTAGTTTAAGGTTAAACCTCTTTTTTTCTAATTGTAATGAGTGGCCACGAGTCTTATTAAACTCTCTTCTGCGAAAAAGTTTTATCCCTATTGTGGGGTCACCAGTACAGTATTTGTAAATTGAAATCATATCCCCTCTCAAGCGTCTCTTCTCCAGAGAGAATAAGTTCAGTGCTCGCAACCTTTCCTCATAACTAAGATCCTCCAGACCCTTTATTAGCTTTGTTGCCCTTCTTTGTACTCGCTCCATTTCCAGTACATCCTTCCTGAGGACTGGTGCCCAGAACTGGACAGCATACTCCAGGTGCGGGCGGACCAGAGTCTTGTAGAGCGGGAGAATTATCGTTTTATCTCTGCAGTTGATCCCCCTTTTAATGCATGCCAATATTCTGTTTGCTTTATTAGCAGCAGCTTGGCATTGCATGCCATTGCTGAGCCTATCATCTACTAGGACCCCCAAGTCCTTTTCCATCCTAGATTGCCCCAGAGGTTCTCCCCCCAGTGTATAGATTGCATTCATATTTTTGACACCCAAATGCATTATTTTACATTTTTCTACATTGAACCTCATTTGCCATGTAGTCGCCCACCCCATTAATTTGTTCAGGTCTTTTTGCAAGACTTCCACATCCTGCGGAGAAGTTATTTCCCTGCTTAGCTTAGTATCGTCTGCAAATACAGAGATGGAACTGTTTATCCCATCCTCCAGGTCGTTTATGAACAAATTAAATAGGAGTGGTCCCAGCACAGAACCCTGGGGGACCCCACTACCCACCCCTGACCATTCTGAGTACTCCCCATTTATCACCACCCTCTGAACACGCCCTTGTAGCCAGTTTTCAATCCATGTACTCACCCTATGGTCCATGCCAACGCACCTTATTTTGTACAGTAAACGTTTATGGGGAACTGTGTCAAATGCTTTTGCAAAATCCAGATACACCACGTCTACGGGCCTTCCTTTATCTAGATGGCAACTCACCTCCTCATAGAAGGTTAATAGATTGGTTTGGCAAGAACGATTCTTCATGAATCCATGCTGATTACTGCTAATGATATCATTCTTATTACTAAAATCTTGTATATAGTCCCTTATCATCCCCTCCAAGAGTTTACATACTATTGATGTTAGGCTAACTGGTCTGTAATTCCCAGGGATGTTTTTTGGGCCCTTTTTAAATATTGGTGCTACATTGGCTTTTCTCCAATCAGCTGGTACCATTCCAGTCCATAGACTGTCTGTAAAAATTAGGAACAACGGTCTGGCAATCACCTGACTGAGTTCCCTAAGTACCCTCGGATGCAAGCCATCTGGTCCCGGTGATTTATTAATGTTAAGTTTCTCAAGTCTAATTTTAATTCTGTCCTCTGTTAACCATGTAGGTGCTTCCTGTGTTGTGTCATGAGGATAAACACTGCAGTTTTGGTTACTGAAGCCCCCCGATTCACTCGTGAAGACTGAGGAGAAGAATAAATTCAATACCTCTGCCATCTCCCCATCCTTTGTAACCAGATGTCCTTCCTCATTCTTTATGGGGCCAATATGGTCTGTCCTCCCTTTTTTACTGTTTACATACTTAAAGAATTTCTTGGGATTTTTTTTGCTCTCCTCCGCTATGTGTCTTTCATGTTCTATCTTAGCCATCCTAATTGCACCCTTACATTTCTTATTGCATTCTTTATAAATTCTGAATGCTGTGGATGATCCCTCAACCTTGTATTTTTTGAAGGCCTTCTCCTTTGCTTTTATATGCATTTTTACATTGGAGTTAAGCCATCCAGGATGTTTGTTCGCTCTTTTAAATTTATTACCCAATGGGATACATTGGCTAATGCCCTTATTTAATATGCTCTTAAAGCAAACCCATCTCTCCTCTGTATTCTTTGTTCCTAATATTTTATCCCAATTTATGCCTTTTAGCAAGGTTTGTAGTTTAGGGAAGTTGGCTCTTTTGAAATTCAGTGTCTTTGTGTTCCCTTCATGTCTCCTATTTGTGTGATTTATACTGAAACTAATTGACCTGTGATCGCTGTTACCTAAATTGCCCCGTATTTCCACATCTGTTATCAGGTCTGTATTGTTGGTAATCAGTAGATCTAGTAATGTTTTATTTCTAGTTGGTGCGTCTACCATCTGACCCATAAAATTGTCCTGCAAGACATTAAGGAACTGGCGAGCCTTAAATGAATGCGCGGTTCCCTCCGCCCAGTCTATGTCTGGATAATTAAAATCCCCCATTATGATAACACTTCCCATCCTTGCTGCTAATCCAATTTGTGATAGGAGATCCGTCTCCACTTTCTCCCTCAGGTTAGGGGGCCTATAGCATACTCCCAGTATTATTTTCCCCTTAGCTTCATCCCTTTGGAGCTCTACCCATAAAGATTCCACCTCCTCCCTAGCCCCCTCAGTGATGTCATCTCTCACATTCACTTGTACATTATTCTTGATATATAGGCATACCCCTCCCCCTTTTTTACCCTCTCTATCCTTGCGGTATAGGGTATACCCTTGAATGTTTGCCAGCCAATCATGAGAGCTGTTGAACCAGGTCTCTGAAATTCCCACAAAATCCAAATCCTCCTTGTACAACAGTATCTCTAGTTCACCCATCTTGTCCGCCAGGCTCCTGGCATTGGTGAACATGCCACATAGTTTAGACCGGTCGCATATTGTCCTCGTATTGGGTGTTTCAAGATTGCAACTTGGACTTGCTACTATACTCACCTTGCGTTTTTGTGCTTTGGTTAACCTACCACTAATGCCCCCAATACTACCCTCTGGAATATCTTCCGCGCTGGCTATCACTGTCTCTGGACAGTGGACTAGTTTAAAAACCCCTCTAACTTTTTGGCCATCTTCATTCCCAGCAGATCTGCACCCTCCTCATTTAGGTGCAGTCCGTCCCTTCTATAGTACCGGTTACCGACTGAGAAGTCGGCCCAGTCCTCCAGGAACCCAAACCCCTCCTTACTACAACAGCTCTTCAGCCACTTGTTTACTTCCCTAATCTCCCTCTGCCTCTCTGGTGTGGCTCGATGTACCGGTAGTATTCCTGAGAACACTACCTTGGAGGTCCTTTTCCTCAATTTAGCTCCTAAGTCCCTAAAATCGTTCTTTAGGACACTCCATCTGCCTCTGACTTTGTCATTGGTGCCAACGTGCACCATGACAGCTGGGTCTTCCCCAGCCCCTCCCAGTAATCTGTCCACAAGATCCGTGATGTGCCGAACCCGAGCGCCCGGTAGACAACATACTGTTCGGCGCTTCAGGTCTTGGTTACAGATTGCCCTCTCTGTCCTTATAAGAATTGAGTCCCCTACCACCAGAATCTGTCTTTCCTTTCCCTTTGCTGCCCCCCCACTCTCACTGGAGGAGTTCTTCCCCTGGCAGCTAGGAGAGTCCCTCCGTAATTTTCCTTTCCTGTCGCATCATTATGGAAGCATACACTTTGGGTTGTGACTCCGCCCCCACAACCTGATAGGACCACATAGCTATAAATTGTAGAGATGGCCCCCGCCCCAGTATTCTCTGTATATATCACCTCAGAAGGGTGGGAGATTGTATGCTGCCATGAAGATGCGGCAGGAAAGGAAAATTACGGAAAGGCGAGTATACAATTTTCCGTTTTCCTGACGCATCATGGCAGCATACACTTTGGGGAATAACTCGCACAACTGGGTGGGAATGCAAACTAAGTTTATTAACAAAGAATAGAAGAATTGGCCTGGATAACGGATCTCCCGAAATCCACTGTGGATAAGCGAGCGGAATCCACCTTATAAATGAGACATAAAGGTGTTCCTGGAAGACCAGGTAGCCGCTCTGCAAATTGTCTCTGCCGAGACTCTAAAATATGCCACCCAGGAGGTTGCCACTGCCCTGGTGGAGTGTGCCCTTAAGCCCTCAGGTATTTGATGGTTACTTAATGAATAGGCCTTCTTGATGGACTTTACTAGCCATGAAGCAATGGTGCGTGAGGATGCCGCTTGACCTTGGGGATGAAGCGGTCTGAAGGTCTTAGGACTAGTCTGTCTGGAAAAACAACCAGATATGGTTCACTAACTATTAGAGCTTGCATCTTTGACACCCTTTTAGCCAATGTTATGGCTATTAAGAACAAAACTTTCAATGTTAAATCCCAGAGGGAGATGTTCTCGATTGGGAAAAAAAGCTCCTTAGATAGTGCTTCCAGAACAACTGAAAGGTCCCAGACCGGGAAGCAAAGTTTTCTGGGGGGCCTCAGTTTTAGACAGGCCCTTTAAAACTGAATTACAAGGGGATCTTGTGCCCATTTAACTCCTGTCAAGGCGGACAGGGCCGACACCTGAACCTTCAGGGTGCTTGACCTAAGGCCTTTCTCTAGGCCTAATTGAAGAAATTCCAGGATCTGTGACACCGACGGGGAGGATGAGTCCCAACCTTGCTGTTGAGTTAAAGTGACAAATTTCTACCAGACCCGTCTGTATGTATTGTTGGTGGTAGGTCTTCTGGCTTGGAGTAAGGTATCCACCACCTTCTGGGAACAGCCTTGCTCTAAGTACCTAGCCCTTTCAGTCTCCAGGCCATCAAATGTAACTTCTCCGGATTCGGGTGAAGAAGATAACCTTGGGAGAGCAGGTCCGTCGATAACGGGAGGAGCAGGGGATATGCCGTGTTCAGCTGCATGAGGGTAGTAAACCATGGCCTCCTTAGCCAGAAAGGAATTACTGCTACCACCAATGCCATTGATTTCTTGAGCCTCAGGAGGAATCTCACTATGAGGGGAGTCAGAGGAAAAATGTACCCTAGGTGAAAGTCCCAGGGGTGTTGGAGGCAATCCCCTCCGCCAAAGGAAAGGGTATCCATGACAGGAATCTCTGGCATTTTGCGTTTTCCGGTGTTGCAGCCAGGTCTATCTCTGGTGAACCCCAGGTCCGGGATATGAGAGCATAGGCCTGGAGACTCAGAGATCACTCATTGGAGGTAAAATTACTGCTCAGCGAGTTGCCAAGGTGTTCTGGACTCCCGGAACATAAACCGTCCTTAAGTCCAACAGGTTCAGCTGTGCCCATTCTAGAACAGGATGGACCTCCTGCATCATGGACCTGCTTCTGGTGCCCCCCTGCCTGTTGATATAGGCAACAGCCACTTTGTTGTCCATCTTCAGAAGGACATGCTTCTCCCTCAAATGAGAACTGAAGGCCAGGAGAGCCTGAAACGGCGTTTTCATCTCCAAAACATTCGACACCGAGTCCTCTGTTCTGAATGGCCAGTGGCCCTGGGCCGCGTGGTTGTGATAGTGAGCCCCCCATCCCTGCAGACTGGCATCTGAGGTCACTATTTCTTTATGAGGAGTGATTATGTGCTTGCATCTTCTCAAGTTGCGAGGTCGTGTCCACCAATGCAACGATTGTTTTACCTCCTGAGAGATGGAGATCGGCTGGGACATTGATGTACCGTTCCACTGGCGCAGAAAGGATATTTGGAGAGGCCTCGAGTTCCATTGCGCCCACCGGACCATTGGAATGGTGGACGCTAAGAAGCCCAGGATACTGAGGCATGCTCTGGCCAGTAGCATTGTAGCCGAGATTGCCCTCTTCACCCTCTGTATTAGGAGAGGATTTTTTTCCCGTGGAAGCTCCACTGTGTTCTCCCTTGTGTCCAGCTCAGCCCCCAGAAAGACCATTCTCTGAGTGGGATGGATGTTGCTTTTTTACAATTTATCAGCCACCCTAGGGACTGTAACGTGGAGACCAAAACTTCTCGATGCTGGATGAGCGACTCCTTGATGTCTGAGAGAAGTAGGATGTCGTCCAAGTAATGGTGGACCCTTAGTCCCTTCTCTCTCAAGTGGGCTATTACAGGTAATAGGACATTCGTAAATGTCCTGGGTGCGGTGGAGATCCCGAACGGGAGACTTCAGAATTGGAAGTGCCGACGGTTTAGAGTGAAACGGAGGAATTTTTGGAATTCACATAGGGATATGTAGGTATGCGTCCTGGAGATCGATTGAAAGCATCCAATCTCCCTGGTTTATGGCCTGGAGGATTGATTGTAGGCTCTCCATCTTGAACGTTTACATCCGGATTGACCGGTTGAGGTTCTTTAGGTCCAGGACTGGACGAAAGTCCCCTGACTTCTTTTTTACTAAGAAGAGCGGGTAATAGAAACCTTTTCCTCTTTGTGATGTTGGGACCTCCACTATTGTTCGCTTTTGGAGCAGATCTTGAATATACTGGACTAAAGACAGCCTTTTCTCTCGGAAAGGAGGAAGTTTGGTTGAACAAAATTGATCCCTTGGGGGGCGACCTTTGAAAGACCACCTGTGTCCAAAATGGATGGTGGATACTGTCCACGGTCTTTTATCATTCCCGCCCAAACCAGTTTGAACTTTGTGAGTCTGGCACCCACTACTGCTGGTTGGGCGGGCGCACCTTCAAAAAGACTTCTGGTCATTGGAGGCAGGGGTTTTGGGTTTCTAGAACTTGAGGAAGGAAGTCTGAGGGTTCTTCCAATTTCTCCTGTATTCTTTCCCGGGCCTATAGGCTTTCGCATCCCTATATCTCTCCACTGTACGGAATTCGGCACCAATTGGATTTTGCGGCACGGTCGGCCGACCAGGGTTTAAGCCATAGCGCCCTTCTGGCCATAACAGTGGATAGCATGGATCTTGATGTGGATCTAATAGTGTCCATGGAGGCTTCCGCCACATAGTCCCCTGCAAGGATAAGTTCTTGAAAAGCCTTAATGATTTTCTCTTGATCTGCTCCCTCAGTGACGAGTTTTGCGGTACTTAAAGATCAACTGGAAATAGCTTTCCCGACGGCGGCCAGTGTCACTGCTTGTCTGCAGGCGCCACCTGCAAATAGGTAAGCCCTTTTAAGATCTGTATCGACCTTTCTGTCCAGCACGTCTCTGAATGTCACTGCGTCTTCAATGGGGAGCGTCACGTCTGGCTAGGCGCATCAAAGAAGCGTCTACTACTGGAGCGGAAACCAAAGGAGATACCTTGGATTCCTTCAGTGGGTACAATTTGGCAAGTCTGTTGGACAGACTAGTCTTTTTTTCGGGGTTCTGCCATTCCTCTTTAATCAGGACATCTAGCTCCTCGATGAACGGAAAATCTTCTGGAACTCTTTTGGAATTCGGGAAATACTTCCTCTGCTGAACCTCCTCCGGTTCCTCCCAGCTTATCGCTTCCTTGACCGATTTCACGAGAAAACAAAACCAGCTGATGCTTCCAGTTCTTCATCATCTGATGGGAATTCTTGTTCCCTTGATGTACTGGGATGGGATGGTGAGGCTCTCTGGGCTGTAACCTCCACATCCGGAGTTGAGACATGCAGAGCAGGGACTCCCGTAGGCTCTATAGTATCCCGTAGGGATGTATCAGGCTCCTACTTACCAGACCGGCGAGTCCTGTCGGGCAGAGGGTAGGCTCCCTTACCCTCCGACTATTGGCCCCCTGGTAGAGTAAACAGGGGGTACAACAGTACGTAGTGGTATGAAGGCCTGTATGGCTGTTCAGGTATTGCTGTCCGGGTGTCACAGGGTTAACTGTAGCAAAGACTGAGTAGACTGGAACACCTTCACTGAGCAGAGCAGGCTGGTGTGGACAACAGGCAGGAAGACTGCAGACAGGTAGGCTGGATCCCAGGGAGCAGGCAGATGGATGGTCAGGAGACAGGCCGGGTTCGGTAACAGGCAGACGGCAGAGGTACAGTGGAACAGGCAAGCGGATGGTCAAACAAGCAAGGGTCGGTGCAGGCAGAGTTCAGAGAGAGGATGGGGGACAAGGCCGGGTCAGTAGGTATAACAGGAACAACAAGGTACACGGTCAGGCTCTGGAACTACTAGCTGTTGATTAGGCAGCACTGGTCACCAGAACTCACTGGCTTAAATAGGGCTTTTGGCGCCAAACGATGTGCACGCGCGCGCCCCGGCTCACACAGGCACGCGCGCCCGCCAACGCCCGCGCGCGCGCCCACGCACGCCGGCATGCACAGTGGAACGATCCCGGACACACACACCGGCGCCGCGAGGAGCCCGCACGGCGAGGTCCGCAGAAACGCGCGCGCCAACGCGTGCCGACGCACCCTGACGCACACCACCGCGGGCGCCCCGCCTGCCACGGTAAGAACCCTGACAGTGCCCCCGGATGCCCAGCTGGGCAAGCCTGCGAGCATGGGAGTTCTTGAAAGTTTGTAGCAATTCGTTGGCATGCAGGTTACCTTCGGGTTCCCAAGAATTATCCTCGGGTCCATACCCCTTCCATTTAATGAGGTACTGGAGCTGATTCTGCCTTTTCCTGCAATCCAAGATTGCCTCGACTTCGAACTCCTCCTCATTGTTGACCAAAACAGCCTCCGGTGGCTTGGCCTTACGGTCAGGAAAAGGATCGTGGATAACTGGTTTCAGTAATGAAACTTGGATAACTGGGTGGATTCTAAGGGACTTTGGCAGACTAAGTTCAAAGGCAACATCATTCACCTTTCTCTTCACCCGAAACGGGCCCAGAAACTTAGGTCCCAACTTCTTGGAGGGACAAGCCAACTTTAGATTAGTTGTAGAGAGCCATACTTGGTTGCCAGGTTCAAGGACGAGTTCTCCTCGCCTTTTCTTATCGAACATCCTCTTGAAGGAAGCCTGGGATTGGGCCATGGTTTCCTGCAGGATCTTACAGTTACTAGAGAAGAACTCCATTGTTTCCGTTACTGCGGGTAGAGAACATTCCGGGATAGAACTGGGGAGGAAAGAAGGATTGAATCCATAATTCGCAAAGAAAGGAGTCTGGTTGATGGCAGAGTGTAAGGAGTTGTTATATGAGAATTCGGCGACTGGTAGCAAGGACACCCAGTCGTCTTGAGTAAACACAGAGAAACAACGGAGGTATTGCTCCAGCGTCTGGTTAGTTCTTTCTGTCTGGCCGTTCGTCTGAGGGTGGTAGGCCGAGGAGAACGCCAATTCAATTTCCAAAGCGGCACACAGTGCTCCCCAAAACCGGGAGGTAAATTGAACACCTCGGTCGGATACGATATTCGCGGGCACCCCATGTAACCTTACTACTTCCTTGACGAATATCTTCGCCGTTTCTACGGCTGTGGGAGTACCCTTCATAAGGATGAAGTGTGCCATCTTGGATAGCCTATCAATCACCACAAAGATGGTTGAGAAACCTTCAGAGGGGGGTAACTCCACAATGAAATCCATCGATAGCATTCTCCAAGGCCTGTCAGGAATCGGTAAGGGTCTCAATAAACCCCAGGCCTTTGAGCGGTTGCATTTATTCCGGGCACAGGTGCGGCAAGAACCCACGTACCTCTTACAGTCCTCCAGAAGACATGGCCACCAAAAGGTGCGTAGCACCAATTCTGAGGTTTTCCGGGCTCCGAAGTGACCCGCCAGCTTGTGGTCATGACATAGTTCCAGTACCAGTACCCTACATCTTTCAGGAACGAAAATCTTGCCTTCATGCCAGAGCAACCCATCATTTAAACTGGTTCCAGTAGGTAGAGGAATTTCAGAGGATGCCTGTTTAATCCTGGAAATTAAATCTCCCTGGAGAAGTAAGAAACTACCTGCAGGCAGAATAGTATCAGGAGAAGTTCTTTCCTTGGAGTCATGGAACATCCGTGATAGGGCATCAGGTTTTCCATTCTTGGATCCGGGCCTGTACGTGATGTGAAAGGAGAAGCGGGAAAAAAAAAGTGCCCATCTAGCCTGTCGTGGTCTGAGTCGCTTGGCTGCTCTTAAGTATTCTAAGTTCTTGTGGTCGGTAAAGATAAGAACCGGATGTACCGCACCCTCTAGTAGATAGCGCCATTCTTCCAAAGCCGCTTTGATGGCCAACAGTTCCCGGTCTCCGACATCATAATTTTTTTCAGATGATGAGAGTTTACGGGAAAAGAATGCTACAGGGAACAAGAGGGCCTTGGGGCCCTGACGTTGAGAAAGCACTGCCCCCACTGCGATCTCTGAAGCATCCACTTCTAGCACAAACGGTAACGCAGGGTCCGGGTGCTTGAGAATAGAGGCAGAAGTAAACAGTCCCTTTAATTTCTCGAACGCTGCCTGTGCTTGGGATGACCAACAGAATCGTGCCCCCTGTTTAGTAAGTTCCGTTATTGGTGCAATGATCTTAGAAAAGTCTTTAATGAATTTCCTGTAAAAGTTGGAAAATCCTACGAAACGTTGGACTCCCTTCTTGTCTGTAGGAGCCGGCCAGTCCAGGATGGCCGAAACTTTTTGTGGGTCCACCTTAATTCCTTCAACAGAAATAATGAGTCCCAAGAACTGAATACTCAGGCGTTCGAACTCACATTTATCTAGTTTAGCGTATAAGCCATGTTGCCTGAGCCGGACGAGAACATTCCTGACGTGCCTGCGATGATCCGCCAAAGAAGAGGAGAAGATGAGTATATCGTCCAGATAAACGATGACATAAAGGTCCAGGATATCTCTAAAGATGTCGTTCACAAAGTGCTGGAACGTAGCCGGAGCATTACAAAGACCGAAGGGCATGACCTGGTACTCAAAATGCCCGAAACGAGTGCGAAATGCAGTCTTCCACTCGTCACCCTCTCGGATGCGGATTAAGTTATAAGCACCCCGGAGATCCAGTTTAGTAAAGATTCTGGCAGTGCCCAGCCTTTGGAATAACTCAGGTACCAGAGGGAGCGGGTAGCGATTTTTAATCGTAATCTTGTTCAGTTCGCGGTAATCAATACATGGCCGCAGGGAATGATCCTTTTTTTCCACAAAAAATAAACCCGCACCGGCCGGAGAGGTGGACGGGCGGATAAATTTCTTTTTCAGATTTTCATCCAAATACTGCTTCAGGGTGTCCAGCTCCTGCTCAGTCAAGGGGAAGATCCGGCCAAAAGGTACCTCGGTTCCAGGAAGCAATTCAATTGGGCAGTCGTAGGGCCTGTGTGGTGGTAGTAATTCTGCCCCCTTCTTGCTAAACACATCCGCAAAGTCTTGGTAAGGCTCAGGAATAGCTTGAAGCAAATCAACATCTGGTTGTAGACAGAGGAGTTGGGCAACCTCATGGCCTGTCCCCTGCAAGCAGTGTTGAAGACAGTATCCAGAGAGGAACTCAACATTACCTGAAGCCCAGTTGATTTGGGGGTTGTGCGCTTGTAGCCAAGGTATTCCAAGAATAACTGGAAAGAGGGGGGACGAGATGGCGTCCAGACAGAGATATTCATGGTGTTGCTGGCCCATGATGGCTTCTAAGGGGACAGTCTCCTGAGTGACTGGGCCGGAGCGGAGAGCAGAACCATCAGCGAGATGAACAGGAAGGCTTTGAGTTTTGGTTTGGAGAGGAATGGCATGTTCAGAGGCAAAGGTCCGGTCAATAAAACAGCTGCAGGCTCCAGAATCAATGATAGCTGGGACTAGGATGGCCTTTCCGGGAAGCTGTAAAGTGACAGAAATGGTTAGATGCGTGCCCAAGGAGGGTACAATAGTAGCACAGGTACGAACATCAGAACGACACTTACGCATCTTGTTGGGGCAACCGCTGGCGTAGTGCCCCGATTCCCCGCAGTAGAGGCAGAGGTTGTGTGCCCGCCTACGTAACTTCTCTTCTGGGGTCAAAGAAGGACGGAACAGGCCAAGCTGCATTGGTTCAGGTGCATCATAGGTTGAGGCAGGTGGTGGAGCAGGAGATCTACTGGGTGGACAGGGTACTTGTGGAATCATCCAGGTGGGACGAAAGGTACTGGTGGATCTCTCGGTACGTCGTTCTCGCAGTCTACGGTCTATTTGGATAGACAGATTGATAAGGTCTTCCAGGGTCTGTGGTACCCCTACTCGTGCCAACTCATCTTTGAGAGGTTCGGACAACCCCATCCTGAACTGATGGCGCAAAGCAGCGTCATTCCAAGCCGTGTCAGAACTCCAGCGTCTGAACTCGACGGCATAGTCTTCAGCTGCTCGGCGACCTTGACGAAGGGCCTGTAAGGAAGCTTCTGCGGTGGCAGTGAGCTGGGGGTCTTCGTATAGTTGGGACATGGCTCCAAAGAAGGCCTCCAGACTATCCAAGACGACAGATTTTTGCTCCAAGAGACGGTGGGCCCATGTTTGTGGTTCACCAGACAGCAAGGAAATAACAAAGCCCACCTTAGTGGCTTCCAGGGAGAACGTGCGTGGCTGAAGAGCAAAGTACAGGTTGCAAGCATTCCGGAAGGCACGATACTTACTCCGGTCTCCAAGAAATCTTTCGGGTACTAGTACTTTGGGCTCAGGAGGTAACATGACCACAGAAGGTGTTGAGGTGGCTGCTGCGGACCCTGGTGGACCGGAAGGTGCGGACAGAGCCTGCACACGTTCTTCCAGGCTGGAATAACCCTCTTGTAGGCTTTTCACTGCCTGGGTTAGACCCGCCAAATGTCGGCAAAGTTCATCCATGGGGGAGGCCCCCTGCCCGGACTCGGTCATGGCTGCCTAATACTATCAGGCTCCTACTTACCAGACCGGCGAGTCCTGTCGGGCAGAGGGTAGGCTCCCTTACCCTCCGACTATCGGCCCCCTGGTAGAGTAAACAGGGGGTACAACAGTACGGAGTGGTATGAAGGCCTGTATGGCTGTTCAGGTATTGCTGTCCGGGTGTCACAGGGTTAACTGTAGCAAAGACTGAGTAGACTGGAACACCTTCACTGAGCAGAGCAGGCTGGTGTGGACAACAGGCAGGAAGACTGCAGACAGGTAGGCTGGATCCCAGGGAGCAGGCAGATGGATGGTCAGGAGACAGGCCGGGTTCGGTAACAGGCAGACGGCAGAGGTACAGTGGAACAGGCAAGCGGATGGTCAAACAAGCAAGGGTCGGTGCAGGCAGAGTTCAGAGAGAGGATGGGGGACAAGGCCGGGTCAGTAGGTATAACAGGAACAACAAGGTACACGGTCAGGCTCTGGAACTACTAGCTGTTGATTAGGCAGCACTGGTCACCAGAACTCACTGGCTTAAATAGGGCTTTTGGCGCCAAACGACGTGCACGCGCGCGCCCCGGCTCACACAGGCACAAGCGCCCGCCAACGCCCACACGCGCGCCCCCGCACGCCGGCGTGCACAGTGGAACGATCCCGGACACACACACCGGCGCCGCGAGGAGCCCGCACGGCGAGGTCCGCAGAAACGCGCGCGCCAACGCGCGCCGGCGCACCCTGACACTCACCACCGCGGGCGCCACGCCTGCCACGGTAAGAACCCTGACAGGATGAGCTTCGTGTTCGAGTCGAACCCATGTTCGACTCGAACATCGTCTGTTCGCCTGTTCGCTGAATTGCGAATGATATGGGCCGTTCGCTCCAAATTCGTGTGGCGCGTTACGGCCCATAATTCACTGCGGCATCGTAGTGCATTGCTGGCTGATGATTGGCCAAGCATGCACTATGACCCGCATGCTTGGCCAATCACAGCACCGTCTGAACAGAGCCGTAATTGGCCAAAGCCAAGGAGGCTTTGGCCAATTATGGCTCAGGGGATTTAGTACACGCCCCACACTATATAAGGCCGCCTGCACGGCGGCCCTGTGTAGTGTGTGTTCCGGCGTTGAAAGAGATAGACAGAGAGACAGTGTCATTTGATTTGAGTTAGATAGATTAGGTAGAACAGTCAGTCAGTTAGCTGCACTTACAGTGTATTGTGTATATATATGCATCCCAGGTGTTGCATATAAATATATATATATATATATATATATATATATATATATATATATATATATATACATATATATACACTGTATTCAGTTTAGCTAGATCCGTCCGTTCCTGTTATCTTCCTACTGACAGGCAGGCTTGTCTTGTTACAGTATTTACAGCTACCTGAAAAAAATTACTGGTGTTCTTTTGATCATATTAGTACCACAGTCAGGCAGCTAGACTATTTACAGTTAGTGCAGTGCATCCTGCTCACAGTGTTGAGCTAGATCCGTTCCTGTTATCTTCTTACTGACAGGCAGGCTTGTCTTGTTACAGTATATACAGCTACCTGAAGAAAATTACTGGTGTTCTTTTGATCCTATTAGTACCACAGTTAGGAAGCTAAACTATTTACAGTTAGTGCAGTGCGTCCTGCTCACAGTGTTCAGCTAGATCCGTTCCTGTTATCTTCTTACTGACAGACAGGCTTGTCTTGTTACAGTATATACAGCTACCTGAAGAAAATTGCTGGTGTTCTTTTGATCCTATTAGTACCACAGTCAGGCAGCTAGACTATTTACAGTTAGTGCAGTGCGTCCTGCTCACAGTGTTCAGCTAAAACTACAAGTTAGTGGGGTGCGTCCTGCTCACAGTGTTCAGCTAAACCTACAAGTTAGTGGGGTGTGTCCTGCTCACAGTGTTCAGCTAAACCTAAAAGGTAGTGTAGTGCGTCCACCTCACAGTGTTCAGCTAAACCTACAAGTTAGTGCGGTGCGTCCTGCTCACAGTGTTCAGCTAAACCTACAAGTTAGTGTGGTGCGTCCACCTCACAGTGTTCAGCTAAACCTACAAGTTAGTGGGGTGCGTCCTGCTCACAGTGTTCAGCTAAACCTACATGTTAGTGTGGTGCGTCCACCTCACAGTGTTCAGCTAATCCTACAAGTTAGTGGGGTGCGTCCTTCTCACAGTGTTCAGCTAAACCTACAAGTTAGTGTGGTGCGTCCACCTCACAGTGTTCAGCTAAACCTACAAGTTAGTGCGGTGCGTCCTGCTCACAGTGTTCAGCTAATACTACAAGTTAGTGCAGTGCGTCCTGCTCACAGTGTTCAGCTAAACCTACAAGTTAGTGGGGTGCGTCCTGCTCACAGTGTTCAGCTAAACCTACAAGTTAGTGTAGTGAGACCTCTGCACAGTGTTCATCTAAAGCTACAAGTTAGTGCAGTGCGTCCTGCTCACAGTGTTCAGCTAGATCCATTCCTGTTATCTTCTTACTGACAGGCAGGCTTGTCTTGTTACAGTATATACAGCTACCTGAAGAAAATTACTGGTCTTTTGATCCTATTAGTACCACAGTCAGGCAGCTAGACTATTTACAGTTAGTGCAGTGCGTCCTGCTCACAGTGTTCAGCTAGATCCGTTCCTGTTATCTTCTTACTGACAGGCAGGCTTGTCTTGTTACAGTATATATAGCTACCTGAAGAAAATTACTGGTGTTCTTTTGATCCTATTAGTACCACAGTCAGGCAGCTAGACTATTTACAGTTAGTGCAGTGCGTCCTGCTCACAGTGTTCAGCTAAAACTACAAGTTAGTGGGGTGCGTCCTGCTCACAGTGTTCAGCTAAAACTACAAGTTAGTGGGGTGCGTCCTGCTCACAGTGTTCAGCTAAACCTACAAGTTAGTGGGGTGCGTCCTGCTCACAGTGTTCAGCTAAACCTACAAGTTAGTGCGGTGCGTCCTGCTCACAGTGTTCAGCTAGATCCGTTCCGGTTATCTTCTTACTGACAGGCAGGCTTGTCTTGTTACAGTATATACAGCTACCTGAAGAAAATTGCTGGTGTTCTTTTGATCCTATTAGTACCACAGTCAGGCAGCTAGACTATTTACAGTTAGTGCAGTGCGTCCACCTCACAGTGTTCAGCTAAAACTACAAGTTAGTGGGGTGCGTCCTGCTCACAGTGTTCAGCTAAACCTACAAGTTAGTGCGGTGCGTCCTGCTCACAGTGTTCAGCTAAACCTACAAGTTAGTGTGGTGCGTCCACCTCACAGTGTTCAGCTAAACCTACAAGTTAGTGGGGTGCGTCCTGCTCACAGTGTTTAGCTAAACCTACATGTTAGTGTGGTGCGTCCACCTCACAGTGTTCAGCTAATCCTACAAGTTAGTGGGGTGCGTCCTGCTCACAGTGTTCAGCTAAACCTACAAGTTAGTGTGGTGCGTCCACCTCACAGTGTTCAGCTAAACCTACATGTTAGTGCGGTGCGTCCTGCTCACAGTGTTCAGCTAAAACTACAAGTTAGTGGGGTGCGTCCTGCTCACAGTGTTCAGCTAAACCTACAAGTTAGTGGGGTGCGTCCTGCTCACAGTGTTCAGCTAAACCTACAAGTTAGTGCGGTGCGTCCTGCTCACAGTGTTCAGCTAGATCCGTTCCGGTTATCTTCTTACTGACAGGCAGGCTTGTCTTGTTACAGTATATACAGCTACCTGAAGAAAATTGCTGGTGTTCTTTTGATCCTATTAGTACCACAGTCAGGCAGCTAGACTATTTACAGTTAGTGCAGTGCGTCCTGCTCACAGTGTTCAGCTAAAACTACAAGTTAGTGGGGTGCATCCTGCTCACAGTGTTCAGCTAAACCTACAAGTTAGTGGGGTGCATCCTGCTCACAGTGTTCAGCTAAACCTACAAGTTAGTGTGGTGCGTCTGCCTCACAGTGTTCAGCTAAACCTACAAGTTAGTGCAGTGCGTCCTGCTCACAGTGTTCAGCTAAACCTACAAGTTAGTGTGGTGCGTCCACCTCACAGTGTTCAGCTAAACCTACAAGTTAGTGGGGTGCGTCCTGCTCACAGTGTTTAGCTAAACCTACATGTTAGTGTGGTGCGTCAACCTCACAGTGTTCAGCTAATCCTACAAGTTAGTGGGGTGCGTCCTGCTCACAGTGGTCAGCTAAACCTACAAGTTAGTGTGGTGCGTCCACCTCACAGTGTTCAGCTAAACCTACAAGTTAGTGCGGTGCGTCCTGCTCACAGTGTTCAGCTAAAACTACAAGTTAGTGGGGTGCGTCCTGCTCACAGTGTTAAGCTAAACCTACAAGTTAGTGGGGTGAGACCTCTGCACAGTGTTCATCTAAAGCTACAAGTTAGTGCAGTGCGTCCTGCTCACAGTGTTCAGCTAGATCCGATCCTGTTATCTTCTTACTGACAGGCAGGCTTGTCTTGTTACAGTATATACAGCTACCTGAAGAAAATTACTGGTGTTCTTTTGATCCTATTAGTACCACAGTCAGGCAGCTAGACTATTTACAGTTAGTGCAGTGCGTCCTGCTCACAGTGTTCAGCTAGATCCGTTCCTGTTATCTTCTTACTGACAGGCAGGCTTGTCTTGTTACAGTTTATACAGCTACCTGAAGAAAATTACTGGTGTTCTTTTGATCCTATTAGTACCACAGTCAGGCAGCTAGACTATTTACAGTTAGTGCAGTGCATGCTGCTCACAGTGTTCAGCTAAAACTACAAGTTAGTGTGGTGCGTCCTTCTCACAGTGTTCAGCTAAACCTACAAGTTAGTGTGGTGCGTCCACCTCACAGTGTTCAGCTAAACCTACAAGTTAGTGGGGTGCGTCCTGCTCACAGTGTTTGGCTAAACCTACATGTTAGTGTGGTGCGTCCACCTCACAGTGTTCAGCTAATCCTACAAGTTAGTGGGGTGCATCCTGCTCACAGTGTTCAGCTAAACCTACAAGTTAGTGTGGTGCGTCCACCTCACAGTGTTCAGCTAAACCTACAAGTTAGTTTTTTGCGAGCTCTGCACAGTGTTCAGCTAAAGCTACCTGTAGAAGGTTGGTGGTGTTCTCATACTACAGGCAGGCAGTTGATTTTGCTAGCTGCAGTATCAGTGTGTATCTCTATCTCATATATATATATATATATATATATATATATATATATATATATATATATATATATCCCAGCTTAGTGCAGCTACAGGCCATTAGTATGTCTGGAAGGCCAAGAATGAGAAGCAGACAGTCACAAGCCAATAAGAGAGGGCAAGCAGGCTCTGTGTCTAGTGCTGGTCGTGGAGACGGTGCATCCTCATCAGCACGTGGCCGTGGGACACGCTTGGCCTTTTTTTCGGCAGCTGGCCGTGTTGGGCCGCAACATGCGGAAGACTTGGTCGAGTGGATGACCAAGCCGTCCTCATCCTCCTCATCCTCTCTCGCCCATGCCCAGGGTACTTACCTGGCAAAGCAGCGGCCTCTTCCCTCGGCTCAATGTCATCAGTGACTCCTTCCCTAGCCCCACCATGTCCTCCTGAGGAGTCCCTCGAACTGTTTGACCACAGTGTTGGGTACATGCTCCAGGAGGATGCCCAGCGTTTGGAAGGCTCTGATGATGATACTGAGCTCGATGAAGGCAGTAACATGTGCACCGACAGAGGGGTGCCCAAGAAGGACAGCAATCTGGCAGTCATGCTCCCCCTGCTGCAGCATACTGCCAGGTTTGCTCCAGTGATGAGGAGGGAGGGGATGATGAGGTCACTGACTCAACATGGGTGCCTGATAGGAGAGAGGAGGAGGAGGAGGTGGCACATCATCAACGAGGCAGGATGCCCTCCAGGGGCCAGCCTAAGGGCAGCACATTGACTGCATCACACCCCAAAGCTCCACATGTGCAGGGCGCTGCAGTCTCTGCGCGTTATTCCAAAAGTTCTTTGGTGTGTGCCTTTTTTGAGACAAGTGCATCAGATCGCACCGCTGCTATTTGCAACATATGTCTCAAGCGTATCTCGCGTGGCCAAAACATCTGCCGCTTGGGTACCACATGCTTGACCAGACATATGTTGACCTGCCATGCAGTTCGTTGGCAAGTGTATCTAAAAGACCCACACCAAAGAACAAAGAGGACCTCTCCTTGCTCCTCATCAGCTGAGATCTCCAACCCCACTATACCTTCAGTCCTCTCTGAGACCTGCACTGAGAGGAATGAAGGTGTAGAATTAGGTGTGTCACAGCCAAGTACTTGTGGGCAATCTGCTTTCGGTACACCGATGTCAGATTGTACCAGGCAAAATTCCTTGCCCCAGCTGCTGCACCGCTGAAAGAAGTTTGCTCCCAGCCATCCACATGCCCAGCGGTTGAATGCTAGCTTGGCAAAATTGCTAGCACTTCAACTGCTGCCTTTTCAGTTGGTAGACTCTGTCCCCTTCCGTGAGTTTGTGGAATAGGCGGTTCCTCAGTGGCAGGTACCCAAACGCCACTTTTTCTCATGGAAGGCGATTCTGGCTCTCTACCGGCATGTGGAAGGCAATGTCCATGCCTCGCTGGACAGGGCAGTCAGCGGTAAGGTGCATATTACCGCTGACTCATGGTCCAGCAGGCATGGACAGGGAAGTTACCCAAGTTTCACAGCGCATTGGGTGACTCTGCTGGCAGCTGGGAAGGATGCAGGACAAGGTGCAGTAGTGTTGGAGGTTGTTCCGCCACCACGCCTCCAAAATGCTAATTATTGTGACACACCTCTCTCCTCCACCCTCTCCTCTTCTTCTTTCTCCATGGCCTCTTCCTGTGCTTTGTCCTCGGAACCAGCGGTGCTCCGTAGCCATTCAAGGGGCTACGCAAGTACGCAGGCCAAAAGATGCCATGCGGTGCTTGAGCTGGTGTGCTTGGGGGACAGGAGCCACACTGGGGCAGAGGTTCTGTCAGCTCTGCAGGGGCAGGTTCAGAGGTGGTTGACGCCATGCCAACTTAAGGCAGGAATGGTGGTTTGTGACAATGGCACCAACCTCCTCTCTGCCCTCCGACAGGGACAAATGACCCATGTGCCCTGTTTGGCTCACGTCCTTAACTTGGTGGTGCAGCGGTTCTTGGGCAGGTACCCGGGCTTACAGGATGTCCTGAGGCAGGCCAGGAAAGTCTGTGTGCATTTCCGCCGGTCATATAATGCCAGTGCTCGGCTGATGGACCTCCAAAAGGAGTTTAACCTGCCCAAGAACCGCCTAATCTGTGACATGCCCACCAGGTGGAACTCAACGTTGGCCATGCTGCAGCGGCTGCACACGCAGCAGAGGGCCATCAATCAGTACCTGTGCAACTATGGCACCAGGACAGGGTCAGGGGAGCAGGGTCAGGGGAGCTTGGTTTTTTCCCCACGCCAGTGGGCCATGATCAGGGATGCATGCACTGTCCTGTCACCATTTGAGGAGGCCACGAGGATGGTGAGCAGTGACAGTGCATGCATCAGTGACACTATCCCCCTTGTCCACCTGTTGGAGCACACGCTGCGTGGAATAATGGACAGGGCACTTGAGGCAGAACAGAGGCAGGAAGAGGAGGACTTCCTTAGCTCTCAAGGCCCCCTTTATCCAGACAGTGTTTCTGCGTGCCCGCCAATCACACAGGAAGAGGACAAGGAGGAGGAGCAGGAGGTGGAGGAGGAGGAGGAGGAAGATTGTGTCAGTATGGAGGTGGAGCCTGGCACTCAGCATCAGCAGCAGTCTTAAGGGATCAGTCCCAAGAAACACATGGACTTGTACGTGGCTGGGAGGAGGTGGCTGCGGACCATGTTGTCCTTAGTGACCCAGAGGACTCCGGACTGAATGCCTCAGCAAACCTACGCTGCATGGCCTCCCTGATCCTGTAAAGCCTGCGTAAGGATCCTCGTATTCGTGGTATCAAGGAGAAGGACCAATACTGGCTGGCAACCCTCCTTGATCCACGTTACAAGGGTAATGTTGCAGACCTTATCTTGCCATCGCAGAGGGAGCAGAGGATGAAACATCTTTGGGAGGCCTTGCAGAAAGGTCTGTGCAACGCGTTCCCAGAGACTGGGAGGTTACAAACTCCTGTTTCTGGACAACGTGTTGCTGAGGCTTCGGTCAGTCAAAGAAGGAGCGATGGAGAAGGTGGCCATCTGACCGATGCGTTCAGACAATTTTTTGGTCCGCAGCCCCAAGGTATGATCGGTTCCAGCAACCATCGCCAGAGTCTGTTTTACATGGTGCAGGAATACCTAGGGGCAAGATCTGACTTGGACACCTTTCCCACCGAAAAGCCTCTGGGTTACTGGGTCTTGAGGATGGATCACTGGCCAGAGCTTGCACAGTATGCAATTGAGCTACTGGCCTGTCCTGCATCCAGCGTTCTTTCGGAATGCACATTCAGTGCTGCTGGAGGCGTGGTAACCGATCACAGGGTGCGTCTGTCCACCAACTCGGTCAATTGACTGACCCTCAAAAAATAAATCAGTCTTGGATCACCACCAGCTACCAAGCACCTGATGCTGATGTAACCGAATAATTTTTTTTTAAATCTCAAATACCTTCAAAGACTGCCTATGCTGATGCTGAGTGACTATCCCTGAGTAATTATCCTCTTCCTCCTCAATGATCACGCTGATAGCTTGTAAGAACATTTTTGGTTCTGGGCGCCACCACCAGTGCCTAAGGCAATACTTTGCAGCAGGGCTCATTTCAGCATTCCAACTAGAGTATCTGTGAGTGGTTGCAGTGTTGTGGCACCAGCACCAGTGCCTAAGGCCCAATTTTTCAGCCCTTGTTTAACAGGGGCGTGTAATTACAATTTTTGATGCAATACTTTGCAGCAGGGCTCGTTCTTGCGTTCCAACTAGTGTCTGTGAGGGGTTGCAGTGTTGTGGCACCAGCACCACCACCAAAGGCCCAATTTTTCTGCCCCTGTTTAACAGGTGCATGTAATTACAATTCTTGATCTAATATTTCACAGCAGGGCCCGTTTCTGCGCCCACCAAGAGTAACTGTGAGGACTTACAGTGTTGTGGCACCAGCAACACCACCACCAAAGGCCAAATTTTTCTGCCCCTGTTCAACAGGGGCATGTAATTACAATTCTTGATCTAATATTTTACAGCAGGGCCCTGTGAGGGCTTACAGTGTTGTGGCCACAACAACACCTAAGGCCCAAATTTCTGCTTAGTATATAGGGCAGGCCCCTACATCTAACTTACAAACGACTCCTACTTGCAAATGGAAGGAGACAACAGGAAGTGAGATGAAATCTACCCCTAGGAAGGGAAATTCTCTCCTGTAAGAGTTAATATGGGAGAAACATTTCTCCTTTCCACTGATGCTTTCCAATCCTTGTTCCACAAAAAAACACAAATTTTCAAACAACATTTGTCATTGGGACAAAAAGTGAGGTGAAATCTTCTGAAGAGGAGGAAAGACAGCAAAACAAATGTCACAGGGGTGATAACCCTTCCCTATGTTTTCCAAAAAGCTTAAAAAAGATTGTTTGGCTGGAGCTAAAACACGTTAAAAATGTACCCGTTCAAAATTACAAACAGATTCTACTTAACAACAAACCTACAGTCCCTGTCTTGTTTGCACTGCCTGTATACTGCTGTTCAGAGTATATAGGGCCTGGTGGCCCCACACCTTTCCTTATTTTAATTTGGGTGCGGGGTTCCCCTTAATATCCATACAAGACCCAAAGAGCCTGGTAATGGACTGGGAGGTACCCATGCCATTTGTCTCACTGATTTTCATCCATATTGCCAGGACCCGACATTACATTAAACCCGCAAGCAGTTTTAAATGAGATTTTTTCCTTTAAAAATGACATTTGGTGCAGGGACTGTTCTAAGCACAGGAAACACGTGCCACTTTACAGGCATACTATAGACACCCCCCAGGTACGATATTTAAAGGAATATTTCACTTTTTTTTTTTTACTTTAAGCATCATTAAAATCACTGCTCCCGAAAAAACGTCCGTTTTTAAAAGTTTTTTTGCATTGATACATGTCCCCATGGGGTAGGACCCGGGTCCCCAAACCCTTTTTAGGACAATACCATGCAAATTAGCCTTTAAAATTAGCACTTTTGATTTCGAACGTTCGAGTCCCATAGACGTCAATGGGGTTCTAACGTTCGTGCGAATTTTCGGTCCGTTCGCAGGTTCTGGTGCGAACCGAACCGGGGGGTGTTCGGCTCATCCCTAGTATCCAGCTCTTTCTCCCTGGTGGTCTCATCAGTACATCTGTGGCAAGCTAGTTTGTCTGATAGGGCTGTGGCCCCGCATACCCAACAAACATTCCCGACCAGACAGGAGGGGTGCACAGGAGACTGGTGTCTGCGTGCAGGGGATCTTCTGTGGTAGGAACTTCTATGCCTTGAGTAGGATTGACTCCTTCTACGGCTTCTCCTATGGCCTGAGCGGCTTCTTCTGCGTGAGCGGCTTCACCTATGGCTATAGCGGCTTCTCCTGTGCGAGGTCTCTCTTCGTCTTGATTTTGACGACCTGATAAGGCTGACCAATTAGGCAGCATTAGTACGATCCTGCTCTCTTTTTAATCTTCACTACTTACCATGGGAATCCCCCCCTTACCTATTTGACTGATGGTGATCTGCTGGGGCAGCGGCCTCCATAGAAAAGGAAGGTGATACACCTGGGAGAGATACAGGCAGGTCTAAAAATGCAGGCAGACAAGAAAGAGAACGTGCATGGAGAAAGGAAAACCCCTTACCCAGGAGGGTGAATGTCAGGGGTGTAAACAGGCTGACATGTAGGCAGAGTACCTTTCAGGGAACAGGAGGAGCACAGAAAGACAGGCTGAATCCTTTTAAAATCGCCGCAATGGCAGCTGGAGCCACGCCCCACTCACGCATGCAGCTTGGCGCCATCTTGGAACCTGGCAAAAGCGAAAGGATGCCCTGAGGCTGTGTACCGCGCATGCGTGGAAGCGCCGAGACGCTCGGCGGCCACGGGGAGGCACAGGGGGACTACAACACCCAGGAAACCACACAGCAAAGTGAAAAAAAAGTTTCTGGAGACCGCTGCACAACAACTAAGCCTATTTAAGGCTTATACTGGAGCCGCAACATACCCCTGAGACCATCAGAGTGGGGTTCCTTCCATCTAGCACATTTAGAGGCTGTACAGGTAAGGACTTCCACCCAGGAGAGGCTAGAACCTGGCTGGGGCGAATACGGTAAGGGGGTGCTTCTTAATCCGTTCGGTCCTGACAGGTGAGGAAAAATAAGAGAATACTGGGGAGGGGGCCATCTCTACAATTTATAGCTATGTGGTCCTATCAGGTTGTGGGGGCGGAGTCACAACCCAAAGTGTATGCTGCCATGATGCGACAGGAAAATATTTTGTACTGTTTGTAGGTCTTATAGCAGCACCATCTTGAATTTAAACGCATTGTATGGTGTGCCCCCAAATATGTTCTTGTATATTGTAAAAGGCCCTGACCAGGTCTTTTGGGCTGGAGCACCCCTCCCCCTCCTCATTACCTCTTATTTAGTGGCCACCAGTGTATAGGATGTATCCCCTTCAGTTCTCCCACATAGAGGAGTTTAGCTCCCATGGCTAAGACAAAGGATCTTCCATTCTATTACTAGAGTAGGACCCATTAATTCGGGGTACTTTGTCACAGTAAGTGGGCATAGCACTATATGACTATATAGTGTGACCAAACCCCTATATTTTTTGAATATGTTCAGGTGTTTTTAACTAGCCCTGCAGGAAATGTCATTCTTGCATGTGTGCGCTGTAAAATATTTTGTACATATGATCCAGCCTGCACATGTGTGTCACCCTGCCGCAGTAAATGTACTGTGGTTAAAGGGAAAAGGTTGAAAGTGGGGTCACACGACTGGTCTTATGTCCGCCTCTCTATTTTTCAGGCAGACCTAATTTGATCCTTCATTCACTACTATAGAGGGATAGATCTAAACAGACTTGTGTGTTTTACACCCACCTACCTTCAATCTGATCCACAAAAAAAACAGAAAGGGATCTGTTCCCCTCCATCTAGTGGATTAGAGGGCAATCGGGTGTAAACAGATAGCCGGTTTGTTTACATCAGCCTACCTTAGAGCAGAGCAGATTGTGTCCGTGTCCACTCTGCATAAGCTGAGTGAACACGGACCTGTCATCTGCCCACTCCGCTCAGTGGGGGATCAGCGGACAGATCCCCTGCTGAACAAGCAGATTCCACCCCATATGAAAGAAGCATTGATAACAAACAGCAACACAGGAAGGCCACTTGCCCTCTGGAAGATTTAACCCCCCCCCCCTTCATGACCAGGCCATTTTTTGCGATACAGCACTGCGTTATTTTAACTGACAATTGCTTGGTTATGTGACTCTGTACTCAAAAAAAATGTATGTATTTTTTTGTCCCACAAATAGAGCTTTCTTTTGGTGGTATTTGGTCACCTCTGCGGGTTTTAATTTTTGCGTTTCTAAATAAAAAAATAAAAACAATTTTGAAAAAAAAACTATATTTTTTACTTTCTGCAATAAAACTTATCCAATAAAAAAAATGTAACAAATGAAATTTCTTCAATAGTTTAGGCCAATATGTATTCTGCAACATATTTTTTGTAAAAAAATAATCCCAAAAAGCGTTCATTGATTGGTTTGCGCAAAAGTTATAGCATCTACAAACTATTTGATGTATTTATGTATTTTTTATTTATTTTTACTAGTAATGGTGGTGATCAGCGTCTTGACAGCGGGACATGCCAATACCATAATGTACAGCAGAGACAGTGCTACCCATGCTTCCAATGCCATAATGTACTGCATACAGTGCCACCCATGCCATGCCACCAATGCCATATTGTGCTGCAGACACTGCCACCCATGCTGCCAAGGGCATAATGCCATTGGCAACATGGGTGGCACTGTCTCTGCAGGCAGCACATGCGTTATGGAATTAGCTTCATGGGTGGCACTGTCTGCAGCATATTACAGCATTGGCGGCATGGGTGGCACTGTCTCTGCAGGCAGCACATGCGTTATGGGCCATAGCGCATGTGCTACCTACAGACAGTGCCACCCATGCTGCCAGTGCCATAATGTATAGATGCTGCTGCAGTAGTAATAGATCTTGTAGATCTTGAAGCCCCTCCCCCCAAGCACACACCTGTGTAATTGTTAGCTGCCACGACTCACTTCCTCCCTGATCCTGCTGCTGCCTGGACTTGAGGGTCCACAAACTAGTTAGATGGAATGCCTCTGCCGATGCCAATGTCCTCTGCCGCCGCTGCTCTCCTGAGTCGCCTCACTGCTACTTCTCACACGGAGAGTGAGGAATCACTCCACGGCAGCAGGGGGACTGTACTATAGAGCAGTGTTTCTCAACTCCAGTCCTCAAGGCGCACCAACAGGTCATGTTTTCAGGATTTCCACTATTTTGCACAGGTGATTTGATCAGTTTTCACTGCCTTAGTAATTACCACAGCCATTTCATCTGTAGGAAATCCTGAAAACATGACCTGTTGGTGCGCCTTGAGGACTGGAGTTGAGAAACACTGCTATAGAGGATACGCTGGCTGGGACTTATGCCAGCATGAGGAGCAGGCGCGGAAGAGGCATTCTTCCATGCCCGAAATACAAGAAATAGTCCCTCCCCTGCAGCCACCTAATCAAGAACATAGCTATCAGCAAAAAAAAACATTAAGGGGCTCTGATCGGTCATGGCTGGAGGATTTTTTTTTTTACCGTTAAATTACTTATCTGCTAGGTTGCCCGGGGCCCTCTGCTGGTCAGGCCCGGTACAACAGGGCCAGTTGTACTGGCCTATCAGCAGCCCTGTCCTCAAGCCGCATTAAAAGACCCATTCCCCATTGAACGGTATTTATAAGCCTTTTTTGTGTATTGGTACATGTAAACAATGGCAGATCCCTGCTACCCTTGCATAATTCTTTAACAAAAACTTGCATATTAGGCCTGAAAAAAGCAGAAACAAAGTAAAAGATTTGCTTCACATAGACTTCAACTGAGTTCAACACATTTGTGGGTTTGTAGACTTCACAAAGGGTTTACTGAACATCAAAGTAATCAAACTTTGCCTAGTCTTAGACTTCCTCTCATATCTTGATGTGCCTATGGGACAAAAAGTGAAGGGAAATATCCCTGATAGGACAAGATAATAAAAAATAAAAACTAACAGGTCTTTCAATCATTTCCTAATCTATCCAACATGTAAAAAAGCATGTTTTGGCTTTAGATATTTAAATGCCATTTAACATGCTTAGGTGCATGTGAAGACCCCAGCAATAAAGCAAGAATAAGTGCATTACTGCAATGCCTAAATGTGGATGTCACTGTTTTCCATTTGTTCTAAAGCTTTCTATACTCTTTTTTAACCTCCTGTCTTAAAAATTGAAAAGCAGCACACTCTATCCAGATTAGGAACAAACATCATGTTTTGTATACCACATCATGCTCTGTAAACCACAAACAAAGAATACAGTGTATAATGAACACTGTTACTGGAGCTAACAATGACAGAATCATGAACATATACGTCTGGCAGACTTTCAAGGATTATGTTTAAAAATTTCAATATATAGTGTAGATCAAAATTTACAAAATCAATCTGCTACAATGCTGTTACTTCCCAGGAAGTCACAGTTACATAAAGGAAAATCTATTTTCCTTCAAAATCACACACATTTCTCCATTAAGGCTAAGTCTTTTGCTTCCCCGGAGGAGCGCATACTTCTTTTTTTATTACCTCTTGCAGAATGACCTTCACACACTAACAGGAGCTCTTTCTCCTGACTAGGGAGAACTTTCTGCCTATCAAAAACCTGAAATTCTGTCACTGTACTACAGTGGGAAAGTAGGGCAGAATTTCATAAACTTCCTGTAACATATCATTACAAGCAGACTTTAAACCTAAAAAAAAATAATATTTGCCCAAGTTATATGTCCATCACAGTTGCAGGGAAAAAATGTTAGGTATTTGATATTGAAACAAATAAGAACAAAGTCTTATATAGTGTGGCAATAAACAAAACCCATGTTGTTGCAGTACAATATAAAGTGTCAAAATACCCAAATAAATGCATGTAATAATATTAATAATCATAATAATAATAATAATCATAATAATAATAATCATAATAATATTAATCATAATAATAATATACTGTCCTATAGTAAATAAAGTCCTCCACAAGCCTAATATCAATCCAAGGCCCTAGTGCCAGTAAAAGTACATATAAACTAAAGGCCTCTCACAGTTTTCTCAATGTAGGGCACAGAATCTTTATGATCAGTAGGGATGACTCGACCATCGGGTGTTCGCCTGTTCACCGAATAGCGAACAATTTGGGGTGTTCGCGGCAAATTCGAAAGCCGCGGAACACCCTTTAAAAGCCTATGGGAGAAATAAAAAGCGCTAATTTTAAAGGCTTATATGCATGGTATTGCATGGTATCATAAAAAGTGTTTGGGGACCTGGTTCCTGCCCTAGGGGACATGCATCAATGCAAAAAAAAGTTTTAAAAACGTCAGTTTTTTCAGGAGCAGTGATTTTAATAATGCTTAAAGTGAAATAAAAGTGAAATATTCCTCTACATTTCATATCTGGGGGGTGTCTATAGTATGCCTGTAAAGTGGCGCATTTTACCCATGTTTAGAACAGTCCCTGCACAAAATGACATTTTTAAAAGGAAAAAAAGTCATTTAAAAGACTCGGCTATAATGAATTGTCGGTTTCCCGGCAATACAGATAAAAGTCATTGAAAAAAAATGGCATGGGGTCCCCCCATTCCATTACCAGGCCCTTTGGGTCTGGTATAAATATTAAGGGGAACCCCGAACCAAAATTTAAAAAAAAATTGCGTGGGGGTCCCCCAAATTCAATACCAGGCCCTTCAGGTCTGGTATGAATATTAAGGGGAACCCTGCACCATTTTTTTTTTAAATGGTGTAGGGGGTCCCCCTCAAAATCCATACCAGACCCTTAAGGTCTTAAAATCCATGCCAGACCCTTATCCAAGCACGTAACCTGGCAGGCCGCAGGAAAAGAGGGGGGACAAGAGAGAGCCCCCCCTCCTGAACCGTACCAGGCCACATGCCCTCAAAATATGGAGGGTGCTTTGGGGTAGCCCTCCAAAGCACCTTGTCACCATGCTGATGGGGACAAGGGCCTCATCCCCACAACCCTTGCCCAGTGGTTGTGGGGGTCTGCGAGTGGGGGGCTTATCGGAATCTGGGGCTTATCAGAATCTTTAACAAGGGGACCCCCAGATCCCACCCCCCCATTTGAAATGGTAACGGGTACAATACAATTTCACAAAAAAAGTGTCAAGATGTTAAAACAAACAAGACACACCTTTGGACAAGTACTTTATTAAAAAAATAAAAAAACAAAAATGTCCCACAAAGTCCATTCATCTTCTTCTATGGCTCCGCCAATGGACCGAAAAATAAAATTAAAAAGATACGCCTCCATGGGAGGCACCCTCTTATGACGCTTCAGCACAATGACAGTTCTTTTATAACTGAGGGCAGGGCCACACGATGACATACCCGGGTGACCCCGCCCCCCTCTGACACACAGGGACTTCCCAATGGCTTCCCTGTGGTGTCAGAGGGGGCAGGGCCACCTGGGTATGTAAACGGGAGGCCTCACCCCCCTCTCATGCAATAGGGATGCCATTGGGAAGTCCCCGTGTGTCAGAGGGGGACAGGGACACCTGGGTACATCACCATGTGGCCCCGCCCTCAGTTATAAAATAACTGTCATCGCGCTGAAGCGTCATAAGGTGGGTGCCTCCCACGGAGGCGGATCTTTTTTATGTTATTTTTTGGTCCGTCAGCGGAGCCATAGAAGAAGATGAATGGACTTTTTTTTTTTAATAAAGGACTTGTCAAAAGGTGTGTCTTGTTTTTTTTAACATTGACACTTGTACAATGTACCTGTTAACATTTCAAACAGGGGGCCGGGATCTTGGGGTCCCCTTGCTAAAGGGGGCTTCCAGATTCCTATAAGCCCCCCACCCACATCCCCCCACAACCACCGGGCAAGGGTTGTGGGGATGAGGCCCTTGTGGGGATGAGGCCCTTGTCCCCATCAACATGGGGACAAGGTGCTTTGGGGGCTACCCCAAAGCACCCTCTCCATTTTGAGAGCATGTGACCTGGTACAGTTCAGGGGGGGCACCATCTCATCCCCCCCTTTTCCTGTGGCCTGCCAGGTTGCGTGCTCGAAAAAGGGTCTGGTATGGATTTTTGGTGGGACCCCCATGCCATATTTTTTATTTTGGCGCGGGATTCCCCTTAAAATCCATACCAAACATGAAGGGTCTGGTATGGAATTTGGGGGGACCCCCACGCAATTTATTTTTTAAATTTTGGTTCAGGGTTCCCCTTAATATTCATACCAGACCCTAAGGGCCTGGTAATGGACTGGGGGGATCCCATGCCATTTTTTTCAATGACTTTTATCTGTATTGCCAGGACCCGACAATTGATCATAGCCGCAAGTAGTTTAACTTTTTTTCCCTTTAATAATGTCATTTTGTGCAGGGACTGTGCCACTTTATAGACATACTATAGACACCCTCCCAGGTATGAAGTTTAAAAGAATATTTCACTGTTATTGTTTCACTTTAAGCATTATTAAAATCACTGCTCCCGAAAAAACAGCCGTTTTTAAAACTTTTTTTGCATTGATACATGTTCCCTGGGGCAGGATCCAGGTCCCCAAATACTTTTTATGACAATAAGTTGCATATTAACCCTTAAAATTAGCACTTTTGATTTTTCACGTTCATGTCCCATAGACTTTAACGGTGTTCGTTTGTTCAAACAAATTCTTTGCCTGTTCGCATGTTCTGCTGCAAACCGAACCAGGGGGTGTTCCGCTCATCCCTAATGATCAGCGTGTCCATTTATAAACTCCATCACAGTATAAGCACACCCTTGTGTTATCCAGCTCCATGGGACTAGTACTCATCTTATATACAAATATATGACCTATAATAATAATTATATCTTTTCATGTGACAACACTGAAGAAGTGACACTTTGCTACAATGTAAAGTAGTAAGTGTACAGCTTGTATAACAGTGTAAATTTGCTGTCCCCTCAAAATAACTCAACACACAGCCATTAATGTCTAAACCGCTGTCAATAAAAGTGAGTACACCCCTAAGTGAAAATGTCCAAATGTGGTCCAATTAGCCATTTTTCCTCCCCGTTGTCCTGTGACTCGTTAGTGTTACAAGGTCTCAGGTGTGAATGGGGAGAATGTGTGTTAAATTTGGTGTTATCGCTCTCACGCTCTCATACTGGTCACTAGAAATTCAACATGGCACCTCATGGCATAGAACTCTGAGGATCTGAAAAAAAAGAATTGTTGCTCTACATAAAGATGGCCTAGGCTACAGGAAGATTGCCAAGACCCTGAAACTGAGCTGCAGCATGGTGGTCAAGACCATACAGCCCTTTAACAGGACAGGTTCCACTCAGAACAGGCCTCGCTATGGTCGACCAAAGAAGTTGAGTGCATGTGCTCAGTGTCATATCCCAAGCTTGTCTTTGGGAAATGGACGTATGAGTGCTGTCAGCATTGCTGCAAAGGTTGAAGGGGTGGGGGGTCAGCCTGTCAGTGCTCAGACCATAAACTGCATCAAATTGGTTTGCATGTCTGTTGTCCCAGAAGGAAGCCCTTTCTAAAGAAGATGAACAAGAAAGCCTGCAAACAGTTTGCTGAAGACAAGCAGGCTAAGGACATAGATTACAGGAACCATGTCCTGTGGTCTGATGAGACCAAGATAAACTTATTTGGTTCAGATGGTGCCAAGCGTGTGTGGCAGCAACCAGGTGACGAGTACAAAGACAAGTGTGTCTTGCCTACAGTCAAGCATGGTGGTGGGAGTGTCATGGTCTGGGGCTGCATGAGTGCTGCCGCCACTGGGGAGCTACAGTTCATTGAGGGAACCATAAATGCCAACATGTACTGTGACATACTGAAGCAAAACATGATCCCCCTCCCTTCTGAGACTGAGCCGCAGGGCAGCATTTCAACATGATAACGATCTCAAACACACCTCCAAGATGACCACTGCCTTGCTAAAGAAGCTGAGGGTAAAGGTGTTGGACTGGCCAAGCATGTCTCCAGACCTAAACCCTATTGAGCATCTGTGGGGCATCCTCAAATGGAAGGTGGCGGAGCGAAAGGTCTCTACCATCCACCAGCTCCTTGATGTCGTCATGGAGATGTGGAAGAGGACTCCAGTGGCAACCAATAAAGCTCTGGTGAACTCCATGCCCAAGAGGGTTAAGGCAGTGCTGGAAAATAATTGTGGCCACACAAAATGTTGACACTTTGGGTCAAATTTGGACATTTTCACTTAGGGGTGTACTCACTTTTGTTGTCAGTGGTTTAGACATTAATGGCTGTCTGTTGAGTTATTTTGAGGGGACAGCAAATTTACACTGTTATACAAGCTGTACACTCACTACTATACATTGTAGCAAAGTGTTATTTCTTCAGTGTTGTCACATGAAAAGATCAAATAAAATATTTACAAAAATGTGAGGTGTGTACTCACTTTTGTGAGATACTGTATATATCTCATTTAAAAATTTTGACTTGCAAAATTTAAAAGAATTGCAAAGGTTTAAAACCACAACACAACCACACTTGGCTTATAAATGGTTGACTTTCATTAACAAATGCATACTGCTTCAACACAGAATTGGGGCTATTTAACATACTATGATTGTAAGTATTATGCCATGTACACACGAGCGGACTTTATGGCAGACTTTGCCCGGCGGACTTTTCAACAAATTTTATGACGGAATTTCCGAATGAACGGACTTGCCTACACACAATCCACCAAAGTTCTTTGAATTAGTACGTGATGACGTACGACTGGACTAAAACAAGAAGGTTTATAGCCAGTAGCCAATAGCTGCCCTAGCATGGCTTTTTGTCCGTCGAACTACCATACAGACGAGCGGACTTTTCGACCGGACTCGAGTTCGGTCGAAAAGTCGGATAGATTTAAAACATGTTTCAAATCTAAGTCCATCCAACTTTTGAGAAAACAAAGTCCGCTGGAGCCCACACACGATCGAATTGTCCCATGAAATCCCGTCCGCCGGGCAAAGTCTGCCGTAAAGTCCGCTCGTGTGTACGCGGCATAAGAATGTAAAATAACTCCAATTCTGTGTTGTGGACAACATATTAGGGGGAATTCCCTTTATCTTTTTAGGGCGGTATCTATTATATCCCTGAGGAAGAGACTAATTTAACAAATCTCAAAACGCGTTGGATACCTGATACCATCGAGCAACTTTGTGAAACATCAAAGCTTCTCAAACCATTAATAAGCCAAGTGTGGCTGTTTTGTGGTTTTGAACCATTGTAATTATTGTACATTTTGCATTAAAGCTGAAAATGTTAAATTAGATTTTTTTTTTTTGGTTTGATTTCCATCAAAGTCCCATAGAGGTCAAAAGAAACAAATCTAGTTTAATCAAGGATGGTGGCAACCTCTTTCCAAAAGAGAGTGAACAATATAAAAAAAAAATAACATATATTAGACAGGTCATTAATTAATTTTAGGGTAGGCTTGAATCTGCCAGGGACAAAGAACCTCAGCTGCGCTTAGCATTGGGATCATCTCATTGCTAAGCACATCTGATGCTCTTTATTAAAGCAGATTTAATTACCTGCAGCCCGTGCAATCAAGCTCTCCTGGGAGAAGAAGTAAGCTCCCTGATCTGCCCTGGTGCTGGTTATGGTAGGATCTACCCCAGAAAGTTCATACTGATCATGGAATCAGTATGTCAGTTAAGAAATAGTCAGTTTGCTAGAGAAACAACAGATAACTTTCCTAATACTTTCTGTCCTGGGTACAGAGTTCACTGGAAAAATAGAAAAGGGGAACCTTCCAAATGGGAACACAGACAGTACCAAGACAGAGATTCTATTATTTCTAGTCTATTCAGAGCTAGTGAAAAATCTGGACATTTCCACTAGGGTTGCACCGATACCAATTTTTTAAGACTGAGTACAAGTACAGATACTTTTTTGAAGTACTCGCCGATACTGATTACTGATACTTGTTTTTAATGTCATGTGACAGTGGACTGTGTCAGTTGATTTTTATTTATTCAATTTTTTTACAATATTTTTTACAATTTGTTTATTTTTTTGTTATTTTGTTTACAATGCTTTATTCTTTTTTTTTTTTGGGGGGGGGGGGTGGACGGTGTCTGTGTTTTTTAATTTTACTTTATTTTTTTTACAATTGTACCTTTTAAATATTTATTACAATTTTTTAATTATTTTTTTTATCGGCCCTGTTGGGGGGGGCTTTGGTGAGATATCAGGGGTCTAAACAGATCCCTGGCATCTCCCCTTTGAGACAGGGAAAGGGCGGAGGACACAGATTCCCCAGTCCCTTTCTCTGCAGCCTCAGCTGCACTGAAAATAAATGGACAGGAGACAGCGGCTCCTGTTCTTTCATAAACTGAAGCAGAGTAAACACAGCTTACAGTGATCACTGACTCTGTGCATCCAGAAAAGGAAGGAGCCGGTAAATGGCAGATTTACTGACTCCTGCCTCCGCTCTCCATTCTGACAGATCTGGGACGGGGGAACTGGAGAAGGACAGAGGGGGAACAAAGGAGCACAGAGGACATGAAGGGGGACCGAAGGAGCATGGAGGACACAGAGGGGGGACCGGAGAAGCACAGAGGGCATGGAGGGGGACTGGAGGAGCACAGAGGACATGGAGGATGACCATAGATGCACAGAGGACACAGAGGGGGACTGGAAGAGCATGGAAGAGACGATGGGGAACTGGAGGAGGACAGGAGGAGAACAGAGAGGGGGACCGGAGGACCACACAAAGGAGAACACAGAGAAGAACACAGGGAACAGTCAGGGATGATTTGTGCAGTGGGGGGGAGTTACAAGCACCGATCTCCCTGTATAGGTTTCAATAAAGCAGCTAAAAGTCATGGGGGGAGGATAAGCGGCTGTCAGATGCTTTATTAAAATCTATACAGGGAGATCGGTGCTTGTAACTCCCCCCACCGCCGCACCAATCACCCCTGACTGCCCAGTTATTGGATCAAGCATTGGAGCATTTGCACAAGTACAAATACTCATACAAATGCTCGGTATCGGCACTAATACCGTTAATAGTATCGGTATTGGTTCAACCCTAATTTCTATTATTAGTCTGTTTATTAGGCAATAACCTAATATACAAAGTACCACATATATACAGTGTTTTGAGGGACAAACTGGGCTTTCTTTAGGCAATTTTGTATTGCAAAAAAATATTTGTTTCTTCTATGGAATCTATAGACAAAACTACTTATTTATTTTGACCAATTTAATTTTAAAGCAACCAGTAGCTAAGGGATGAAGGAAGGTGTTCGTTTTGGGATAATTATGGTTATCAAAGGATTAATACAGGTTCACATAGTAGGGATAATCCAAGTTAACCTAGGTTCAGCTCGCTGGAGGTTCACTGGACAGCTAACAAGTTTGAAATGTTGTTAATCCAACCCCACTGAAGTCAATTGGAGCAGAAGCTTTAAAATCAATTCTGGACTTTTTTTTGTTCAATCATTTTTATTGTGTGTATACAAGCCTTTGAGACAGCAATGTCATTAAGAGTCACAATGTACTTAGTTCATAAATAGTTCAGTGTAAAAGAGCGACATCAGAGATAATTCAGCAAAGGAATAAATACCAACGGGTGATTAAAAATAGTTATATGAATGGTGAGAGCCTGTATACCCCAGTATGTAATAGTGCATAACAGATAACAGGAAAATATAAGGAGAGTAAAGAGAAAGAAGGGAAGGGGAGTGCCTCAGAACCTGTGTAAGATTAATCTTGTTAGTAGGCATTAGGGATGAGCTTAGAGTTCGAGTCGAACCCATGTTCGATTCGAACATAGCATGTTCGATCGTTCATCGAATTTCGAACGTTATGGGCCGTTCGTGCCAAATTCGAGTGGCGCATCATGGCCCATAATTCACTGGCCAAGCATACACTATGACCCGCATGCTTGGCCAATCACATCCCCATCTATACAGAGAGCCGTAATTGGCCAAAGCCAGGGTGGCAGGCAGGCAGCTGCAGTATATACAGTTAGTGTAATGCATTTTCTGCACAGTGTGTACTTAATGCTACCTGAAGACAATTGCTTTGGTTCTAATCCTATTAATACCACAGGCAGGCAGCTGCAGTATTTACAGTTAGTGTAGTGCATCCCATGCACAGTGTGCTCCTAAAGCTACCTGAAGACAATTGCTGTTGTTCTGATCCTATTAATACTACAGGCAAGCAGCTGCAGTATTTACAGTGAATGTACTGTGTCCTCTGCACAGTGTGCACCTAAAGCTATCGGAAGACAATTGCTGTTGTTCTGATCCTAATAATACCACAGGCAGACAGCTGCAGTATTTACTGTTAGTGTAGTGTGTCCTCTGCACAGTGTGCACCCAAAGCTACCAGAAGAAAAATGGTGGTGTTCTTCTGATCCTATTAGTACCACAGGCAGGCAGCTGCAGTATTTACAGTTAGTGTTCTGTGACCTCTGCACAGTGTGCACCTAAAGCTACCAGAAGACAATTGCTCTTGTTCTAATCCTATTAATACCACAGGAAGGCAGCTGCAGTATTTAAAGTTATTGTAGTGCGTCCTCTGCATGGTGTGCACCTAAACTGTCTGAAGAAAATTGGTGGTGTTCTTCTGATCCTATTATTACCACAGGCAGGCAGCTGCAGTTTTTTCAGTTAGTATACTGTGTCCTCTGCACAGTTGTAATGCTTTGCTGTTGTTCTGATCCTATGAATACCACAGGCAGGCAGCTGCAGTATTTACAGTTAGTGTACTGTGTCCTCTGCACTGTGTGCACCTAAAGTTACCTGAAGACAATTGCTGTTGTTCTGATCCTATTAGTTACACAGGCAAGCAGCTGCAGTATTTACAGTTAGTGTAGTGCGTCCCCTGCACAGTGTGCACCTAAAGCTACCTGAAGAAAAGAGGTGGTGTTCTTCTGATCCTATTAGTACCACAAGCAAGTAGCTGCAGTACTTACAGTTAGTGTAGTGCATCCTCTGCCCAGTGTGCACCCAAAGCTACCTGAAGCCAATTGCTGTTGTTCTGATCCTATTAATACCACAGGCAGGCAGCTGCAGTATTTATAGTTAGTGTAGTGCATCATCTGCACAGTGTGCAACTAAAGCTACCTGAAGACAATTGCTGTTGTTCTGAACTTATTAATACCACAGGCAGGCAGCTACATTATTTACAGTTAGCGTACTGTGTTCTCTGGACAGTGTGCACCCAAAGCTACCTGTAGACAATTGCTGTTGTCCTGATCCTATTAATACCACTTGCAGGCAGCTACAGTATTTACAGTTAGTGCACTGTGCCCTCTGCACAGTGTGCACCTGAAGAAAATTGGTGGTGTTCTTCTGATCCTATTAGTACCACAGGCAAGCAACTGCAGTACTTACAGTTAGTGTAGTGCATCCTCTGCACAGTGTGCACCTAAAGCTACCTGAAGACAATTGCTGTTGTCCTGATCTGATTAAAACCACAGGCAAGCACCTGCAGTATTTACAGTGAATGTACTGTGTCCCCTGCACAGTGTGCACCTAAAGCTACCTGAAGACAATTGCTGTTGTTCTGATCCTATTAATACCACAGGCAGGCAGCTGCAGTATTTACAGTTAGTGTAGTGAGTCCTCTGCACCTAAAGCTATCTGAAGACTAGGGATGAGCCGAACACCCCCCGGTTCGGTTCGCACCAGAACCTGCGAACGGACCGAAAATTCGCACGAACGTTAGAACCCCATTGACGTCTATGGGACTTGAACATTCAAAATCAAAAGTGCTAATTTTAAAGGCTAATTTGCATGGTATTGTCCTAAAAAGGGTTTGGAGACACGGGTCCTGCCCCAGGGGACATGTATCAATCCAAAAAAAAGTTTTAAAAACAGACTTTTTTTGGGAGCAGTGATTTTAATGATGCTTAAAGTGAAAAAAAAGTGAAATATTCCTTTAAATATCATACCTGGGGGGTGTCTACAGTATGCCTGTAAAGTGGCACGTGTTTCCTATGCTTAGAACAGTCCCTGCACAAAATGACATTTTTAAAGGAATAAAAGTCATTGAAAACTGCTTGCGGCTTTAATGTAATGTCGGGTCCCGGCAATATGGATGAAAATCAGTTTGACAAACGGCATGGGTACCCCCCCAGTCCATTACCAGGCCCTTTGGATCTTGTATGGCACCTAAATTTAAAAAAAAAGGAAAGGCGTGGGGCCCCTAGGCCCTATATACTCTGAACAGAAGTATACAGGTGGTGCAAACATGACAGGGACTATAGTTTTGTCTGTAATTTTGAACTGGTACATTTTTAAAGTGTAGCTCCAGCCAAAAAATCTATTTTTAAGCTTTTTGGAAAACATAGGGAAGGGTTATTACCCCTGTAACATTTGTTTTGCTGTCTGTGCACCTCTTTGGAAGATTTCACCTCACTTTCTGTCCCAATGACAAATGTTTTTTGAAAATTTGGGGTTTTTAGTGAAACAAGGATTGGTGATAAGGCATCAGTGAAGAGGAGACACGTTTTTCCCATATTAACTCTTACAGTAGAGAATTTCCCTTCCTGGGGTAGATTTCATCTCACTTCCTGTTGTCTCCTTCCATTTGCAAGTAGGAGTCATTTGTAAGTTGGATGTTTGAAAGTAGGGGCCTGCCTTATATACTCGGCAGAAATTGGGGCCTTAGGTGTTGGTGTTGCCACAACACTGTAAGCCCTCACAGATACTCTTGGTGGGTGCAGGAACGGGCCTTGCTATGAAATATTAGATCAAGAATTGAAATTACATGCCATTGTTGAACAGTGGTAGAAAAATTGGGCCTTTGGTGGTGGTGCTGGTGCCACAACACTGTAAGTCCTCAGTTACTCTTGGTGGGCTCTGGAATGGGCCCTGATGTGAAATATTATATCAAGAATTGTAAATACATGCACCTGTTGAACAGGGGCAGACAAATTGGGCCTTTGGTGGTGGTGTTGCCACAACACTGTAAGCCCTCACAGTTATTCTTGGTGGGCGCTGGAATGGGCCCTGCTGTGAAATATTAGATCAAGAATTGTAATTACATGTCCCTGTTGAACAGGGGCAGAAAAATTGGGCCTTAGGCACTGGTGCCACAACACTGCAACCCCTCACAGATGCTATAGTTGGAGCCCAGGAATGTTCCCTGCTGAAAAGTATTGCATCAAAAATTGTAATTACACACCCCTGTTAAACAGGGGCTAAAAATTTGGGCCTTGGGCACTGGTGCTGGTGCCACAACACAGCAACCCCTCACAGATACTCTAGTTGTAGCACAGAAATGAACCCTGCTGAAAAGTATTGCATCAAAAATTGTAATGCCACGCACCTGTTAAACAGGGGCAGAAAAATTGGGCCTTGGACACTGGTGGCGGTGCCCAGAACCAAAAATGTTCTTACAAACTATCAGCATGAAAATTGAGGAGGAAGAGGATTTTGACTCAGCATAACAGGATAGTCACTCAGCATCAGCATAGGCAGTCTTGAAGGGATCTCACATTAAAAAAAAATCAATTGGTTACATCAGCATCAGGTGCTTGGTAGCTGGTGATCCAAGACTGATTCATTTTTATGAAGGTCAGCCGATCGACCGATTAGGTGGACAGGCACACCCTGTGATCAGTTACAAAGCCTCCAGCAGCACTGAATGTGCGTTCCAAAAGAACGCTGGATGCAGGACAGGCCAGTAGCTCAATTCTTCAAGTCTGATCTTGCCCCTAGGTAATCCTGAACCATGTGAATCAGACGCATTTTGATGGTTGCTGGAACCGATCAGACCTTGGGGCTGTGGACTAAAAAATTGTCTGAACGCATCGGTCAGACAGCCACCTTCTCCACCGCTCCTTCTGTGACTGACCGAAGCCTCAGCAACACATTGTCCAGGAGGACTAGGAGATTGTAACCTCGCAGGCTCTGGAAATGCATTGCACAAACCTTTCTGCAAGGCCTCCCGAAGACGTTTCATCCTCTGCTCCCTCTGCGATGGCAAGATAAGGTCTGCAATCTTACCCTTGTAATGTAGATCAAGGAGGGTTGCCAGCCAGTAATCATATCTCTCCCCTTGATACCACGAATATGAGGATCCTTCCGCAAGCTTTGCAGGATCAGGGAGGCCATGCAGCGTTGGTTTGCTGAGGCATTCGGTCCGGAGTCCTCTGGGTCACTAAGGACGACATGATCCGCAGCCACCTCCTCCCAGCCACGTACAAGTCCATGGGTTTCTTGGGACTGTAAATGATCCCTTGAAGACTGCTGCTGATGCTGAGTGCCAGGCTCCACCTCCATGCTGACACAATCCTCATCATCCTCTTCCTGTGTGATCGGCAGGCACGCAGGAACACTGTCTGGATAAAGGGGGCATTGAGAGGTAAGGAAGTCGAGCACTGGCTTTGGGGTGGCTTTGGCCAATTATGGCTCAGGGGGTTTAGAACACGCCCCACACTATAAGGCCGCCTGCACGGCGCCCCTGTGTAGTGTGTTCCGGCGTGCTTAGAGAGAGAGAGAGAGACAGTGTCATTTCATTTGAGTTAGCTAGATTAGGCAGGACAGTCAGTGAGTTAGCTTCACTTACAGTGTATTGTGTATATATATATGCATCCCAGGTGTTTGTGTGTGTGTGTGTGTATATATATAATATAGACTATTTACAGTTAGTGTAGTGCATCCTCCTCACAGTGTTCACTTGAAGCTACAAGTTAGTTTAGTGAGACATCTGCACAGTGTTCAGCTAAAACTACAAGTTAGTGTAGTGCACAGTGTTCAGCTAAAGCTACAAGTTAGGGTAGTGCGTGCTCCTCAGTGTTAAGCTAAAGCTACAAGTTAGTTTAGTGTGACCTCTGCACAGTGTTCAGCTAAAGCTACAAGTTAGTGTAGTGCATCCTCCTCACAGTGTTTCGCTAAACATACAAGTTATTTTTTTGCGAGCTCTGCACAGTGTTCAGCTAAAGCTACCTGTAGAAGGTTGGTGGTGTTTTCCTGATCCTATCACTACCGCAGGCAGCTAAATAAGCTACAAGTTAGTGTAGTGCGAGCTCTACACAGTGTTCACCTAAAGCTACCTGTAAAAGGTTGGTGGTGTTTTCCTGATCCTATCACTACCACAGGCAGCTAAATAAGCTACAAATTATTTTTTGGCGAGCTCTGCACAGTGTTCACCTAAAGCTACCTGTAGAAGGTTGGTGGTGTTTTCCTGATCCTATCACTACCGCAGGCAGCTAAATAAGCTAAAAGTTAGTGTAGTGCGAGCTCTGCACAGTGTTCACCTAAAGCTACCTGTAGAAGGTTGGTGGTGTTTTCCATATCCTATCACTACCGCAGGCAGCTAAATAAGCTAGAAGTTAGTGTAGTGCGACCAAGTCTTCACACTGTGAAGACTTGGTCGAGTGGATGACCAAGCCGTCCTCGTCCTTCTCATCCTCTTTCACCCATGCTCAAGGTACTTTGTCTTGCAAAGCAGCTGCCAACACAGCCTCTTCCCTCGGCTCAATGTCATCAGTGACTAAGAGCAGCACACTGACTGCATCACACCCCAAAGCTCTGCATGTGCAGGGCGCTGCAGTCTCTACACGTTATTCAAAAAGTTCTTTGGTGTGGGCCTTTTTTGAGACAAGTGCATCAGATCGCACCGCTGCTATTTGCAACATATGTCTCAAGCGTATCTCGTGTGGCCAAAGCATCTCCCGCTTGGGCACCACATGCTTGACCAGACATATGTTGACCTGCCATGCAGTTCGTTGGCAAGCGTATCTAAAAGACCCACACCACAAGAACAAAGCGGACCTCTCCTTGCTCCTCATCAGCTGAGATCTCCAACCCCACTATACCTTCAGTCCTCTCTGAGACCTGCACTGAGAGGAATGAAGGTGTAGAATTAGGTGTGTCACAACCAAGTACTTGTGGGCAATCTGCTTTCGGTACACTGACATCAGATTGTACCAGGCAAATTTCCTTGCCCCAGCTGCTGCACCGCCGAAAGAAGTTCACTCCCAGCCATCCACATGCCCAGCGGTTGAATGCTAGCTTGGCTAAATTGATAGCACTTCAACTGCTGCCTTTTAAGTTGGTAGACTCTGCCCCCTTCCGTGAGTTTGTGGAATGTGCGGTTCCTCAGTGGCAGGTACCCAAACACCACTTTTTCTCACGGAAGGCGATTCCGGCTCTCTACCGGCATGTGGAAGGCAATGTCCATGCCTCGCTGGACAGGGCGGTCAGCGGTAAGGTGCATGTTACCGCTGACTCATGGTCCAGCAGGCATGGACAGGGATGTTAAATAAGTTTCACCGCGCATTGGGTGATTCTGCTGGCAGCTGGGAAGGATGTAGGACAAGGTGCAGTAGTGTTGGAGGTTGTTCCGCCAACACACCTCCAAAATGCCACTACTAATGATTGTGACACACCTCTCTCCTCCACCCCCTCCTCTTCTTCTTCCTCCATGGCCTCTTCCTGTGCTTTGTACTCAGGACCAGCGGTGCTCCGTAGGCGTTCAAGGGGCTACGCAAGTACGCAGGCCAAAAGATGCCAAGTGGTGCTTGAGCTGGTGTGCTTGGGGGACAGGAGCAACACTGGGGCAGAGGTTCTGTCAGCTCTGCAGGGGCAGGTTCAGAGGTGGTTGATGCCACGCCAACTTAAGGCAGGAATGGGGGTTTGCGACAATGGCACCAACCTCCTCTCTGCCCTCCGACAGGGACAAATGACCCATGTGCCCTGTTTGGCTCACATCCTTAACTTGGTGGTGCAGCGGTTCTTGGGCAGGTACCCGGGCTTACAGGATGTTCTGAGGCAGGCCAGGAAAGTCTGTGTGCATTTCTGCCGGTCATATAATGCCAGTGCTCGGCTGGCGGACCTCCAAAAGGAGTTTAACCTGCCCAAGAACCGCCTAATCTGTGACATGCCCACCAGGTGGAGCTCAATGTTGGCCATGCTGCAGCGGCTGCACATGCAGCAGAGGGCCATCAATCAGTACCTGTGCGACTATGGGACCAGGACAGGATCAGGGGAGCTTGTTTTTTTTCCCCACACCAGTGGGCCATGATCAGGGATGAATGCACTGTCCTGTCACCATTTGAGGAGGCCACGAGGATGGTGAGCAGTGACAATGCATGCATCAGTGACACTGTCCACCTTGTCCACCTGTTGGAGCACACGCTGCGTGGAATAATGGACAGGGCACTTAAGGCAGAACAGAGGCAGGAAGAGGAGGACTTCCTTAGCTCTCAAGGACCCCTTTATCCAGACAGTGTTCCTGCGTGCCCGCCGATCACACAGGAAGAGGACGAGGAGGAGGAGGAGGATTTTCAGTATGGAGGTGGAGCCTGGCACTCAGCATCAGCAGCAGTCTTCAAGGGATCAGTCCAAAGAAACACATGGACTTGTACGTGGCTGGGAGGAGGTGGCTGCGGACCATGTCGTCCTTAGTGACCCAGAGGACTCCGGACCGAATGCCTCAGCAAATCTACGCTGCATGGCCTCCCTGATCCTGCAAAGCCTGCGTAAGGATCCTCGTATTTGTGCTATCAAGGAGAAGGACCAATACTGGCTGGCAACCCTCCTTGATCCACATTACAAGAGTAAGGTTGCGGACCTTATCTTGCCATCGCAGAGGGAGCAGAGGATGAAACATCTTCGGGAGGCCTTGCAGAAAGGTCTGTGCAACGCGTTCCCAGAGACTGGGAGGTTACAAACTCCTGTTTCTGGACAATGTGTTGCTAAGGCTTCGGTCAGTCAGAGAAGGAGCGGTGGAGAAGGTGGCCATCTGACCAATGCGTTCAGACAATTTTTTAGTCTGCAGTCCCAAGGTGTGATTGGTTCCAGCAACCATCGCCAGCATCTGTTTTACATGGTGCAGGAATACCTAGGGGCAAGATCTGACTTGGACACCTTGCCCACCGAAAATCCTCTGGGTTACTGGGTCTTGAGGATGGATCACTGGCCAGAGCTTGCACAGCATGCAATTGAGCTACTGGCCTGTCTTGCATCCAGCGTTCTTTCGGAACGCACATTCAGTGCAGGTGGAGGCTTTGTAACCGATCACAGGGTGCGTCTGTCCACCGACTCGGTCCATCGACTGACCTTCATAAAAATGAATCAGTTTTGGATCACCACCAGCTACCAAGCACCTGATGCTGATGTAACAGAATAATTTTTTTTGAAATCTTAGATCCCTTCAAAGACTGCCTATGCTGATGCTGATTGACTATCCTCAGTAATTATCCTCTTCCTCCTCAATGATCACACTGATAGCTTGTAAGAACATTTTTGGTTCTGGGCACCACCACCAGTGCCTAAGGCCCAATTTTTAAGCCCCTGTTTAACAGGGGTGTGTAATTACAATTTTTGATGCAATACTATGCAGCAGGGCTCGTTCCTGCGTTCCAACTAGAGTATCTGTGAGGGGTTGCAGTGTTGTGGCACCAGCACCAGTGCCTAAGGCCTAATTTTTCAGCCCCTGGTTAACAGGGGCATGTAATTACAATTTTTGATGCAATACTTTGCAGCAGGGCTCGTTCCTGCGTTCCAACTAGAGTATCTGTGAGGGGTTGCAGTGTTGTGGCACCAGCACCAGTGCCTAAGGCCCAATTTTTCAGCCCCTGTTCAACAGGGGCATGTAATTACAATTCTTGATCTAATATTTCACAGCAGGGCCCTGTGCGGGCTTACAGTGTTGTGGCCACACCAACACCCAAAGGCCCAAATTTCTGCTGAGTATATAGGGCAGGCCCCTACTTTCAAACATCCAACTTACAAATGACTCCTACTTGCAAACAGAAGGAGACAACAGGAAGTGAGATGAAATCTACCCCATGGAAGGGAAATTCTCTCCTGTAAGAGTTAATATGGGAAAAACATTTCTCCGTTCCACTGATGCTTTATCACCAATCCTTGTTTAACAAAAAACCCTGAATTTTCAAAAAACATTTGTCATTGGGACAAAAAGTGAGGTTCAATCTTCTGAAGAGGAGCACAGACAGCAAAACAAATGTCACAGGGGTGATAACCCTTCCCTATGTTTTCCAAAGAGCTTAAAAAAGATTTTTTGGCTGGAGCTAAACTCGTTAAAAATGTACTAGTTCAAAATTACAAACGGATTCTACTTAACAACAAACCTACAGTCCCTGTCTTGTTTGTACCACCTAAATACTGCTGTTCAGAGTATATAGGGCCTGGTGGCCCCACACCTTTCCTTTTTTTAATTTGGGTGCGGGGTTCCCCTTAATGTTTATACAAGACCCAAACGGCCTGGCAATGGACTGGGGGGTACCCATGCCGTTAGTCTCACTGATTTTTATCCATATTGCCAGGACCCAACATTACATTAAAGCCGCAAGCAGTTTTCAATGACTTTTATTCCTTTAAAAATGTCATTTTGTGCAGGGACTGTTCTAAGCATAGGAAACACGTGCCACTTTACAGGCATACTATAGACACCCCCCAGGTATGATATTTAAAGGAATATTTCACTTTTTTTTTCACTTTAAGCATCATTAAAATCACTGCTCCCAAAAAAAGTCTGTTTTTAAAACTTTTTTTGGATTGATACATGTCTCCTGGGGCAGGACCCGGGTCCCCAAACCCTTTTTAGGACAATAACTTGCATATTAGCCTTTAAAATTAGCACTTTGGAGGCGCATGCGTGGCAGCTCCATGAACGGTCGCTCGTTCTGAGAGCTCCGCTCCACTCCGGCCTACAATTCCCGCCACAGCCACAAACAGCGGCGGAACCGGACCATCGGACCCCCTCCTCACCTACTGGAGTCCTGAGGGACCCCCTTGCATGATCGGGGGCTCAGCCAGATGGGACCTATCCCGATTCCTCTACTCCGGCCCGCGGATCACGGCCCCCACGAAAATGGCGGCCACCGGCACCACACGAGGCTCCTCAGGGAATCCAGCGGCATCCCTGGAAGACTTTCCACCTCTGCCCTCACACAAAGACAGGATGAATCCGCAAAATGTGAGTAATTCCCAGGATGGGTTATTAGCAGGATCCCCCACAAACTCTTTAGGCTGCAGCCCCATGGAAGTCCCCCCCCATCCCAGATGGAGGAGAGCTGCCCCACATCCAGCCCTCAGAATGATCCCTCTGCTCCCATCCCCACTGACTTTGCAGCCCTAATGGACACTTTCTCTAATATGCTTTCAAGAGGGTTAGCACACAATGCCTCACAAATCACCACCACTATACAGGCTGACCTGCAGCAGCTGGGTGCAAGAATTGAAGAAATCGAATCTAAGACTGATCAAATTGTTGCAGTTGCCAACCAGAACACTGACAGGATCCAAGCATTACATGACCAACTGGATATGGCATACTCAAAACTCGATGACCTCGAGAACAGGTCTCGTAGATACAATTTTAGGTTAAGAGGCCTTCCAGAATCGTTTAAGGACACAGATAAAATTATTCGCTCTTTCATCAAACATTTAATTCCGGACATACCAGACTACAGGCTGGAATTAGACCGGGCACATAGGGCCTTGCAACCTCCACGCCAAGACGGCCTACCCAGAGATATAGTGGTTAAACCTCACTTCTTCAGAGTTAAAGAAGAAGTTATGCACAGAGCAAGAGAATCAGAAAATCTCTCCATCCAAGGACACCCGATTCAAATTTTTGCGGACCTTTCCCCCTTCACAATACAGAGACGGAGATCCTTAAAGCCTCTCTTGATCATCCTATCGCAAAAATCGATCGCCTACAGATGGTCGTTTCCCTTTCGCCTCAACTTTGCCTACTTAAATAGGCAAAGTTGGTTGCTGTTACAACTGGGCCTTATATCACACTCGCCAGCATGCTATGGATCCCAGAACACCTCAATCTGCGAAGAGACCACCACCCTCAAGCCCCATTCAACCCTTATGGCACAAACAACAAGCCAAGAGATCCAAAGATGGACGCCCTCCTTAATGGAAAGTCTACTATCAACGGTGCCTTCTTCTCCCCAGGATTTCCTGAGGCAACCTTCCGGCAATGGGACGCTGACTTCCCAAGCCCCCGTTTTTCTCTGGCTGGATTTTAGCCAGAGCTTTTTTGGATTCTGAGACGTTTTCTTTTTGTTTCTTGTTGCCTCATTTTTCTCAGGACTCCTACAAGTTTGTTTTTATGGTTCTATTTTTTTTTTTTTATGGCGGTTTGGCCGGAGTGGCTGCACTTCGCCTCCACGAGTTTCGGAGTGGTATTTTCCCCCACTCAGAGACACCTCCATAACCCTCTTTTAGGGGTTTTTGTTCTAGGGAAAAACTTACAGGGGGTGGCTTCCTGTCCTCCCTCCTGTGAGGGTTCTTAGATTGTTATCTAGCTACACTAAGTATGTTTGTTTGCTTATGGCACTTGTTTTACATTGCTTTTGACATGTCCTGTCTCTCTTTCTCAGGGTCGATCTTCCCCATTTTCTCCCCTCCTCCTCTCACCTATTCCCAGAATCACTCAGAAGCCCAACTATGCAACTACAACCTGGAATCCAAAACTCTCAGGCTGCGGAGGCTTGGACACGAGCACAAATCTTGATGTTTCAGGTAGGCACTTGTTGTGTGATGTGCACATCCCCTCCCTCTGATCCATGCATCCTGACATACACATCCCTCCTTCCCCACTCTGTATAGCCACGCATAATGTACAGGGCATGAACTCTCCTGTCAAAAGACGTAAATTATTTAATCATTACAAGTCACAAAAAAAAAAATCGCAATTCTTTTATTGCAAGAAACTCACTTCCCATCCTCGTACAACCCCTCCTTCTTACATGGTCACTACACTCAGTTTTTTCTTTCTAATGCTGAAAACAAGTCTAAAGGGGTAGCCATCTGTTTTGCAAAACACCTTAAATTTTCCCCCTCCAAAGTTATTAAAGACCAAGCGGGCAGGTTTCTACTGGTAAAAGGCACGATTGAGGGTTCATTGTACTCCTTTATTTCTTACTACGCCCCAAACAAAGGTCAGGCTTCCTTTTTCTCCACAATGTTGTCCACACTAGGCCCGCAACTTGAGGGGAAAATAATAATGGGAGGAGACACAAACCTCCCTTTCGATACTTCTCTAGACAAATCGGGGTCTGGACCTCCTCGCTCCAGAAAACCACCAAAACAAAGTACTAAAATAGCCTCCACACTGTATTCTCTAGGCCTGGTGGACATATGGAGAGAAATGAATCCTAGGTCCAAAGACTTTACCCATTACTCCGCCCCACACCACCTCTACACCAGAATCGATCACATTTTTATCCAATCACATAACATCCCCAGGGCTATTAAAGCAGTTATTAGAGACTCCTCCATTTCAGACCACTCCTTGGTTCTCTTATATATGCAACAATCTCCTAACCCGGGTAACAAATTCATATGGCGCCTTAATGAAGGGCTCCTCAGTGACCCAATACAATGCTCGATTCAAGCAAAAGAAATACAGGAATATTTTAATTTAAATGACACGGAAGAAGTCTCTGGAAACGTTGTGGGCAGCCCATAAGGCAGTCCTCAGAGGGAAAATTATTCAAATCTCCACCACCACTTAAAAAAGAACGCACGGCTGAAACTAACAATCTTCGGTTAAAATTTCAATCCCTGTCTGGAGCCCATAAAAGGAATCCCACCAAGGATTCTCTAGAGGCGCTGGAAAATGCGTGGACATCTTTAAAAATGGCCCTCACCTCCGAGGCTGAGAAACAGCTCCGGTGGTCAGGCGCTCGCTTTTACCACCAAACTGACAAAATAGGAGTTAAATTAGCAGCCAAATTGTCACCAAGACCATGATCAGCTGCCTTCCCCAAAATTCGCATTCTTTCTGGTGAACTTTCTCAAAACCCAAAAAGCATAATGGAAACATTCCACGACTTTTATACTTCACTATATAAAAAGGAACAAAACCTGATCATTCTATATCGGACTTCCTAAACAACCTATCCCTCCCCAGATTATCGTCTGAACATTCGGACCTACTAGATGATCCTATCTCAGAAGCAGAAGTACTCAAGGTGATTAAGCACCTGAAACAAAACTCGGCCCCGGGTCCCGACGGCTTTTCCGTTGGATATTACAAAAAAATCGGCCCTATTTTAACACCGTATTTAGTCAAATTCTTTAACTCTCTCAGGTGTGGCTCTCCCCTGGATAAAGCCCTCAATCTTGCCTTCATATTGGTCATTCCAAAACCTGGCAAAGACACAACTATGGTTTCCAATTATCGTCCTATCTCCTTAATTAACAAGGATTTAAAAATCTTAACTAAAGTTCTTTCCAACCAGCTAGCATCCTGCATAGCCTTTTATATCAATAAGGACCAGGTGGACTTTATCCCGGGGAGACAAGGACCTGATCAGATCAGGAGAGCAATTGACATTATTTCACTTCTCAAATCTCAATGGGATGGAGGCTCCCCACAACACGGCTATCTGTTATCCATCGACTTGCAAAAAGCTTTTGACAGTCACCTGGCCCTACCTATTCCATATACTAGAACGCTGGGGTTTTGTTCAATGTTTCATGAGCATCCTTAGAGCCCTGTACTCTGACCCAAGTGCACTGGTCAGATTGCAGGGCTACTATTCCGAGCCTCTTACTATAGAGAGGGGAACTAGACAGGGGTGCCCTCTCTCCCCCCTTCTGTTTGCCATAGCCATGGAGTCCTTGGCTATTGCAATTAGAACTCATCCTGACATCAAAGGGGTGTTGTGTGGCAAACATGAGCACAAATGCGCCCTTTTTGCTGACGATTTGTTGCTCTTCGTGACTTCCTCTCTAGTCTCTACTCCTAATATCTTCTCTTTGCTTGATAAGTTTGGTGATGTATCTGGTCTGCGAGTCAACGTAGCCAAATCTTCTGCCCTGAACATCACGGTCCCTCCTAATGTAGCCTTCAAAACCACTTCCCGTTTTCCTGGAATGAGGTCTCACTTCCATACCTAGGGGTCAATCTCACAGCAAATATAGCCTCACTATTCATCCAACTACCTGGCCATCTTTCGTAAATTGATTTTGGACCTATCCCTTTGGGATAATCATAACTTATCTTGGCTAGGCCGTATTAACGCAGTCAAAATGACCCTCCTACCCCGCATACTTTATTTATTCAGATCCTTGCCCATCCCTATCCAAAAATCGCAAGTTCACCTACTCCAATCCAAAATCATAAAATTCATTTGGGGCTCGAGGGGAAGTCGTTGCGCACAACATATCTTATTCAGGCCTAAATCACAAGGTGGTCTAGCTCTACCCAACATTTGGTGGTATTATCAGGCAGCTCAGTTGGCCCAGATCTCCATTGTATATTCAAAGGGTCCAAAACCTGATTGGGTATCAATGGAACATCATGCAGTCCCTCACCACACGATTAATTTTTTGCTTTGGTCTCCCACTAAATTGAGACCACCCATTCTAGCCCCCACGTTATCACATTCTCTGGCATTATGTGACCGACTCTGTAAAAATCCCTCCTTGATTTCCCCCCTCAAACCCCTGACACATATTTTTCATAATCCCGACTTTCGGCCTGGAATGAACATCTTAGCGTTTAGTTGGTGGCTGCATAAGGGATTACTTAGAATAGGGAACTATTTCTCCTCCACAGGCCCGCTCTCCTTGGCATTCTGTACAAGTAAGCTTGAAATGCCCCCTGCTGAACGTTTTCGTTTTATGCAAATCCAACACTTCCTTCATTCCATTTGGCCAAATAAATCAGAGCCCCCTTCAGTAACTAACTATGAATCATGGTGTGCGGGTGCAATGGATCAGAGAGGGGGGATCTCCATCATATATACTTCACTTGCCTCAGCAGTGTCCAAGCCTCCATACGCCTTATCCTGGGAAAAAGACCTTGATATCTCCTGGGATAGTGATCAATGGTTCTCCTGCTTTCATCGCTCGTTTAAGGGAATCCTTAATGTTTCCCTCATGGAGGGCAGCATTAAGGCGCTCATGAGATGGTACAGGGTACCCTCTCTTCTTGCTAGGATATATCCTGATGCTTCCCCGCTGTGCTTCCGTGGATGCAACCATATAGGGACTCTGTACCACGTATGGTGGACCTACCCACATATAAGGAGCTTGTGGAACAAAGTATTCTCAGTGATCCGCAAAGTAACCACCGCTCAGATTTCTCAAAACCCAGAGATAGCCCTATTGAATCTGAAAGTAGATAAGGTAGATAAATATACCCAACAACTGATCTTTTTCATCCTACTGGGCACCAAAATAACAATAGCCTCATGTTGGAAAAAACACAGAGTCCCATTCACAGCGGTGAAGCATAACATTTCCTGGATTATGGCACAAGAAAAGATAGTTAGCATTATACAAGACAAAGTTCGTAATTTTGAGTTAACATGGGAACCTTGGGCCAATTTTTGTCATATTTCCTTATGCCCTGGCATTAGCCCACCAGGGCAACAGGCACTCTGAGTGACTCCATTGATAATCCTTATCACGTGCGATTGTCTTTCTCCCCTCCTTCCTTCCCCTCCCCCTGGTCTTCCTTCCTCCCCTTTCCTTTTATTACCTCAGATTCTCTGATTGTTTTCTCTGTAAGCTGTTAAACCCTGATATTTATTTATGTATTTTTCTTTTGCTTTTCTTTGGAGGGACATGGTATTACCTTAACAATCCCTCGGCTCCCCGAACCTAGGGCTTTTCTGATGGAATACCTCCCCTTAAGCTAGAGTCTATGTATCTAAGCTGGTTAGATCACTTGACTATAGTCATTAGCGGGGTAGGGCTTTTCTCACTGCTAGATTAGAACAATGATATAGGGCTCTCCTGCTTGGGAAGGACTCGACCGAGGTTGGGGATCCGGGAGGGTGGAGTGGCCCCACGCCCGCAGTGTGTTCCCATATGGGGCGGGTGGCGGTCACCTCCCCTGCTCCCTGAGCCCTTGCAAATAAACGAGTGAAGTCTTCCTTATTTACACAACCACATCACCCTCACAGCGGAAAATGTGTAATATCTGTCTCCTTCAGTCTTTTGATCCGGCAGAATACACATCATATATTAGTCTAGCTTCTGAGACATGTCTATTTTAGATTATAATCTTGATACACTTTAAATTGTAACACAGAATTTTGCTTTATTGGGCTTTCCTTTTTACACCTTGCATTGAGAGGTTTTGCCTCGATTTAATTTGTTCCTTATGTTTCTTCATATCTTACTGCTTTGTAATGCCTACTACAAAGGTTCTGTAAAATTTTTTGTTACTAATAATAAAAATCTATTGAAAGTAAAATTAGCACTTTTGATTTTGAACTTTTGAGTCCTATAGACGTTAATGGGGTTCGTTCTAAAGTTGGCGCAAACTTTCGGTCCGTTCATAGGTTCTGGTGCGAACCGAACCGAGGGGGTGTTCAGCTCATCCCTAGTAGGCATAAGCTCATACTGTAAGTCCATCAGAGGCTAGTTGGTAAAGTCAGTTGGCAGGAATAGAGAGACCCATGGGTCCCACTTTTTGTGTAACTTGTGCATCGTGTCAGTAAGTTTTGCCATCAATTTCTTGTTAGTGAAGGTCCAGTGTATCCTACTTTTCACAGCTTTTAGGAAGAGGGAATCTGACAGCTATGCTTTTGCTATAGTATGCTTGGTTGTTGTGAGTATACTGTATGTGTCATTAATCTAAATTGGGTTTTTGTAAGATTGTCCAGTGTTAAGTAATGCTTTACCACATGTTGCTTTAATAGTAATAACAAAACGCATGGTCAACATATTGTAAACTTGAGTCCATAATGTTTGTAAAATTGAACAGGTTCACTATATATGTTTTCTAGGTCCCCAGCTCAGGACAACCTCAGAAACAAGACCCCATATGTCCTGGAGTAACCATAATTTGAGTTGAAACCTGGTACCAGCAATGTAGCACCTTATAGATAATTCCCAGTGCTAGAACATTTTGGGAACATGACTTAGTAGTGAAAAAGTAAACCTCAACAGTGGGATTTTAAGGGCAATTAAAGAAGAAGTGGAAGAGATTTTTTTATAGAAAAATAAATGAAATAAATTTAATGTGATACAAAATTTAAAAGCATATAGCAAAAAGAATCACATAAAAAAAACACAATTATACAGTAATATCATAAACAATCACATTTAAAAGTAGTGGCAAATATAACCCACTGCACAAATGAACATCATCCATGAGAGTATACAAAATTACAATCTTCATCAGGGACAATTTGCCATTTCTGAAACTGCAAAATACAATATCAATAAAAAAAAAATATAAAAACATTGTATGATCTGCAGAAACAACAGGCTAGCATGGCCCCCAAAAGGGGTACACCAAAACTTACGTGTCAGAAAATGTTGCTGTACACCATTCGACATCCAACAGAGTCCGTCTTGGCCCTTACACATGCAAAGGAACCCCCAGATATTACAATCCAATCAACATGCTAAAAAAGATTATAATTGCCACTTGGAAAAATCAAGATGGCGGGGAATGAGAATATAAAATGAAAGATGTGGTTCTATGGATGGTATAAATTTACTGAATGTTGAAGATTTGGGCACAAAAAGTGAAGACACACCTACAACACACCCCTATAAAAAAGGGGGGAAGGAGGCCTGTCAGAGGGGCTTAAGGATCACAACCCCAAGACATGGAGAGGGTCCCACAGTATATAACCTAATGCAGGTGACACTTACAAATAAGTCCCCAGGACTTGGTATGAAAGAGTACTCCAATAGAAATCTTCTAAGCCTCCCTGCAGGACAGAGATGGAGATTCAGACTCAGGGAATCAAATAGCGGGAATACAGAGAGAAACCACCATCTGGAAAAATTGGGCAAAGGGGATAATATTATGCTTAAAGGGGATAATATTAAGCCTCCCTGCAGGACAGAGATGGAGATTCAGACTCAGGGATCCAAATAGCGGGAATACAGAGTGAAACCACCATCTGGAAAAATTGGGCAAAGGGGATAATATTATGCTTAAATAATGAGTCCAAAAAAGCTCATGGGCAAACATTGGTTCAGTTCTAATCAATTAGAGCTGGAACTGCATAGTAAATGGGAAGAGGGACCGCACACACAGCGTGCAAAAAAACCTACTGCTGAACAGGAGGATTGCAAAACCCCAAACATCCCATTCAAAACAGCATTATAACTTTTTTAAAAAGAAAAAGAAAAAAAAAAAAGAAAAAAAATGAAATTAATTTTTTTTTTGCTATGCTCACCAGTGGCATTGAAGTCTCCAAGATTCCCCAGAGCAGCAAAGATCACTGCAGGGGGGAGAGAGATTAATCCTCCACCCTGCCTGTCACAGCATCAAACAACCAGATTACTGTCATGGATAAGAATGGCACCTAGAGGGTTCCCGGCGTTCTCCTTATATAGCCCAGTTGAAAAAGGTAAATAGTCTCGTGGAACGTGAATGACGCCGCACCATGTACAGGTCGTGATGTCACTCACCATGCATCGCTATGGAAATGGAATGAACAGCTGACGATCCAGGGAGAGCCCGGCTGCACATAGCAGGCGCGCCCCCCTCGGACCACGCCAACCAATCTCCGATGAGAACGGGAGCGTCACTGTTGACAGTGATAGCTTGCCCACATTCTATATGCCGGAAACGGGTAGGTGGAAGCAGAGATCTCACTGCTGACAGTGAAAGTCGCCGCACCACTACCCATAGGCGAAGAACACAGGACAGGGACTGAGTCAGCCAGGGGATGGCTTAGTAGTGTACCAAATTTGGGTACATTGTTCTGGTGATATTGTGATATTAAGATACTGTGTTTCCCACTTAAGCATGTTGCAGCGATGAGGAGGTCAAAACGACAGCAGTGCTCAAAAGGTGTCAGGGTCATTCCATTAGTAGGAGTGTGTATCAAAGTTGTGACAATGGTCGGATAATGGAATGCTACCCCTTTGGAAAATGTATAGTCTACCTGTAAGGTTTGGAATGTTTTAATTCCACATGTTGTCATCAATGTGCAGATGTAAGTGAGGCTCAATCTGCTCCAATGCTTAAAAGGTGGAAAGATGGGGTTCCTAAGATATATATAAAATATTTAAGGGTGGCCTATATTTTCAGAGAGTGTAGTGTGACTGGACTCCATATGACTCCATATGAAAGATCTATCTTGAGAGAGAAGCCATAATAAGTTGTTTGTGAGTAAGGATCACAATCCACCACTTCAAGAGATACCCAAATAGGAGTTTCAGGCAGAAGTTGGAGAACCAACAGCTTTGACCAGCTTGCATTCAGACGCTGGGCATGTGGGTGAAAGGGACTGTATTTTTTTTCTGCTGCAGTAGATGGGGCAGAGAAATTTGCCGGCTACAGTCCACAGCTGATATCATCCCTGTCCATGCTTGCTGAACCATGTATCAGCAGTAAGGTGGATTTTATGGCTGACTGCCTTGCCCAACAATGCCAGAACATTCCCTTCCATGTGATGGTAGAGAGATGGAATGGCCGTAGTAGCGACTGGGAACCTGCCATTGTGGTAAAGCACATTGTGTGAATTCATGGAAGCAGGCAGAATCCAACAGGCTGAAAGGCAGAAGTTGGAGAGCCAACAGCTTTGACAAGCTTGCATTTAGATGCTGGGCATGTGGGTGGTAAGGACTGTATTTTTTTTTTCCGCTGCAGCAAATGGGGTAGAGAAATTTGCCGGCTACAGTCTACAACTGGTGTGCTGCTGGCAGATGTACTGCTAGGACCTGGGACACCCTGTGCTATACCATCATCCCTGTCAGTGGAGGCTGCTGATAGGTAATGACTTGGTATCACAGGGGCAGAGTGAAGTGGGTAAGGAGGAGGAGGAGAAGGAGGAGGGACAGATTTGTGCCCCTTTTGTGTGGCTTTTAGGTGCTCTTCCAAGGGCTAAGTGGTTGGATGTTAAATGCCTTGTTAGGCATGTGGTACCCAAATGGTTGGTGTACTTGTCATGTTTGATGTGCCTGAGACACAGTTTGCAGATAGCAACAGTGCGATCTGCTGCAGGTGTGTCAGGTATCAAACACAAGACCCGCGGGCCGAATCCGGCCCACCAGGCCTTGCTAAGTGTCCCACACAGGGGCCTCCGGCTGAAACCTGTTTTTTTCTATCACTGCCAAGTCTCCCAAGAGTAAACATCCTCCCCCTCAGTCCCGCGAGCAGCGCTGGCTTGTGACAGCACATGCGCTGCTCATCAGTCTCCAAGGAGGCAAGAATAAACAACTCCTGCTTTCTCCTCCGCAGTCCCTTCAGCGGCGCTGGCTTTTTTGTGAGCTGAGCGCATGCGAGGTCGGCCCCGCATAGCTGTCAGAAAACTCCACCACTGATAGCTATGCCAGGCCAGCCGGCTATACATTTTTGTTTTTCTCCCATCCAGATGAGGGCGGGCTTTTTGAGGACTTGATGAAGAGATGCAGTGCTGTGCTGACGATTTTTTTTTTTTGCATCATTCATTTTTATTGATTTTACAAAGGAAAAAGTACAACAAATTTAACTCAAAATACAGTGCTGGTCCCAAATATTCATCTGTGACAATTCTTGAATATCTATTACATTTACTATCAGTGAGGGCAGCACAATCATAATCACTTAGTTACACTTAGAAAGGCGTTTGTCCATCCAAATTGCCCAAGACTTAGAGAAGGTAACAAATTTTAATGCATTTATAGCTAGCAGGTGTTCAAAAGCAAAATTGCGATTCACTTTGTGCTGACGATTTTGAAGTGATGATAAAATAAGAAATAGGGCCAGAACCCAGGAGGAAGGGTGGAAATGAGATGTTGCACATTTTGCATAGCATACTCCTGAACCCAGCACTCTGTACGTAGCGCTCTCCTGAACCCAGCACTCTGTATGTAGCGCGCTCGTGAACCTGGCACTCTGTATGTAGCGCGCTCGTGAACCTGGCACTCTGTACGTAGCGTGCCTGAACTCGGCACTCTGTACGTAGCATGCCTGAACCTGGCACTCTGTAAGTAGGGAGCCCCTAGAGTGGATACATAGTCCTACAGATACAACCGGCCCTTTGAGGGCCATCAAACTGCTAATGCGGCCCCCCCAATAAATTTGGTTTGACACCCCTGCTGTAGGCTCATGTTCCTGTCATCCTCAACCTCAGAAACATCTGAATCCAGTAATGGCTGGGCATCATCAAGGAGTAAGTGGCTGATGCTGTGGTCAAATAACTCAGCTGACTCCTCATGTTGGGGCTATGGCAGGAATAGATGTGGACAAGGAGGCAGGTTTATCCACTCTGGCAACTGCAGGGGACTGTGCACTTGTCTCTACTTGCATGACAGAGGATGAGCAGGATAAGGAAGGTTTCGTAAGCGAGTCCAACACGTCCTCTGCATGCTGTGGCTGGATAGCATGGGCAAACTCACTAAATAGTGGAAATTATGCCCTGCCTGAGGACTGACCACCATGTCAACCTTTGCCTGTGAACACATTTGTTGCTGGCCCCTTTACAGTGCCAAGGGAACATCTGCCTCTCCTTGTCCTCTCAGACATTATTGGGAGGGAGGGGGTTGTGCTTTTAAGCAAATGTAAAGAAGAAGTGGAAATCTGTACGTAGATGCACTTTAATCAATGTAAAGAGGTGTTTGGTGCACTTTAATTTGAGTACTCACACTACACAAACACACTCCATGGATACACTAATATACTGCAATATAATGCACCAAACGTACAGTGACACAAAGAACTATATGGCATTAAACTGGCAGTAATACACACAAAACTATATGGCATTAAACTGGCAGTAATGCACACAAAATGATATGGCATTAAACTGGCAGTATGATTATAAAAGATATGTGTCGCTAACTAAAGTGCATGAAAAGATCATAAATAATGTGATTAAACATAAAAATAATGACAATTCTTCGGTGTGACATCAATACACTAACAAAATAAAAGTGATAAAAGAATCCAATAAGAGTGCATAAGTCCAATAATACTTTAAAAGTGCATACATGAACATGAAAAAAAAAATCACAAAAAACTAAAAATGTAAAAAATTGCATAAAGTGAAAAAAGTTGCATATAGTGAATAGGGATGAGCCGAACACCCCCCAGGTTTGGTTCGCAGCAGAACTTGCGAACAGGCAAAACATTTGTTTGAACACACGAACACCGTTAAAGTCTATGGGACACAAACATGAATAATCAAAAGTGCTCATTTTAAAGGCTTATATGTAAGTTATTGTCATAAAAAGTGTTTGGGGACCTGGGTCCTGCCCCAGGGGACATGTATCAATGCAAAAAAAAGTGTTAAAAACGTCCATTTTTTTGGGAGCAGTGATTTTAATAATGCTTAAAGTAAAACAATAAAAGTGTAATATTCCTTTAAATTTCGTACCTGGGGGTTGTCTAAGTATGCCTGTAAAGGGGTGCATGTTTCCCATGTTTAGAACAGCCTGACAGCAAAATGATATTTCAAAGGAAAAAAAGTAATTTAAAACTACTCACGTCTATTAATGAAATGTCGGTCTGACAATACACATAAAAGTACATTGATAAAAACTGCATGGGATTTCCCCACAGGGGAACCCCAACCCAAAATGTAAAAAAAAAATGCGTGGGGTTCCCCCTAAATTCCATACCAGGCCCTTCAGGTCTGGTATGGATATTAAAGGGAACCCCGCACCAAAATGTTTTAAAAAAATGGTGTGGGGGTCCCCCTAAATGTCATACTAGGCCCTTCCGGTCTGGTATAGATATTAAGGGGAACCCCATGCCAATATTTAAAAAAAAATGGCGTGGGGTCCCCCTCAAAATCCATACCAGACCTGAAGGATCTGGTATGGATTTTAAGGGGAACCCCGCGCCAATTTTTTTTTTAAAATGGCGTGGGGTCCCCTCAAAAATCCATACCAGACCCTTATCCAAGCACGCAACCTGGCAGGCCGCAGGAACTGTACCAGGCCACATGCCCTCAACATTGGGAGGGTTCTTTGAGGTAGCCACCCAAAGCACCTTGTCCCCATGTTGATGGGGAGAAGGGCCTCATCCCCACAACCCTTGGCCGGTGGTTGTGGGCAGGGGGCTTATCGGAATCGCCATTTTTTTTTTAATTTTGGCGCGGGGTTCCCCTTAACCACTTCAGCCCCGGAAGGATTTACCCCCTTCCTGACCAGAGCACTTTTTACAATTTGGCACTGCGTCGCTTTAACTGCTAATTGCGCGGTCATGCAATGCTGTACCCAAACAAAATTTGCGTCCATTTCTTCCCACAAATAGAGCTTTTTTTTGATGGTATTTGATCACCTCTGTGGTTTTTATTTTTTGCGCTATAAACAGAAAAAGACCGAAAATTTTGAAAAAAAATGATATTTTCTACTTTTTGTTATAAAAAAATCCAATAAACTCATTTTTAGTTTAGGTCATTTAGGCCATTTAGGCCAAAATGTATTCAGCCACATGTCTTTGGTAAAAAAAAGTAAATGAGCGTATATTTATTGGTTTGCGCAAAAGTTATAGCATCTACAAACTAGGGTACATTTTCTGGAATTTACACAGCTTTTAGTTTGACTGCCAATGTCATTTCTTGAGGTGCTAAAATGGCAGGGCAGTATAAAACCCCCCAAATGACCCCATTTTGGAAAGTAGACACCCCAAGGAAATTGCTGAGAGGCATGTTGAGCCCATTGAATATCAATTTTTTTGTCCCAAGTGATTGAATAATGACAAAAAAAAAAAAATACAAAATGTTGTCACTAAATGATATATTGCTCACACAGGCCATGGGCATTTGTGGAATTGCACCCCAAAATACATTCAGTTGCTTCTCCTGAGTACGGGGATACCACATGTGTGGGACTTTTTAGGGGCCTAGCCGCGTACAGGGCCCCGAAAAACCAATCACTGCCTTCAGGATTTCCAAGGGCGTAAATTTTTGATTTCACTCTTCACTGCCTATCACAGTTTCGGAGGCCATGGAATGCCCAGGTGGCACAACCCCCCCCCCCCCCCAAATGACCCCATTTTGGAAAGTAGACATCCCAAACTATTTGCTGAGAGGCATGGTGAGTATTTTGCAGCTCTCATTTGTTTTTGAAAATGAAGAAAGACAAGAAAAAAACATTTTTTTTCTTTTTTCAATTTTCAAAACTTTGTGACAAAAAGTGAGGTCTGCAAAATACTCACTATACCTCTCAGCAAATAGCTTGGGGTGTCTACTTTCCAAAATAGGGTCATTGGGGGGGGGGTGTGCCACCTGGGTATTCCATGGCCTCCGAAACTGTGATAGGCAGTGAAGAGTGAAATCAAAAATTTACGCCCTTAGAAAGCCTGAAGGCGGTGCTTGGTTTTCGGGGTCCTGTACGCGGCTAGGCTCCCAAAAAGTCTCACACATGTGGTATCCCCGTACTCAGGAGAAGCAACAGAATGTATTTTGGGGTGTAATTTCACATATGCCCAAGGCATGTGTGAGCAATATATCATTTAGTGACAACATTTTGTATTTTTTTTTTTTTTGTCATTATTCAATCACTTGGGACAAAAAAATTGATATTCAATGGGCTCAACATGCCTCTCTGCAAATAGCTTGGGGTGTCTACTTTCCAAAATGGGGTCATTTGGGGGTTTTGAACTGTCCTGGCATTTTATGCACAACATTTAGAAGCTTATGTCACACATCGCCCACTCTTCTAACCACTTGAAGACAAAGCCCTTTGACACTTTGTTTACATGAAAAATTTTTTTTTTTTTTGCAAGAAAATTACTTTGAACACCCAAACATATTGTTTAAAGCAAATGCCCTACAGATTAAAATGGTGGGTGTTTCATTTTTTTTCCACACATTATTTGCGCAGTGATTTTTCAAACGCATTTTTTGGGGAAAAAAAACACACTTAACATTTTAATGCACTAAAACACACTATATTGCCCAAATGTTTGATGGAATAAAAAAGATGATCTTAGGCCGAGTACATGGATACCAAACATGACATGCTTTATAATTGCGCACAAACGTGCAGTGGCGACAAACTAAATACATTTTTAAAAGCCTTTAAAAGCCTTTACAGGTTACCACTTTAGATTTACAGAGGATCTGACCTTCACGGTGATACCTCACATACATGGTACAATTGCTGTTTACATTTGACGCCAGACTGACGCTTGCGTTCGCCTTAGGACGAGAGCAGGGGGGACAGGAGTGCTTTTTTTTTTTTCTTTGTGAAATATAATATTTATTTTCCATGCAGGATGATGACAACTAGAAAAAAGGAGGTAAGAATTACCCCTAGTGTGTTTGACATGGTTTCTGATGATAATGGCATTGTCATTGTGAGCCAAAACTAAGTCCAAGAAGACAAGTTCGTTGGAGTCTAAAACCTGCATGAAAGACAGGCCCATGAAGTTAGCATTACAATGGGCCACAAAGGAGGAGAACACTTCTGGGCCTCCTTCCGAGATGAGCAGGATGTCATCAATATATCTGCCATAAAAAATTAGGTGTCTGTTGAAAGGGTTGTTGGTTCAAGTGTTTTCCTCCTCCCAGTAGCACATGGTTACATTTACTTAAACCATAGTGAAACTTGCGCCCATTGCTGTAGATAAGATTGGTCTAAAAAGGTGAAGTAATTATGTGTTAAACAAAATTGCCATCCACCAGAAAGTTGGCCTGTCTAGAGTTGTCACCACTTTTTGTTAAAAAATATATTGTACAGACCTGAGGCATATGTCAAGGAGAATTGACGTGTATAATGAAGAAACACCTAGGGATGCCCACATATAACCGTCTTCCCAAGAGTATTGCTAGAGCATCTCCATGACCTAATTGGAGTTCCTAATATATGGTAGATAGATGGTAATTGGCAGACTATAAGTTGAAGGAAGGAGTCGATGTACACTAACAGACCGCTGGTAAAGCTATTGGCGCTGGCCACTATAGGTCTCCCCGGGGGATTTTCTAAAGATTTATTAACCTTGGGGAGGTGGTAGAAGTAGGGGGTGCTACATATAGGGGGAATTTGATATACATATTGTTAAAAATGTTTTTCCATTATAATTTTAATATATTTTTTTATCTATTCATTTATACCATTTTCGATTTGTTGTCTTCATTCTTTATTGTTATTATTATTATTTTCTTTTTAACTTTTTTTGTTCTTTATATACACCCAATTTCATATGTTTTGTTATTTTTTCAGAATTACAATTACAATTATTTATTTTTTAATTCAATCTTATTTTTGAACGCACAGAATCACAGTAAGCCCTGTGTACAGATAACGATGGGTTAATAACAATCTGGGTCCGCAGTTTTGTAATTGCTCTGCCCACTCCTTGCCCCCATCACTATGGGCTTTAAATACACTTGTTGCCGCCTATTCCCGTGACTTGACAAAGCACATGCACGTGAAATGCGTCATCGCGGAAATAGTTCGCCTTGCATTCCAGCCTGGTTTGATTGCCAATCCACTCCAGTCCGGGACTTTGTGTCGTGGTGATGACACATGATGGGAGTGCCAGCGGACTCCGGCTCGGCTCCCAAATGTCTGCGGCTCCCAAGCAGTGGCTGCATATGATGGCGGACTTCTTTCATCTCCATGCCCAGTTGACCCAGCAGACATCAGCCCAGCCACAATTGTCCATACCGGCTTGATGTCGTATCACCTGTTTTTGTTTTTGGTTTTAAACTTTGACTGTGAACATAGAAACATAGAAAAGTGATGGCAGAAAAAGACTGAGTAACCCATCGAGTCTGCCCATTTTTTTTTGGGGGGGGTGGTTTCCATTAACCTTGTTGCCTTCCTATAGATTTATGTTTATCCAAGCATGTTTGAAGCTGTTTACTATTGACTGTCTCACTACCTCTGTTGGTAGTTAATTCCAATCATCAACCACCCTTTGAGCAAAATAATACTTTCTAAGATTAGTTTTGAACTTTCCTCAAGTTAGTTTGAGGTCATATCTCCGTGTTCTTGATTTTAGTTTCTAATTGAAAAAAGACTGCCTTCCTGAACCTTATTCATTCCCTTAATGTATTTAAAGGTTTCAATCATGTCTCCCCTTTCCCTTCTTTCCTCCAGTCTGTACATATTAAGTTTCTGAAGCTACTCTCGATACATTTTATCCCCCACACCTTTCACCATTTTTGTTACCCGTCTCTGGACTCATTCTCTCTTATCAATATCTTTTTGAGGTCTCCAGAACTGGACACAGTATTTTAAATGAGGTCTCACTAAAGACCTATAGAGAGGAATCAGGACCTCCTTCCTCCTGCTGGTGATCCATCTAGTGATGCATCCTAGAATTCTATTTGCTTTTCCCACTGCCTGGTCACACTGTTTGCTGAGAACATTCTACTTTTACTGTGAACAATAAATTAACCGATTTACTTACCTACGGCTTGCTGTTATACATTCTGAGGATTCCATGTCAACCACTTATATCTAGATAGTGCTGTCAATTTTAGTGCTTACAATTCTAGTCACCATGTGTACTATTTCTGATGGCTGCATCTGATTGACCCCTGGGCAGTGGACAATGCAATTCCCCATCGGACATAGTGGTTGGGACACTTTGTTGTACCTCCACCAGATTGACAGCCTCAGCTCTGTTCCTGTGAGGTGTGTGAAGGGGAGTGCGTCTCTTCTTTTCAATCAGCTCTCAGATCTCTCCTCACTGAGCTCTGCAGAGTGCAACTCGCAGACAATTTTATAAATTAAGCAGTTTGAACAGATGTAGAGAGGAGAAGACTGCAGATAGACAGATACAACTACTGTAGGAGGATTTGTTTAGTCTCTGTGTATCACCTGAGGATAGTTCCTTTCATTGAATATATGTATCATTGTCTGGTGGATAAATCTATAACAACATTTCATTACTAATATTTCTTGTGTCTACTGCTTTAGTCACAATTGTACACGCTCCTATTCTGGAAACTGCTATTCTAATTGGTCTAACCTCCCCTTCACAATCTCGTTTTGTTTACTACATCAGGCGTATGTACTTTGGTATTAGATACTTTTATTGGAAATGCGAACATTGTACTTATAATATTTTTATCCTTATAACACTAAGCACTATACTTCTGTAAGCAAGGAAGGGCTCACTCCAATATAGGGAAACTGCATGTGCATATTTCTGCCCATGATTCTGCCAGGTGTGCATTAGTGGGCATGCCCGGCATTGGAATTAGCATACATAACATTTGTATGTCTATTGTATATTTCTCTTTCTACTGCTGATAGTTGTCACCATGATAAAAAGTGAGGGAAAACTTTTCTAACTTTTAATAGAACAGGAGGTGAGAGAAATTGTTCTTATGGGGACCCCAGACTTTAGAAAGATTTCCAGAATTCCTTTCACTTCTATATTCCATACCAAAACATAAACAAAATGGCTTTGGATATACTTTTTTGTAAGTGATTTTAGTTTTAATCAATTTTTTTTTTATGTATGAAACAGTACAATATTTTGGCCATTAATAATGTGTCAGCCTTATCTGTGCATAGAGGAAGGCCACAGAATAGTGGATACAGATGACAAAGAGTTATGTGGTAAAACACCTTGGGTTTAAGAAAGGTGTAATGAGGAGGGGGGATAAAAACAAAGCATAAGCAAACAAAACCAAAATGTAAAAATGCAACTGTTTATACACATATTGAGGCATAGGTAAGCATTGCAGTGCAATAAAATAATGTTAGAATGCAATCAGTTTCTGGAAATGTGCCTCTCTATAGACACCTGTCAGGATTCAATGATGATTAAGTGACAAGCATATATGATATTGTACACAAAGATATGATGTAACAGTGCAGAATCTATAGGTGTACTGTGTGGGATTTGTGTGAAATTCAGACATGACATTTTGACCAGAGGGATTTCTGCTTGCTGTTTTTTATAGCAAACATGAGTTAAAATTGTGTTTGTGTATTCAGTTGAGCAGGAAGAGCGCATTCTGTGGAGGCTTTCTGCTTCCATGCTGCAGCAATTTTTCTTCACAGGAATAATGCACTGGATAATAAAGGGATGGTAGCCTCTAGGCCAGATCAGAACAAACAACAAAGGTGTAAGAGTGTGCTTGTTTCTTTGCAGTCTCTCCAACAAGTTGGGGAAGTATGGCAAAAAAGTTTGGATAGATGTGCTGGAGTGTAATACCAGTGGTGCAGCAATTTAAAATGTGATTCCCAATAAGAAGCACAGTTCATGGCTTTGAGGAGGTTTCTGGTGGCATTCAACCATCGGCAGAATGTTTGAAAAAGTTATTTTCTCCATAAGGTCATGGATGGTGTCTTTTCTTGTTGGGTAGTCTTTGTGAGCATGCAATAGAAGTAGGAGACCCATTTAGTGGATTTGGATTGGTCTTGGTAGTATGAGAAGATTTCCAAAGGTATTGAAGAGTCAATTTGAGGGAAAGAGTCCAGAAGGTGTCTAATTCAGCAATTTGTAGAAGTCTGTATTAAGAGGTTGAACCATTGTTGTAGCAAAGGTAGAGAGCATTGAATCTTCAAAAAATGACCTATCCCCAGATCAGACTAGTTGGTAACCAAGAGCTTGAAGTTTTCCAGGGAACTTAAAGGAAATGGTAGTATTTTCGCTGCATGTGAACTAAATTAAGCAGACCTAATGTAGTTCCAGGTCAAAATGGCCACTTTTGTGGTAAGATATCGGGATATTTTCTTGACCTTTCTCTGTTCCTCTCTATTCCCTCCTACTTACTTTTGTCTACTAAAGTTTACTGGTTATATTGGAAATGGTCTACCAGGAATGGTATTTACAGACTTACTGTATGTATCACTCCTCGTGATATCACCATAATAGTTTTCTACACTGTGCCTTTCTCTTTTTCTGTACAAAATTGAAAACTTTGTAATAAAAAAAGATCTGACAAAAGAGATATGGGGATGTTGGGTGAAGGAGGCCCAATAAAATGGTCCCCTCAATGACTGATCACCAATTGTTCAACACACTCCCATTACTTGTCAACACGATATGAGTTGGTCCAGAATCACTGCATGGTAATATGATTTGAGATTGGGGACTCTGATTCCTGCTGTGGCTTTGGGTCTATAAAATATGCCATCTTTAATTTTTTTTTTCAGATATAATGAGTGAGTGTCAATTGTAACTTTTGAATGTGAGAAATTGTTAGTGGTATAGAAAGTGTTCAAAAATAATATAAAATAATTGGTAGTAGTGTCATTTCATGCTTTTGGTTCTACCCATCCAAAAGACTTGGAATTTGGAAAGGTCATGAGTTTCTGGTCGTACTTGTTGAAGGAGGCCTTCATAATGGAGTTTAATTCCCAAGTATTTGATTGTTGATTGTGGAGGACAGGGGAAAGCACAGGTAGCAGTGATATAACTTTTAGTTTTAGATAAAGTTGTGTGGGTCTGACAATGTTTACTTTATACAAAGAAAACTGTTGGAAATCTTTTAACAGCTTTGCAACTGTATGCAAGGAAGTGATGGGGTTGTCAAAGATAAGATGACATTGGGGGTCATTTGCTAAGATGAATGTGCTGCGCCGGTTCATACCTTAATTGGTACGCCAGGTAAATCCTTAATTGAGCGTGTGAACCAGCGCACGCACAGCAGTACCTGCCCGTGAGAATGTTTCCAGCTCAATCCCATCGCGCTGGTTCTCCGCGAGCTACATCTCGCGCTCGCTGCAATAGGAAAAACACATCTTCCTATTAAAGCAGCATGAGAAAAACCAGCATGGGTTCCCCCTCCAGGGGTATACCAGGCCCTTCGGTCTGGTATGGATTTTAAGGGGAACCTCCTACACCGAAAAAACTGCGTGGGGGGGGGTCACCCCAAAATCCATACCAGACCCTTATCCGAGCATGCAGCCCAGCCAGTCAGGAAAGGGGGTGGGTACGAGCGAGCGCCCCCCCCTCCTGAACCGTATCAGGCCGCATGCCCTCAACATGGGGGATAGCTGCTTTGGGGAAGGGGGGCGTGCTGCGGCCCCCCGACCCCAAAGCACCTTGTCCCCATGTTGATGAGAACAAGGGCCTCTTCCAGACAACCCTGGCCGTTGGTTGTTGGGGTCTGCGGGTGGGGGGCTTATCAAAATCCAGGAGCACCCTTTAATAAGGAGGCCCCCAGATCCCGGCCCCCCATCCTACGTGAATGAGTATGGGGTGCATGGTACCCCTACCCATTCACCTGGGGGAGAAAAGTGTCAAGAAAAAAAAAACACACTAGACAGGTTTGTAAAGTAATTTATTAGAAAGCTCCAGGGGTCTTCTTCCGACTTCGGGAGTCTCTTCCGCGCTCTCCGACCTCTTCTCTGCATCTTCTCCTGGCATCCGGTGCTTCTCCCAGTGTCTGGTTCTTCTCCGCACTGTCGGCCTCTTCTCCCGATGTCCGGTTCTTCTGCCGGGCTCGTCCGCTATCTTCTGCTCTTTTGCTAGAGGTGGCCTGGTCTTCTCCCGCTGTCCAGTTCTTCTGTCACTGTCCGGTTCTTCTCCGCTCTCTGGTATCTTCTGCTGGACTCCCTCGCTATCTTCTTCCAGGTCTTTTGCTAGCGGGGGCCTGGTTTTCTCCCGCTGTCCAGTTCTTCTGTTGCTGTCTGGTTTTTCTCCGCTTTCCGGTATCGGGGGTATAGCGGGGGTGTCCGGCAGAAGATACCGGAGAGCGGAGAAGAACCGGACAGTGACAGAAGAACTGGACAGCGGGAGAAGACCGGGCCATCGCTAAAAAAAGAGCAGCAAAAGAGCAGAAGATAGCGGAGGAGCCCAGCAGAAGAACCGGACACCGGGAGAAGAGGCTGGACAGTGAGGAGAAGACCCGGACACTGGGAGAAGATGCGGAGAAGAGGCCAGAGAGCACGGAAGAGACCCCCAAAGTCGGAAGAAGGCCCCCAGGGCTGCCTAATAAATTACTTTAAAAACTTGTCTAGTGTGTTTTTTTCTTGACACTTTTCTCCCCCAGGTGAATGGGTAGGGGTACCATGTACCCCATACTCATTCATGTAGGGCTGGGGGCCAGGATCTGGGGGCCTCTTTATTAAAAGGGGCTCCCGGATTCTGAAAAGGCCTGTCACCTGCAGACCCCAAACACCGGCCAGGGTTGTCGGGAAGAGGCCCTTGTCCTCATCAACATGGGGACAAGGTGCTTTGGGGTGGGGGGCTGCAGCGCACCCCCCTTCCTCAAAGCACCCATCCCCCATGTTGAGGGCATGCAGCCCCAAACGGTTCAGGAGGGGGGGGGCTCGCTCGTCCCCACCCCCTTTCCTAACCGGCCAGGCTGCATGCTCAGATAAGGGCCTGGTATGCTCTTGGAGGGGAACCCATGCCATATTTTAATGTAAAATTTGGCGTGGATTTCTCCCTCAAGATTCATACCACAGTGCCTGGCATTGGCGGGGATCCAAGTCGGATCCCCATGCTTGTCGCTCATTGGGAAAGGAAAATGACCAGTTACACTTACCGGTAACGGTGTTTCTGGGAAGTCTTCCAGGACGGCACCCTGAGAGATGACTGGTCCTCCTGACAGGAAACACAATCAAGAAAGAGTTTAAAAACCCCGCCCCTCCCTGCACTCCTCAGTTGTGCAAAAGTATTGACCCACACCAGTGCATGAAAGTGAAACAAAAACACCTCCAATGTACCACTATATAATAATACAAACCAGGTGGGAAGTAGGCCTGCCGTCCTGGAAGACTTCCCAGAAACACCATTACCGGTAAGTGTAACTGGTCATTTTCTCAAGTCGTCTTCCAGGACGGCACCCTGAGAGAAGAGCAAGTAACTCAGGCCTACCTTAGGGCGGGACAACCGCTTGCAGGACCTTTCTGCTGAAGGCCAGGTCCTGGGGTGACAGAAGTTCCCCTCTGTAATGTTTCAGGAACGTGTTCTGGCTTGACCACGTTGCTGCCTTACAAATTTGTTTTACCGATGCTCCGGCTCTTTCTGCCCAAGAGGTTGCCAGAGACCTTGTAGAGTGAGCTTTAAGATTAGTTGGAGCCATCTGACCTGAATGCTCATAAGCTATGGCAATAGCCTGTCTAACCCATCTAGCTATGGTCGTTCTAGAGGCCTGTTCGCCTCTTCGAACTCCACAAAAACTGACCAACAGATGCTGAGTTTTCCTAAACTCTTTAACTTTATCTAGGTAACGCAACAGACATCTCCTGACATCTAACGTATGGAAGGCCCTTTCCTTCTCATTCTGTGGATTGAGACAGAAGGAGAGTAAAATAATTTCCTGTGACCTATGGAAGCGTGAAGCCACCTTGGGAAGGTACAAAGGGTCCTGCCTGAGAATAATTCTGTCTTCTAACAGGCGGAAAAAGGGCTCCTTCATAGAAAGAGCATGCAAATCGCCCACCCTTCTGGCTGTTTCAGATATGCATCCTTCAGGTCTATGGTAGCCATGAAAACTTCCTTTAACAGAAGTTTTCTGACCGTGTAGACAGATTCCATGCGAAATCTCTCTTGTATCGCAGGAACGTATTGAATTTTTTTAGATTCAGGATTAACCTGAATTTCCCGGATGGTTTGGGAACAACAAAGACGTGGGAATAAAAACCCTTTCCTTGCTGATCCGCCGGAACTGGGAGAATGACTCTCTGACTCGCCAACTGCTCAATATTTTCCATGAGTCCTATGGTTTTTGGTTTTTCTCTGGGTAGAAAGGTCAGTATAAATGTCTGCGGAGGCCTGGAGGCAAACTCTAGCCTGTAGCCTTCCCTTATCCATTGAAGGACCAGAGGGCTCCGGGCTCCCACTGAGGGATAAATTGTGCTAGCCTCCCACCCACCTTGGTGCTGGCATCACTTAGGATCCTTGTCTGCGACTTTGGGGCCAGAGAAAAGGAGAGCTCCCTTCTGTTTGGCTTTTCCAATACCCCATTTCTTTCCTTCCTTACGGTCCTTAAACCGGTTGTTAAACTGGGGGCCTCAAAAAAATTTCTTGGCCTTTTTAGGTTTAACCGAAAATTTCTTTCCCTTCTCCGTAGATCTGGAGAGGGTCTGGTCCAATCCTGTACCAAACAGGAGAGACCCTTCAAAAGGAAGGCCGCATAACCTAGACTTAGAGGTATAGTCCCCATCCCAGGTCTTAACCCATATGGCTCTTCTGGCAGAATTGAGAAGGGCTGCTGTCTTAGCTGTGAGTCCGCACTGACTCCACTGCAGCATCTGCAAGAAAGGCTACCGCCTTACCAATTACCTCCAGGGAATCCAAAAGATCTTTGGACTTGGAAGTACTCTCCACATGATCTGTCAATTTATTAAGCCACATGTTAGTATTTCTAGCTATACAAGCTGAAGCTAAAACCGGACTTAATGTAGCCGCATTGGCCTCCCAGGCCCTGCGTAAAAGGGTTTCTGACCTACGATCCATTTGGTCTCGAATGTTAACTGCGTCTTCAAAAGACAGGTCAGATTGTTTAGACACCTGGGCCAGAGATGCATCCAGTTTGGGAAGTTTAAAAAACTTCTCCTGCTCCTCTTCCTTAAACGGACACCTGCGTTTCCAGGTTTTAAACTTCTGAAGTTTATTTTCTGGCTCTTTCCATTCTCTTAAAACAATGTCCTTCAGAGACTGGTGGATAGGTAACACTTTGGACTGAGATTTAGACAACCCCTGATACAGCCTATCCTGTACAGAAGTCTGTGCCTCTGGCTCCTGGATCTCCTCAGAAGCATAAATAGCTCCAAGGAGGCTCTCCATATCATCCATAGAGAAGATATGTCGGCCTGGTCTGGAGCGTCCCTCCTCCACCTGGCTATCCTCTGCATCTTCCCCTTCTTCAAGGAGACTACAGCAGGGGTCTACCACCTCCTCCGCCTCCTCCTCCGAATCCTGAGAATATGGCAGTTTCTGCGGAACAGTGCTTACCTGTCTAACACTGGAAAAGGCACTGGGAGGATGAGCCTTCTCTGCTATCCTGCCTAGTATTGAAGCAAAAAATAGATAAGGTTAGCCCGGATCAACCACTGTAAGTTTATTATTTATCGGCAAAAGGCTTTTATCAGGCAATCAATCGCATGAAAAGTATTGAGGCTAGCCTGAAAGGCTTTAAGTGTGGACAGCATTTCAGATTGTACTGAGAGAAAATCCCTCATTACTTCTGAAGTCTCCTTCCCTGACAATTAAAAAAATAATCCAGGATAAAGCCTGGATTGGGAGACACCTCACTGGGAGAAGCCAAAGCGGGGAGTTCCGCCGCAGAGCACACCCCCAACGTCATGCAACCAGCAAACCAAAGGGGGACCGGGAGGTGCCGCAGACCCGCCAGCCAGGCGACCGAGTTGGCCGACCGCGAGCGCCAAACCGACCCCACCAAGCGCTGGAGATGGAAAACACGCTGCGGCTATGGGGCGTCAAAAAGACGCTGAACAGCGGGCGCGGAAGGCATGACGTCGACGCGCAGTGGAGGAGGCCCCAGCCACCCCACAACAAGGTGGAGGGGGGATCCCCAGTACGCGTCGCAGCTCCGGAGTGTGGCAGAAAGGGCAGGCCAAGACAGACAGCAGCCAAGACCAACAGTGCACGGACACAACTGCAAACACTGAATTATAAAGGGGTAAAACACCTGAGATGACTTACTAGTGATTGACTCCATATAGGGACAATCAAGGTGTGAAATATGGAAATACTGGATAGACATCAAAATGAAAATAAATTAAATAAAAACCTGAAAATTAAATGATATAATGCTTGAAAGTGCGACCGTGTGCCTCCATCCCTAATTATTTGATTAAAAGGAGAAAAATCAGTAGTATTGGGACTTTAAATGAGGATAGTGGGGCCGTTCATATCCCTCCTCCATCCCGGTTCAATATTAGAAACTAAAAAAGAAAAAGGATGTGGGACTTTGAGTGAGGCACACGGGAGCAGAAGTCAAACTAGAATAAAGTTTAAATTTTTTAATATGAAGTAATACATAAATTCATAAGTTTACATTTGTAGGCACATAGCTCAATAAATATAGTTTGTATTCAATCATAAAATACATTCCAACAAGGACTTCTATGTAAACATATGAGGATATGAATAAAAAATGCATAACAGTAAATATGTGGCACGCAGTGTCACTAGAAAAAAGTGGCAAAGACAAAATGCAATAACAATGGAATGTCCATACATAGCTAATAATGGTGTATGAATAACGGTAGTTGTAAGCTCTACACCATTTCAGGACCTTATAGCCACTCATCAGGAGCATAACCGTATTAATCACCTATAAATAGGGGAAATTAGCAATATTTAGGAGTAGTTTAAAGGACAAGTGGGCAAATGTAAAACATAAAATTCCACATTCTTCCACAAAGACCATGAACTTACAAATGCGTCCGTGCAAAGGCGGCGCAGCCCTGAATGCAGAGCCCACCCACAATGCCAGGGTCCGAAGCAGAGGGAGCGTGTCCAGGCAGCAGACCCGGCAACGAGAAACCCCCAGATTGGGTCAGAATGTGACGGGGTGACCTCGGTGGAAGGGGGAAAAAAAAAAGGACCTTAAAAGCAAAAAACACGAAGTGAATAGGTAAGAATAGTGTGAAAAAAAATGAAGGGAGAATATGAAGCAGTGAAAATGGGTTGGAGTAAAAAACGAATAAAAGAAAGAGAAGGAAAAAAGTGGAGAAATAAAAGAAAAAAAAAAAAAGTTCAGAGAAAGAGAGAATAGAATATGAGAGAAATAACCAAGATAGTACAGAAAAAGACCAGGGAAGGGGGATGGTGAAACAAAAGAGGAAAACTGAGTGAAAGAAAAGGGGGTGAAGAAACACCATAGCTGTGAAGAAAAAGACCTGAAAAACGGAAACACGAAGTGAATAGGTGAGAATAGTGTGGAAAAAAATAGAGAAAAAAAAGAGTATGAAGCACTGAGAATAGGTTGGAGTGAAAAGGGTGAAAGAAAGAGAAATAGAAAAATGTGAAAGTAAAAAGAAGTTTAGAAAAGGAGAGAATAGAATATGAGAGAAACAACCAAAATAGTTCAGAAAGAGACCAGGGAAGGGGGATGGTAGAACAAAAGAAGGAAAGTGAGTGAAAGAAAAGGGGGTGAAGAAAGACCATACCTGTGAAGGAGGGAGTAGGGGCATGGTTGCCAAAAGTGTGTGGCTGCTTGATGGTGTACGGATAAAGCCTGGATTGGGAGACACCTCACTGGGAGAAGCCAAAGCGGGGAGTGCCGCCGCAGAGCACACCCCCAATGTCATGCAACCAGCAAACCAAAGGGGGACCGGGAGGCGCCGCAGACCCGCCAGCCAGGCGACTGAGTTGGCCGACCGCGAGCGCCAAACCGACCCCACCAAGCGCTGGAGATGGAAAACACGCTGCGGCTATGGGGCGTCAAAAAGACGCTGAACAGCCGGCGCGGAAGGCATGACGTCGACGCGCAGTGGAGGAGGCCCCGCCCACCCCACAACAAGGCGGAGGGGGGATCCCCAGTACGCGTCGCAGCTCTAGAGTGTGGCAAAAAGGGCAGGCCAAGACAGACACCTGAGATGACTTACTAGTGATTGACTCCATATAGGGACAATCAAGGTGTGAAATAGGGAAATACTGGATAGACATCAAAATTAAAATAAATTAAATAAAAACCTGAAAATTAAATGACATAATGCTTGAAAGTGCGACCGTGTGCCTCCATCCCTAATTATTTGATTAAAAGGAGAGAAATCAGTAGTATTGGGACTTTAAATGAGGATAGTGGGGCCGTTCATACCCCTCCTCCATCCCGGTTCAATATTAGAAACTAAAAAAGAAAAAGGATGTGGGACTTTGAGTGAGGCACACAGGAGCAGAAGTCAAACTAGAATAAAGTTTCAATTTTTTAATAGTGGACATCACTTCCTGGTAATGCATCACTGGTCATGTGATGTGTGGTGAAGGGGCGGTGTCCCGGCTCCCTGACCCAATCAACAACCACCAAAAGGTGCACAGGATGGGAGAGGGTAGTCACGGAAACCGAATCTCCTCAGCTCAAGTCCCGATCACATGATCGGATCTGGTGCTGTCACATGGCTAAAAACATCAATGTGAAAATGAACAATAATAATGGCAATAATGGTTGTTGATTGGGTCAGGGAGCTGGGACACTGCCCCTTCATCCCACATCACATGACCAGGAAGTGATGCATTACCAGGAAGTGATGTCCACTATTGTTTGCCATGCGGTGGGGAGGTCTTCAGGCATCAGTCTCACTATTAGACTGCGCTATTGGGTCCTACACTCACCGGCTGTTTTATTCATGATTCTGATTGGTCTAGCGATCAACAGGATCCAGTTCCTGATTACTTGACCTTTGTAGCTCCACTGTGATTGGCTATAGGGGTTATCTTATTGGATTAGATATTTATATATAGGAGCAGCGTGAAGGGGGAAGCTCATGCCCCTGTTGAAGACCCTCTTGGTCGAAACGCGTCGGGCGATCTCCGCTTCCTTACGCTGCTTAGATTTTATTTCAATTGTGATCACTTTTATCCATTTTTTGTATGGTATTTTTAGAAATAAAAATCCCTGGTTTACCTGCACTATGCAGAAGTTTTTTATTTTTTATTTGCATATTATCCCAATGCAAGAAACTGCCTTCCAGTAGCCCTACTTCCATCACGGGGTCTGGATCAAATCTGTCCCCGGCTTCTCCTTGGAACACATCCTTGAGGTCTATTGGCTGATATCCAGTTGGCGGCCCTTCCTGATGTTTCTTCACCCCACCAGAGAAGTCGAGAAGTGAGACAGAGGTTCCACCGTTCCGGATATCGTTTTCAGCCTAGGTTTGGCTCCATGTCATATGACAGTGGAGTCCACGTCATCTGGTAAGAGTACCCATCTTATCTTACTTCCTGATGTTTTCATTCTGATGCCTCATATCGAGATGTTGGTTTACAGCTACGGAAGTTCTGTACCCCGTTGTTGACTCACAGTCACAGATCCACACTGTGCACCATTGACTTTAATTTCCAGTCTCACATCATTTTTTGGTCCATACCAGTTCCTCTTATTAATTTGAGTTTGGAATCATCCATTTACCATATGTGGACACTTTATACTGTGCTTGTTCATTTCACTTCACTTATGGTTTTTGCACATATGCTTTACTGTTCAGTACAGCATCTCTTACTTAATTGTTTCACTACACCCTAACTTCCCAATATTTCTTGCATTTTTTCCCATTTACCAGTTATTGTTTGTCACAATGTATGCAGCTGCTGGCCCACATATATTTTATTTTTGCTATTAGAGCGCAGTGTTTTCATATTTACATATGTCTGGTCAAGCATGTGGTACCCAAGCGGGAGATGTTTTGGCCACGCGAGATACACTTGAGACATATGTTGCAAATAGCAGCGGTGCGATCTGATGCACTCATCTCAAAAAAGGCCCACACCAAAGAACTTTTTGAATAACGCGCAGAGAATGCAGCGCCTTGCACATGTGGAGCTTTGGGGTGTGATGCAGTCAATGTGCTGCCCTTAGGCTGGCCCCTGGAGGGCATCCTGCCTCGTTGGTGATGTGCCTCCTCCTCCTCCTCCTCCTCCTCTCTCCTATCAGGCACCCACGTTGAGTCAGTGACCTCATCATCCCCTCCCTCCTCATCACTGGAGCAAACCTGGCAGTATGCTGCAGCAGGGGGAGCATGACTACCAGATTGCTGTCCTTCTTGGGCACCCCCTCTGTCCGTGCTCATGTTACTGCCTTCATTGAGCTCAGTATCATCATCAGAGCCTTCCAAACACTGGGCATCCTCCTGGAGCATGTACCCAACACTGTGGTCAAACAGTTCGAGGGACTCCTCAGGTGGACATGGTGGGGCTAGGGAAGGAGTCACTGATGACATTGAGCCGAGGGAAGAGGCCGCTGCTTTGCCAGACAAAGTACCCTGGGCATGGGTGAGAGAGAGGATGAGGAGGATGAGGATGGCTTGGTCATCCACTCGACCAAGTCTTCCGCATGTTGCGGCTCAACACGGCCAGCTGCCGAAAAAAAGGCCAAGCGTGTCCCATGGCCACGTGCTGATGAGGATGCACCGTCTCCATGACCAGCACTAGACACAGAGCCTGCTTGCCCTCTCTTATTGGCTTGTGACTGTTACTGATACTGCAGCTAGCAAAATCAACTGCCTGCCTGTAGTATGAGAACACCACCAACCTTCTACAGGTAGCTTTAGCTGAACACTGTGCAGAGCTCGCAAAAAAATAACTTGTAGCTTTTTTAGCTGCCTGCGGTAGTGATAGGATCAGGAAAAAAACATCAACCTTCTACAGGTAGCTTTAGCTGAACACTGTGCAGACCTTGCAAAAAAATAACTTGTAGGTTTAGCTGAACAGTGTGAGGAGGACGCACCACACTAACTTGTAGTTTTAGCTGAACACTGTGAGCAGGACGCACTGCACTGACTTGTAGCTTTAGATGAACACTGTGCAGAGGTCTCACTACACTAACTTGTAGTTTTAGCTGAACACTGTGAACAGGACGCACCACACTAACTTGTAGTTTTAGCTGAACACTGTGAGCAGGACGCACTGCACTAACTTGTAGCTTTAGATGAACACTGTGCAGAGGTCTCACCACACTAACTTGTAGTTTTAGCTGAACACTGTGAGCAGGACGCACTGCACTGACTTGTAGCTTTAGATGAACACTGTGCAGAGGTCTCACTACACTAACTTGTAGTTTTAGCTGAACACTGTGAACAGGACGCACCACACTAACTTGTAGTTTTAGCTGAACACTGTGAGCAGGACGCAATGCACTAACTTGTAGCTTTAGATGAACACTGTGCAGAGTTCTCACTACACTAACTTTAGTTTTAGCTGAACACTGTGAGCAGGACGCACCACACTAACTTGTAGTTTTAGCTGAACACTGTGAGCAGGATGCACTGCACTAACTTGTAGTTTTAGCTGAAAACTGAGCAGGACGCACCGCACTAACTTGTAGTTTTAGCTGAACACTGTGAGCAGGACGCACCGCACTAACTTGTAGTTTTAGCTGAAAACTGAGCAGGACGCACCGCACTAACTTGTAGTTTTAGCTGAACACTGTGAGCAGGACGCACCGCACTAATTTGTAGTTTTAGCTTAACACTGTGAGCAGGACGCACTGCACTAACTTGTAGCTTTAGATGAACACTGTGAGCAGGACGCACCGCACTAATTTGTAGTTTTAGCTTAACACTGTGAGCAGGACGCACTGCACTAACTTGTAGCTTTAGATGAACACTGTGCAGAGATCTCACTACACTAACTTGTAGTTTTAGCTGAACACTGTGAGCAGGACGCACCGCACTAACTTGTAGTTTTAGCTGAAAACTGAGCAGGACGCACCGCACTAACTTGTAGTTTTAGCTGAACACCGTGAGCAGGACGCACCGCACTAATTTGTAGTTTTAGCTTAACACTGTGAGCAGGACGCACTGCACTAACTTGTAGCTTTAGATGAACACTGTGCAGAGATCTCACTACACTAACTTGTAGTTTTAGCTGAACACTGTGAGCAGGACGCACTGCACTAACTTGTAGCTTTAGATGAACACTGTTCAGCTAACTTGTAGTTTTAGCTGAACACTGTGAGCAGGACGCACCGCACTAACTTGTAGTTTTAGCTGAACACTGTCAGCAGGACGCACCGCACTAACTTGTAGCTTTAGCTGAACACCGTGAGCAGGACGCACCGCACTAACTTGTAGTTTTAGCTGAACACTGTGAGCAGGACGCACTGCACTAACTTGTAGCTTTAGATGAACACTGTGCAGAGGTCTCACTACACTAACTTGTAGTTTTAACTGAACACTGTGAGCAGGACGCACTGCACTAACTTGTAGCTTTAGATGAACACTGTGCAGAGGTCTCACTACACTAACTTGTAGTTTTAGCTGAACATTGTGAGCAGGATGCACTGCACCAACTTGTAGCTTTAGATGAACACTGTGCAGAGGTCTCACTACACTAACTTGTAGTTTTAGCTGAACACTGTGAGCAGGACACACTGCACTAACTTGTAGCTTTAGATGAACACTGTTCAGCTAACTTGTAGTTTTAGCTGAACACTGTGAGCAGGACGCACCGCACTAACTTGTAGTTTTAGCTGAACACCGTGAGCAGGATGCACCGCACTAACTTGTAGTTTTAGCTGAACACCGTGAGCAGGACGCACCACACTAACTTGTAGCTTTAGATGAACACTGTGCAGAGATCTCACTACACTAACTTGTAGTTTTAGCTGAACACTGTGAGCAGGACGCACTGCACTAACTTGTAGCTTTAGATGAACACTGTTCAGCTAACTTGTAGTTTTAGCTGAACACTGTGAGCAGGACGCACCGCACTAACTTGTAGTTTTAGCTGAACACTGTCAGCAGGACGCACCGCACTAACTTGTAGTTTTAGCTGAACACCGTGAGCAGGACGCACCGCACTAACTTGTAGTTTTAGCTGAACACTGTCAGCAGGACGCACTGCACTAACTTGTAGCTTTAGATGAACACTGTGCAGAGGTCTCACTACACTAACTTGTAGTTTTAGCTGAACACTGTGAGCAGGACGCACTGCACTAACTTGTAGCTTTAGATGAACACCGTGCAGAGGTCTCACTACACTAACTTGTAGTTTTAGCTGAACACTGTGAGCAGGATGCACTGCACCAACTTGTAGCTTTAGATGAACACTGTGCAGAGGTCTCACTACACTAACTTGTAGTTTTAGCTGAACACTGTGAGCAGGACACACTGCACTAACTTGTAGCTTTAGATGAACACTGTTCAGCTAACTTGTAGTTTTAGCTGAACACTGTGAGCAGGACGCACCGCACTAACTTGTAGTTTTAGCTGAACACCGTGAGCAGGATGCACCGCACTAACTTGTAGTTTTAGCTGAACACTGTGAGCAGGACACACTGCACTAACTTGTAGCTTTAGATGAACACTGTGCAGAGGTCTCACTACACTAACTTTAGTTTTAGCTGAACACTGTGAGCAGGATGCACTGCACTAACTTGTAGCTTTAGATGAACACTGTTCAGCTAACGTGTAGTTCTAGCTGAACACTGTGAGCAGGACGCACCGCACTAACTTGTAGTTTTAGCTGAAAACTGAGCAGGACGCACCGCACTAACTTGTAGTTTTAGCTGAACACTGTGAGCAGGACGCACCGCACTAATTTGTAGTTTTAGCTTAACACTGTGAGCAGGACGCACTGCACTAACTTGTAGCTTTAGATGAACACTGTGCAGAGATCTCACTACACTAACTTGTAGTTTTAGCTGAACACTGTGAGCAGGACGCACTGCACTAACTTGTAGCTTTAGATGAACACTGTTCAGCTAACTTGTAGTTTTAGCTGAACACTGTGAGCAGGACGCACCGCACTAACTTGTAGTTTTAGCTGAACACTGTCAGCAGGACGCACCGCACTAACTTGTAGTTTTAGCTGAACACCGTGAGCAGGACGCACCGCACTAACTTGTAGTTTTAGCTGAACACTGTCAGCAGGACGCACCGCACTAACTTGTAGCTTTAGCTGAACACCGTGAGCAGGACGCACCGCACTAACTTGTAGTTTTAGCTGAACACTGTGAGCAGGACGCACTGCACTAACTTGTAGCTTTAGATGAACACTGTGCAGAGGTCTCACTACACTAACTTGTAGTTTTAGCTGAACACTGTGAGCAGGACGCACTGCACTAACTTGTAGCTTTAGATGAACACTGTGCAGAGGTCTCACTACACTAACTTGTAGTTTTAGCTGAACACTGTGAGCAGGATGCACTGCACCAACTTGTAGCTTTAGATGAACACTGTGCAGAGGTCTCACTACACTAACTTGTAGTTTTAGCTGAACACTGTGAGCAGGACACACTGCACTAACTTGTAGCTTTAGATGAACACTGTTCAGCTAACTTGTAGTTTTAGCTGAACACTGTGAGCAGGACGCACCGCACTAACTTGTAGTTTTAGCTGAACACTGTCAGCAGGACGCACCGCACTAACTTGTAGTTTTAGCTGAACACCGTGAGCAGGACGCACCACACTAACTTGTAGCTTTAGATGAACACTGTGCAGAGATCTCACTACACTAACTTGTAGTTTTAGCTGAACACTGTGAGCAGGACGCACTGCACTAACTTGTAGCTTTAGATGAACACTGTTCAGCTAACTTGTAGTTTTAGCTGAACACTGTGAGCAGGACGCACCGCACTAACTTGTAGTTTTAGCTGAACACTGTCAGCAGGACGCACCGCACTAACTTGTAGTTTAACTGAACACCGTGAGCAGGACGCACCGCACTAACTTGTAGTTTTAGCTGAACACTGTCAGCAGGACGCACTGCACTAACTTGTAGCTTTAGATGAACACTGTGCAGAGGTCTCACTACACTAACTTGTAGTTTTAGCTGAACACTGTGAGCAGGACGCACTGCACTAACTTGTAGCTTTAGATGAACACTGTGCAGAGGTCTCACTACACTAACTTGTAGTTTTAGCTGAACATTGTGAGCAGGATGCACTGCACCAACTTGTAGCTTTAGATGAACACTGTGCAGAGGTCTCACTACACTAACTTGTAGTTTTAGCTGAACACTGTGAGCAGGATGCACCGCACTAACTTGTAGTTTTAGGTGAACACTATGAGCAGGACACACTGCACTAACTTGTAGCTTTAGATGAACACTGTGCAGAGGTCTCACTACACTAACTTTAGTTTTAGCTGAACACTGTGAGCAGGATGCACTGCACTAACTTGTAGCTTTAGATGAACACTGTTCAGCTAACGTGTAGTTCTAGCTGAACACTGTGAGCAGGACGCACCGCACTAACTTGTAGTTTTAGCTGAAAACTGAGCAGGACGCACCGCACTAACTTGTAGTTTTAGCTGAACACTGTGAGCAGGACGCACCGCACTAATTTGTAGTTTTAGCTTAACACTGTGAGCAGGACGCACTGCACTAACTTGTAGCTTTAGATGAACACTGTGCAGAGATCTCACTACACTAACTTGTAGTTTTAGCTGAACACTGTGAGCAGGACGCACTGCACTAACTTGTAGCTTTAGATGAACACTGTTCAGCTAACTTGTAGTTTTAGCTGAACACTGTGAGCAGGACGCACCGCACTAACTTGTAGTTTTAGCTGAACACTGTCAGCAGGACGCACCGCACTAACTTGTAGTTTTAGCTGAACACCGTGAGCAGGACGCACCGCACTAACTTGTAGTTTTAGCTGAACACTGTCAGCAGGACGCACTGCACTAACTTGTAGCTTTAGATGAACACTGTGCAGAGGTCTCATTACACTAACTTGTAGTTTTAGCTGAACACTGTGAGCAGGACGCACTGCACTAACTTGTAGCTTTAGATGAACACTGTGCAGAGGTCTCGCTACACTAACTTGTAGTTTTAGCTGAACACTGTGAGCAGGATGCACTGCACCAACTTGTAGCTTTAGATGAACACTGTTCAGCTAACTTGTAGTTTTAGCTGAACACTGTGAGCAGGATGCACCGCACTAACTTGTAGTTTTAGCTGAACACCGTGAGCAGGATGCACCGCACTAACTTGTAGTTTTAGCTGAACACTGTGAGCAGGACACACTGCACTAACTTGTAGCTTTAGATGAACACTGTTCAGCTAACTTGTAGTTTTAGCTGAACACTGTGAGCAGGACGCACCACACTAACTTGTAGTTTTAGCTGAACACTGTCAGCAGGATGCACCGCACTAACTTGTAGTTTTAGCTGAACACCGTGAGCAGGACGCACCACACTAACTTGTAGCTTTAGATGAACACTGTGCAGAGATCTCATTACACTAACTTGTAGTTTTAGCTGAACACTGTGAGCAGGACGCACTGCACTAACTTGTAGCTTTAGATGAACACTGTTCAGCTAACTTGTAGTTTTAGCTGAACACTGTGAGCAGGACGCACCGCACTAACTTGTAGTTTTAGCTGAACACTGTCAGCAGGACGCACCGCACTAACTTGTAGTTTTAGCTGAACACCGTGAGCAGGACGCACCGCACTAACTTGTAGTTTTAGCTGAACACTGTCAGCAGGACGCACTGCACTAACTTGTAGCTTTAGATGAACACTGTGCAGAGGTCTCACTACACTAACTTGTAGTTTTAGCTGAACACTGTGAGCAGGACGCACTGCACTAACTTGTAGCTTTAGATGAACACTGTGCAGAGGTCTCACTACACTAACTTGTAGTTTTAGCTGAAAACTGTGAGCAGGATGCACTGCACCAACTTGTAGCTTTAGATGAACACTGTGCAGAGGTCTCACTACACTAACTTGTAGTTTTAGCTGAACACTGTGAGCAGGACACACTGCACTAACTTGTAGCTTTAGATGAACACTGTTCAGCTAACTTGTAGTTTTAGCTGAACACTGTGAGCAGGACGCACCGCACTAACTTGTAGTTTTAGCTGAACACTGTCAGCAGGACGCACCGCACTAACTTGTAGTTTTAGCTGAACACCGTGAGCAGGACGCACCGCACTAACTTGTAGTTTTAGATGAACACTGTCAGCAGGACGCACTGCACTAACTTGTAGCTTTAGATGAACACTGTGCAGAGGTCTCATTACACTAACTTGTAGTTTTAGCTGAACACTGTGAGCAGGACGCACTGCACTAACTTGTAGCTTTAGATGAACACTGTGCAGAGGTCTCACTACACTAACTTGTAGTTTTACCTGAACACTGTGAGCAGGATGCACTGCACCAACTTGTAGCTTTAGATGAACACTGTTCAGCTAACTTGTAGTTTTAGCTGAACACTGTGAGCAGGATGCACCGCACTAACTTGTAGTTTTAGCTGAACACCGTGAGCAGGATGCACCGCACTAACTTGTAGTTTTAGCTGAACACTGTGAGCAGGACACACTGCACTAACTTGTAGCTTTAGATGAACACTGTTCAGCTAACTTGTAGTTTTAGCTGAACACTGTGAGCAGGACGCACCGCACTAACTTGTAGTTTTAGCTGAACACTGTCAGCAGGACGCACCGCACTAACTTGTAGTTTTAGCTGAACACCGTGAGCAGGACGCACCACACTAACTTGTAGCTTTAGATGAACACTGTGCAGAGATCTCATTACACTAACTTGTAGTTTTAGCTGAACACTGTGAGCAGGACGCACTGCACTAACTTGTAGCTTTAGATGAACACTGTTCAGCTAACTTGTAGTTTTAGCTGAACACTGTGAGCAGGACGCACCGCACTAACTTGTAGTTTTAGCTGAACACTGTCAGCAGGACGCACCGCACTAACTTGTAGTTTTAGCTGAACACCGTGAGCAGGACGCACCGCACTAACTTGTAGTTTTAGCTGAACACTGTCAGCAGGACGCACTGCACTAACTTGTAGCTTTAGATGAACACTGTGCAGAGGTCTCACTACACTAACTTGTAGTTTTAGCTGAACACTGTGAGCAGGACGCACTGCACTAACTTGTAGCTTTAGATGAACACTGTGCAGAGGTCTCACTACACTAACTTGTAGTTTTAGCTGAACACTGTGAGCAGGATGCACTGCACCAACTTGTAGCTTTAGATGAACACTGTGCAGAGGTCTCACTACACTAACTTGTAGTTTTAGCTGAACACTGTGAGCAGGACGCACTGCACTAACTTGTAGCTTTAGATGAACACTGTTCAGCTAACTTGTAGTTTTAGCTGAACACTGTGAGCAGGACGCACCGCACTAACTTGTAGTTTTAGCTGAACACCGTGAGCAGGATGCACCGCACTAACTTGTAGTTTTAACTGAACACTGTGAGCAGGACACACTGCACTAACTTGTAGCTTTAGATGAACACTGTTCAGCTAACTTGTAGTTTTAGCTGAACACTGTGAGCAGGACGCACCGCACTAACTTGTAGTTTTAGCTGAACACTGTCAGCAGGACGCACCGCACTAACTTGTAGTTTTAGCTGAACACCGTGAGCAGGACGCACCACACTAACTTGTAGCTTTAGATGAACACTGTGCAGAGATCTCACTACACTAACTTGTAGTTTTAGCTGAACACTGTGAGCAGGACGCACTGCACTAACTTGTAGCTTTAGATGAACACTGTTCAGCTAACTTGTAGTTTTAGCTGAACACTGTGAGCAGGACGCACCGCACTAACTTGTAGTTTTAGCTGAACACTGTCAGCAGGACGCACCGCACTAACTTGTAGTTTTAGCTGAACACCGTGAGCAGGACGCACCGCACTAACTTGTAGTTTTAGCTGAACACTGTCAGCAGGACGCACTGCACTAACTTGTAGCTTTAGATGAACACTGTGCAGAGGTCTCACTACACTAACTTGTAGTTTTAGCTGAACACTGTGAGCAGGACGCACTGCACTAACTTGTAGCTTTAGATGAACACTGTGCAGAGGTCTCACTACACTAACTTGTAGTTTTAGCTGAACACTGTGAGCAGGATGCACTGCACCAACTTGTAGCTTTAGATGAACACTGTGCAGAGGTCTCACTACACTAACTTGTAGTTTTAGCTGAACACTGTGAGCAGGACACACTGCACTAACTTGTAGCTTTAGATGAACACTGTTCAGCTAACTTGTAGTTTTAGCTGAACACTGTGAGCAGGACGCACCGCACTAACTTGTAGTTTTAGCTGAACACCGTGAGCAGGATGCACCGCACTAACTTGTAGTTTTAGCTGAACACTGTGAGCAGGACACACTGCACTAACTTGTAGCTTTAGATGAACACTGTGCAGAGGTCTCACTACACTAACTTTAGTTTTAGCTGAACACTGTGAGCAGGATGCACTGCACTAACTTGTAGCTTTAGATGAACACTGTTCAGCTAACGTGTAGTTCTAGCTGAACACTGTGAGCAGGACGCACCGCACTAACTTGTAGTTTTAGCTGAAAACTGAGCAGGACGCACCGCACTAACTTGTAGTTTTAGCTGAACACTGTGAGCAGGACGCACCGCACTAATTTGTAGTTTTAGCTTAACACTGTGAGCAGGACGCACTGCACTAACTTGTAGCTTTAGATGAACACTGTGCAGAGATCTCACTACACTAACTTGTAGTTTTAGCTGAACACTGTGAGCAGGACGCACTGCACTAACTTGTAGCTTTAGATGAACACTGTTCAGCTAACTTGTAGTTTTAGCTGAACACTGTGAGCAGGACACACCGCACTAACTTGTAGTTTTAGCTGAACACTGTCAGCAGGACGCACCGCACTAACTTGTAGTTTTAGCTGAACATCGTGAGCAGGACGCACCGCACTAACTTGTAGTTTTAGCTGAACACTGTCAGCAGGACGCACTGCACTAACTTGTAGCTTTAGATGAACACTGTGCAGAGGTCTCATTACACTAACTTGTAGTTTTAGCTGAACACTGTGAGCAGGACGCACTGCACTAACTTGTAGCTTTAGATGAACACTGTGCAGAGGTCTCACTACACTAACTTGTAGTTTTAGCTGAACACTGTGAGCAGGACACACTGCACTAACTTGTAGCTTTAGATGAACACTGTTCAGCTAACTTGTAGTTTTAGCTGAACACTGTGAGCAGAATGCACCGCACTAACTTGTAGTTTTAGCTGAACACCGTGAGCAGGATGCACCGCACTAACTTGTAGTTTTAGCTGAACACTGTGAGCAGGACACACTGCACTAACTTGTAGCTTTAGATGAACACTGTTCAGCTAACTTGTAGTTTTAGCTGAACACTGTGAGCAGGACGCACCGCACTAACTTGTAGTTTTAGCTGAACACTGTCAGCAGGACGCACCGCACTAACTTGTAGTTTTAGCTGAACACCGTGAGCAGGACGCACGACACTAACTTGTAGCTTTAGATGAACACTGTGCAGAGATCTCATTACACTAACTTGTAGTTTTAGCTGAACACTGTGAGCAGGACGCACTGCACTAACTTGTAGCTTTAGATGAACACTGTTCAGCTAACTTGTAGTTTTAGCTGAACACTGTGAGCAGGACGCACCGCACTAACTTGTAGTTTTAGCTTAACACTGTCAGCAGGACGCACCGCACTAACTTGTAGCTTTAGATGAACACTGTGCAGAGGTCTCACTACACTAACTTGTAGTTTTAGCTGAACACTGTGAGCAGGACGCACTGCACTAACTTGTAGCTTTAGATGAACACTGTGCAGAGGTCTCACTACACTAACTTGTAGTTTTAGCTGAACACTGTGAGCAGGATGCACTGCACCAACTTGTAGCTTTAGATGAACACTGTGCAGAGGTCTCACTACACTAACTTGTAGTTTTAGCTGAACACTGTGAGCAGGACACACTGCACTAACTTGTAGCTTTAGATTAACACTGTTCAGCTAACTTGTAGTTTTAGCTGAACACTGTGAGCAGGACGCACCGCACTAACTTGTAGTTTTAGCTGAACACCGTGAGCAGGATGCACCGCACTAACTTGTAGTTTTAGCTGAACACTGTGAGCAGGACACACTGCACTAACTTGTAGCTTTAGATGAACACTGTTCAGCTAACTTGTAGTTTTAGCTGAACACTGTGAGCAGGACGCACCGCACTAACTTGTAGTTTTAGCTGAACACTGTCAGCAGGACGCACCGCACTAACTTGTAGTTTTAGCTGAACACCGTGAGCAGGATGCACCGCACTAACTTGTAGCTTTAGATGAACACTGTGCAGAGGTCTCACTACACTAACTTGTAGTTTTAGCTGAACACTGTGAGCAGGACGCACTGCACTAACTTGTAGCTTTAGATGAACACTGTTCAGCTAACCTTGTAGTTTTAGCTGAACACTGTGAGCAGGACGCACCGCACTAACTTGTAGTTTTAGCTGAACACTGTCAGCAGGATGCACCACACTAACTTGTAGTTTTAGCTGAACACCGTGAGCAGGACGCACCGCACTAACTTGTAGTTTTAGCTGAACACTGTGAGCAGGACGCACCCCACTAACTTGTAGTTTTAGTTTACCACTGTGAGCAGGATGCACCACACTAACTTGTAGTTTTAGCTGAACACTGTGAGCAGGACACACCCCACTAACTTGTAGTTTTAGCTGAACACTGTGAGCATATATATGCAACACCTGGTATGCATATATATGCACAATACACTGTAAGTGCAGCTAACTCACTGATTGTCCTGTCTAATCTAGCTAACTCAAATGAAATGACACTGTCTCTCTGCCTATCTATCTCTCTTTCAGCGCCGGAACATACACTACACAGGGCCGCCGTGCAGGCGGCCTTATATAGTGTGGGGCGTGTTTTAAACCCCCTGAGCCATAATTGGTCAAAGCCACCCTGGCTTTGGCCAATTACAGCTCTCTCTACTGACGGCGCTGTGATTGGTCAAGCATGCGGGTCATAGTGCATGCTTGGCCAATCATCAGCCAGCAATGCACTGCGATGCCGCAGTGAATTATGGGCCGTGATGCGTGAACGGCCCATATCGTTCACAATTCGGCGAACGGGTGAACAGACGATGTTCGAGTTAAACAAGGGTTCGACTCGAACACGAAGCTCATCCCTAGCTATTGGTACACCGACGTCAGATTGTATTGTACCAGGCAAATTTCCCTGCCCCAGCTGCTGCACCACCGAAAGAAGTTCGCTCCCAGCCATCCACATGCCCAGCGGTTGAATGCTAGCTTGGCTAATCTGCTAGCACTTCAACTGCTGCCTTTTCAGTAGGTAGACTCTGCCCCCTTCCGTGAGTTTGTGGAATGTGCGGTTCCTCAGTGACAGGTTCCCAAATGCCACTTTTTCTCACGGAAGGCGATTCCGGCTCTCTACCGGCATGTGGAAGGCAATGTCTAGGCCTCTCTGGATAGGGCGGTCAGCGGTAAGGTGCATATTACCGCTGACTCATGATCCAGCAGGCATGGACAGTAGAGCTGCGCATCTTCACTCACCTCACGATTCGATTCGATTACGATTATCCCATCCACGATTCGATTCGATGCGATTCCGCGATGCATCACGATGCATCACGATTAATACCCAAGTGCCCATGGTTTTCAACTTTTCCTCAAAAAATTAATTCAAGCAGTCAGAAATTGAAGAAATATTTAATATATTTATTTGTATCTGCTATTTAAACAAATTACACCAAGTTCCCTGCTTATAGCAAAGTCTAAACATGAACAGTGCAGCAGACAACAACAGTATTTATTTAAAAGAGTACTGTGACATCAAACTGTTGTGTATAATACATACATACAGTGCTGGCCTGGAGCAGTAGTTTACATTTTAATATTTTCTTTTATGAAAAAGTAAACTATAACTTGTAAACAGTAACACCTACATCTATATAACACAGAGCACTTCCAGTTATTGACTGGCAAACATCACAGTGAACCTGTAACAGTCATACACTGTGTTGCAGAACTTCCTGGTTCACAGTGATAATTGTTTGCCAATACCACCACCACCACCACCACCACCACCAGCGCCAGTGAGTCAACACAGATGGCTAGATCGGCGTTATAAGCTCTCGGAGTTGTGTCACCCAGTCACTTTACAGAAAACGTTACCTGCACTCTACCACTATACACCTGTAACTGAAGCCAAGCCAAGCCACCATTAGAGGAAGTCTGAAAATCCTTGACAGAATAAATTGTCAACTAAATCTAAAAACTTTGGACAAATCTTTATGGGATCACAAATATACAGTTACACACCACAATACCAAAAAAACACACACATCACTGAATCATAATGGTAAAGGGCAGGCCATAGGTCAGGCGCCGGAAATGGCACAGGCACAGTCAGACATGACGTCAGGTAGGTGTGTGTTTTTGTTTGTGTGTGTATTTGTGTGATCCAATAAGGATTTACTCCAGGTTTTAAGATTTAATTTATTCTTTCAAAGATTTGCCTTCCTCTGGTGGCTTGGCGGGCGTCAGTTGTCTGGAATTAAATACAATTTTAGAATTTTATTTGGCTGAGGGTTGAGTTGACCCCCCCAAACATTGACATTTGACAATATAACATCAAGTGTGAAAATTCGATGGACACATTCATTTTTGAAGATTGTGTCCGACACAATCTTCAAAAATAAACCATTTATCTCCATCTCCCCCCCAGTGCTAGCAAAGCTTGTTGTCACTCAAGTCGTCACTCAGTCACTTTACAGAAAACGTTACCTGCACTCTACCATGATACACCTGTAACTGAAGCCAAGCCAAGTCACCATTAGAGGAAGCCCAAAAATCCTTGACAGAATAAATTATCAATTGAAGCTTAAAACCTTGAGTTAAACCGTTATGGGATCAGAAATATGCACACACAATACCAACAAAAAACACACACGTGACGTCACGTCAGTTGTGAATCATGAGAAAGGGCAGGCCACTGTGTGAACAACGCAGGCAAGTGGCACAGTCAGTCAGCCACTCATCAGGTCGGTGTGTGATTTTTCTTTTGTGTGTGTATATTTGTGTGATCCAATAAAGATTTACTCCCAAGTTTTAAGATTCAATTTATTCTTTCAAGGATTTGCCTTCCTCTGGTGGCTTGGCGGGCGTCAGTTGTCTGGAATTAAATACAGAATTGATTTGGTTGAACGTTAAACCCCTAGAAACAGACAGGCAGTCACAGAGCATGACAGACACACTGTGACATTGAACACGCCACAGTCACACGACATGACGACACTAGTATAAAAATTCAAAATGGACAGTTGGACACACAATAGAAAACCATTCTCCATCTCCTCCAGTGCTAGAAAAGCTATAACAAATATAATATTTATATGACATACATAAAGTATACTGAGTACTCCATGTTCAGTTCACTGTGATGATCATTGATTGTTTGCAATTGCCAGTGCCACGGCCACCTGCAGGCCTGCTGCCACCAAGTCAGTCAAAAACAGTGTGACTGTGACTGCGTTGAGTTGACGCTAGACTAGACTAGAGTGGCATAACTGGCGTTATAAGGTCTTGTTGACAATGACATAGGGAATAGATAGGAGGGACTCTGGTGGGAAAAAAAGAAAAAGGGATGTAGAGATGAAGGGGAATGGTGGGGACTGGGGAGAGGGGGAAGGTTGTAGAAGGGGGGTGGGGGGGAGAGAGGGGTATGGCATTGGTATTTGGTAGGGGAGGGAAAGGGGACGGGGGGAAAAGGGGACGGGGGGAAAAGGGGAAGGGAAAAGGGGAAAGGGAAAAGGGGAAGGGAAAAGGGGAAGGGAAAAGGGGAAAAGACAGAGAGAAAGAGAGACAGAAAGAGACAGAGACAGAAAGAGACAGAGAGAAAGAAAGAGACAGAGAGAAAGAAAGAGACAGAGAGAAAGAAAGAGACAGAGAGAAAGAGAGACAGAAAGAGACAGAAAGAGACAGAGACAGAGACAGAAAGAGACAGAAAGAAAGAGACAGAGACAGAAAGAAAGAGACAGAGACAGAAAGAAAGAAAGAAAGAGACAGAAAGAGACAGAGACAGAAAGAGACAGAGACAGAAAGAGACAGAGACAGAAAGAGACAGAGACAGAAAGAGACAGAGACAGAAAGAGACAGAGAAAAAGAAAGAGACAGAGAGAAAGAGAGACAGAAAGAGACAGAGAGACAGAAAGAGACAGAGAGAAAGAAAGAGACAGAGAGAAAGAGAGACAGAAAGAGACAGAGACAGACAGAGACAGAAAGAGACAGAGACAGAAAGAGACAGAGACAGAAAGAGACAGAGACAGAAAGAGACAGAGAAAAAGAAAGAGACAGAGAAAAAGAAAGAGACAGAGAGAAAGAGAGACAGAAAGAGACAGAGAGAAAGAAAGAGACAGAGAGAAAGAGAGACAGAAAGAGACAGAGACAGACAGAGACAGAGACAGAAAGAGACATAGAGAAAGAAAGAGACAGAGAGAAAGAAAGAGACAGAGAGAAGGAAAGAGACCGAGAGAAAGAAAGAGACAGAAAGAGAGACAGAGAGAAAGAAAGAAACAGAGAGAAAGAGAGACAGAAAGAGACAGAGAGAAAGAAAGAGACAGAGAGAAAGAAAGAGACAGAGAGAAAGAAAGAGACAGAGAGAAGGAAAGAGACAGAAAGAGACAGAGAGAAAGAAAGAGACAGAGAGAAAGAAAGAAAGAAAGAAAGAAAGAAAGAAAGAAAGAAAGAAAGAAAGAAAGAAAGAAAGAAAGAAAGAAAGAAAGAAAGAAAGAGAGGGAGAAAGAGAGGGAGAGGGAGAAAGAGAGAGAGAGGAGAGAATTTCTCCTCCTTTCATTCTCTCTCTCCATCTTTCCTTCTCTCTGAGAAGGAAAGAAAGAGGGAGAGAGAAAGAAGGAAAGAAAGAGGGAGAGAGAAAGAAGGAAAGAAAGAGGGAGAGAGAAAGAAGGAAGGAAAGAGGGAAAGGGGAAGAGGGAAAGGGGGAAAGGGGAAGAGGGAAAGGGGGAAGGGGAAGAGGGAAAGGGGGAAGGGGAAGAGGGAAAGGGGAAGAGGGAAAGGGGAAGAGGGAAAGGGGAAGAGGGAAAGGGGAAGAGGGAAAGGGGAAGAAGGCCTTAAAAGGGAAAGAGTAGGGGGAGAGGGAAGGAGAGTAGAGGGACTAGGGGAGAGGGCGAGACTGGGAGGGGAGACAGAGACTGGGCTGAGGCTTGGTTGGCAATTGGCATCAGTTGTTTGGAACTTTTAGTATTTGGCTGAGGGTTAAAGTAACCCCTACTTTAAAAAAAAAATAAAAATTAAATCTTTTTTTGACAATCTTCAAAAATCAAAATCTCAGTGGCAGACACTGACAGTGACAGTGCTGTGCTATTAACAAAATATATAAAGTTAATAACACTGGTGTGTGGTCACTCAGTGGTGTGGCAGACTAACAGTGGGCTAGGCAAGGGCAGGGGCAGTGGCTGTGGCACTGGCAGACACAACAGTACATCAGCACTTCCTGGATAAAAAAAAATGGGTCACTGCAAAGCGCAAGCGCCAAGCAATGCTGCTCAGGATTTGGGAATGTGTAGATTTTTCTGTAAGAACACTAGTTGATCCACATGCTCTGGTTTGAGTGCGCTTCTTTTTGCAGTTACCACATCTCCTGCAGTGGAGAAAACCCGCTCTGCAGACACGCTTGTGCCTGGGATACACAAGTATTGCTTTGACAGCTGGGAAAGGAGGGGAAATATGACCTCATGCTCACACCACCAGTTCAAAGGGTCCTCAGTGAGAGGCAGAGGTGGGGCTTTACAATATTTTTCCATTTCCTCTTCAGCCTTGGCATAGGGGGTCTTAGGTTCTATTGTACCTTCAGTGTCAGTGAAAGACTGTCCCAGCAAACTCATGAGCAGCGATCTGGCCTTTCTTTTGGGAGGAGATGGAGAATGGTTGTCCTCGACGGGTGAACTTTCTTCTTCTTCCAGAGTTTCTTTTCTTCTTGGCAGTGGCACTTGATCCTCCTCCTCATGTGTCCTCCTAGATGTAATCTGTGTTTGAACATAAAAGAATAGAAAAAAAAAATAAATAAAACACATTGTCAATTGCCTATGATTCTGATGGGGTGATGAAAAAGCACAGGAAACGGACGGTGCAGTTCCTGCACCGCATCAGACTCAGAAGCGTGGCTTACACTATGTAGCAAGCTGTAGCTAGCTACTAGTTACAGTTCGTTTCAAGAAATATGATAAAATTCAAATCAATTGAATTACCTCCAAGGATGCAGCCTCCTCAGTCACTCCTTTGTATATCTCCAATCTCTCCTCCTCTGTGAGGATAAAAGGCAGTCCCTTAAAGCGAGGATCCAGTGCAGAGGCTGTATGTAGGATCTTCTTCTCTGCCTCACTGCTGTACCTCTTCTGAAGATCTGTTCTGATGGCATTCTTGATCTCATGGATCATGGGTGTGTCTCCCATGGTGTCTGTCATGCTCTGGAGGAGTTGTGCATTTAGAGGGGCAATGAGAGAAACTGTTGGATTGCGCTCTTCTGACATCAGCATGGTTGCATCCTTCATTGGCTTTAATGCACGCACAGCATCCTCTGCATTTGACACATCTGTTTCGTTGAGAGTGCAGAGATCGGACTCTCCTCTTCTGACTTCTGGAGACAGCAAGGTGGCACAGACTGCAGGTTGTTGTTCTAAGAACCTCTCGACCATGTCATATGCGCTGTTCCATCTTGTTGGCACATCAGTTATCAGCTTATGATTCTTCAGGCCAAGACATTTCTGTTTCTCTTTTAGACAGTGGCTTGCTCTAGTGCTGCGGTGAAAGAATGTGGATATCCGTCGCACTCTGCCAAGAAGCCTGGAGAGTGTGGCCACTTTCAGCGCTCGCTGGGATGCAAGGTTTAGTGTATGGGCGAAGCATTTCACATGGGGAAATTTGCCAACTTGAGCTGCAACAATCATGTTTGACGCGTTGTCGGTCACAAGCACTACAGATTTATCGGACAGTTGCCATTCTTCCACAACACGAGACAGTAGCTCTGCCAGATGAGCACCTGTGTGAGACTCATAAATGGCTCTCGTTTGCAGCACATGCGACAAGATCTTCCACTCCTTAACGTAATGTGCTGTTATTGTAACATAAGACTCTGTCGTGACTGAAGTCCATGAATCACACGTTATTGCGACTCGACTTGCTTGGCTCATTGACGCAATTATCTGAGCTTTAGTTTCGTGGTAGAGTGCAGGTATAACATTTTCTGTAAAGTGACTTCGTGATGGGATCTTGTAACGCGGCTCTATCGTCTTCAACAGGTAGCGAAACCCAGTGTTCTCCACAACAGAGTAAGGGCGAAGGTCCTTAGCTATGAAAGCTGCCACAGCTTTTGTTATTCTCTTCCCCTTTTCAGAGTTGGGCGGCAAAGTTGAGAGTATTGCATCAATTCTTGGCTGAGCTCGGTCTATTGACTTGGCGGCATTGGTGGTGGTGGTGGCAGGTGTTAGCATCTCTGAGTGAAAACGGCTAGCGTGGTTTCTCATATTAGTAGTATTCCCTAGATATTTAATTTTTGTGTGACAGGCTTTACACACGGTGTATGACTTGTCCAATTCAAGCTTCCCATTTGTTTGTTCATGTTCATAAAAGCCAAAATGTGCCCAGATGTTTGCTTTTAAAAAGCTAGGTGCATTTTTTATCTCTCGGTCTTTTTGGTCTCCTTCTGCCATTTTTTTTTACTAGTCTAGCAGCAGTAGCACTAGCATGCCATGTAATTGTTGTGACAGGGGTGATGACGAGAATGTTGTCTACTACAAACTCTGTCAGTATTAAAAGAAGAGGAATAAAAAATTAAGTGATTAAACCTAAAGCCTGCCACGAGATCATCAGAAAAGTAACAAGTGTATGTAATTGTATTTGATAATGTTAAACAAATAGCTGCCACAAAATCCTTATTCTATTCTACCCCCAGCCCCCACACGCCATCACTAGCTAGCTAGCTAGTAGCTACTCGCATCGCAATCGCTAAGACAAGACATTGGACAATGGACATTCAATAGATTAGAGATAGACCTACAGTCATAAAGCATAATTAATTAAATGCATTGGTCATGGTCACTTAAACTCACTTTCTTTAACCCTTTCATGACTAAGCCTTTTTGTCTGACATTTGGTGTTTTTTAAAAGGTCAAAATCCATATTTTTTGATAGAACATTACTTAGAAAACCCCCAAACATTATATATATTTTTTAGCAGAGAATCAATCTAGAGAATAAAATGGCGATTGTAGCACTTTATGTCACACTGTATTTAATGTATTATGCAATATGCAGCGGTCTTTTAAATGCAACTTTTTGGGGGAAAAAAAAAAAAAAAAAAAAGATAATTTCATGGATTTTAAAAAAACAAAACAGCAAAGCTTAATTTAGCCTAAATTTTTTGGTATAATTTGAAATATGATGTTATGCCGAGTAAATAAATAACAAACTTGTCGTGTTTTAAAATTGCGCACACGTAGAATGGCGACAACTACGGTATCTAAAAATATCCAAAGGCGACACTTTTTAAAAAAATAATGGTTAACTTAACACACAGGTTAGAGTTACAGAGGAGGTCTGGTGCTAGAATTATAATTATTGCTCTCGCTCTGACAATCCCAGCGATACCTCTCACATGGGATTCGAGCACCGGTATTATGCGGGCCAGGTTCAACTTGCCGAGCCAACTTCATAATCAATCATATATGCATTTTCTTTGCTGCGGTGCGCTCGGCGCAAAGGGGTTAACGTTTAGGAATACAGGCATTGGCAAGCAGTGCACCATCATTATTAACATTTATTATTTAAATTTTACACTCCACACAATGCAATGCTTCAGAGATACAGTGGGTTACCTACCTGACCTGTGCTGTGATGATGATGACGAGCTGAGCGCAGTGGCCCTCACTGCTGGTCCTGGAGCGGGTCTCTCTCTTCTCCTTTCCTACTGCTGCGCTGCCTGTGAGTGCGGAGGACTGGAGTCTGAGGAGTGGACAGTTGGACAGAATAACAACAAATTAGTGAGTGTACTTCTTCTTTAATTTCATACTGTGTGTGTGTGATAGTAGTGACACCACTGACACAGTCAGTTACCTACCTGATTAATTATGATGATGGTGGGTACTACTGTACTACTGGGCTGAGCTGCTGAGCAGTGTGGTACTACTGGACTGGTAGTCTTCTGGTACTGTGTGTCTGTCTGGCATCGACTGGCACTCTCACTGCTGTGCTGGTCTCTTCTTCTGCTGCTGCCTGTGCCTGGACTGTGAGGACAGGACAGTGGACACAGTCAGACAGTCAGTAGGTTAAACAAAATCAGTGCGGCCTGGTGGCTAGCTCGGGTCTCTCTCTCTCAGTCCTCCTACTCCTCCTGTGTCCCCTGAGCGCCGAGGTGAACGAGGCCGGTCTCCCCCCCCACCGTCCGTTCCCCCCCCACCGTCCGTTCCCCCCCCCACCGTCCGTTCCCCCCCCCCCACCGTCCGTTCCCCCCCACCATAACACTTACAGCCTGGAGCCTGCCCAGCTGCACACAATTAGGAGCCCACTGGTAGGAGAGGAATGCTCTGGGGGGACCGGGACGCGGAGGAGGTCAGACGGACACTTGCTGTGCTGTTGCGGCAGTCAGTCTCCTCTCTCTGAGCCGCGCGACACAGGGGGATGACGTCAGCGGGAGGTGGGAGGAAACGGCGCGAAAGCTTCGGCTGCTTTCGGCTCCACTCGGAATGGCGCGAAAACTTCGGCTGCTTTCGGAGGCTGGGGCACGGCGCGAGGATGACGTCATCCTCCATAATCGATGCCTTAAGGCTACAGCATCGATGCCGAATCGTGGACGGCCGATTGCCGATGCATCGATTCGGCGATTAATTTCAACAGCCCTAATGGACAGGGACATTACCTATCTTTCACTGCACACTGGGTGACTCTTCTGGCAGCTGGGAAGGATGCAGAACAGGGTGCAGTAGTGTTGGAGGTTGTTGCGCCACCACGCCTCCAAAATTGTACTAGTGGTGATTCTGCCACACTTCTATCCTCCACCCCCTCCTCTTTTTCTTCGTCCATGGCCTCTTCTTGTGCTGATTTGTCCTCGGAACCAGCGGTGCTCCGTAGGCATTCAAGGGGCTATGCAAGTACTCAGGCAAAAAGATGTCATGTGGTGCTTGAGCTGGTGTGCTTGGGGGGCAGGAGCCACACTGGGGCAGAGATTCTGTCAGCTCTGCATGGGCAGGGAGGTGGTTGATGCCACGCCAGCTTAAGGCAGGTATGGTGGTTTGCGACAATGGCACCAACCTCCTCTCCACCCTCCGACAGGGACAACTGACCCATGTGTCCTGTTTGGCTCACGTCCTTAACTTGGTGGTGCAGTGGTTCTTGGGTAGGTACCCAGGCTTAAAGGATGTCCTGAGGCAGGCCAGGAAAGTCTGTTTGCATTTCTGCAGGTCATATAATGCCAGTGCTTGGCTGGCTGACCTCCAAAAGGAATTTAACCTGCCCAAGAACCGCCTAATCTGTGACATGCCCACCAGGTGGAACTCAACGTTGGCCATGCTGTAGCGACTGAACACGCAGCAGAGGACCATCAATGAGTACCTTTGCGACTATGGCACCAGGACAGGGTCAGGGAACCTTGTTTTTTTTTCCCACACCAGTGGGCTTTGATCAGGGATGCATGCACTGTCCTGTCACCATTTGAGGTGGCCACGAGGATGGTGAGCAGTGACAGTGCATGCATCAGTGACACTGTACCTCTTGTCCACCTGTTGGAGCACACGCTGTGTGGAATAATGGACAAGGCACTTGAGGCAGAACAGAGGGAGGAAGAGGAGGACTTCCTTACCTCTCAAGGCCCCCTTTATCCAGACAGTGTTCCTGCGTGCCCACCAATCACACAAGAAGAGGAGGAGGAGGAGGATTGTGTCAGCATGGAGGTGGAGCCTGGCACTCAGCATCAGTAGCAGTCTTCAAGGGATCATTTACAGTCCCAAGAAACCCATGGACTTGTATGTGGCTGGGAGGAGCTGGCTGCGGATCATGTCGTCCTTAGTGACCCAGAGGACTCCAGACCGAATGCCTCAGCAAACCTACGCTGCATGGCCTCCCTGATCCTACAAAGCCTGAGGAAGGATCCTCGTATTCAAGGAGAGGGATCAATACTGGCTGGCAACCCTCCTTGATCCACATTACAAGGGTAAGGTTGTGGACTTTATCTTGCCGTCGCAGAGGGAGCAGAGGATGAAACATCTTCGGGAGGCCTTGCAGAAAGGTCTGTGCAACGCGTTCCCAGAGACTGGGAGGTTACAAACTCCTGTTCCTGGACAACGTGTTGCTGAGGCTTGGGTCAGTCAAAGAAGGAGCAGTGGAGAAGGTGGCCGTCTGACCGATGCGTTCAGACAATTTTTTAGTCTGCAGCCCCAAGGTATGATCAGTTCCAGCAACCATCGCCAGCGTCTGTTTTACATGGTGCAGGAATACCTAGCAGCAAGATCTGACTTGGACACCTTTTCCACCTATAATCCTCTGGGTTACTTGGTCTTGAGGATGGTTTACTGGCCAGAGCTTGCACAGTATGCAATTGAGCTACTGGCCTGTCCTGCATCCAGCGTTCTTACGGAACGCACATTCAGTGCTGCTGGAGGCTTTGTAACCGATCACAGGGTGCGCCTGTCCACTGACTTGGTCAATCGACTGACCTTCATAAAAATGAATCAGTATTGGATCACCACCAGCTACCAGGCACCTGATGCTGATGTAACAAAAATTTTTTTTTGAAATGTCAGATCCTTTCAAGACTGCCTATGATGATGCTGAGTGACTATCCTGTTATGCTGAGTGATTAGCCTCTTCCTCCTCAATGATCGTGCTGATAGCTTGTAAAACATTTTTGGTTCTTGGCGCCGCCACCAGTAGATAAGGCCCAATTTTTCAGCCCCTGTTTAACAGGGGTGTGTAATTACAATTTTTGATGCAATATTTTGCAGAAGGGTTCGTTGCTGCTCTCAATTAGAGTATCTGTGAGGGGTTGCAGTGTTGTGGCACCAGCACCAGTGCCTAAGGCCCAATTTTTCAGCCCCTGTTTAACAGGGGCGTGTAATTACAATTTTTGATGCAATACTTTGCAGCAGGGCTTGTTCCTGCACTCAACAAGAAAATCTGTGAGGGGTTGCAGTGTTGTGGCACGAGCACCAGTGCCTAAGGCCCCATTTTTCAGCCCCTGTTTAACAGGGGCATGTAATTACAATTGTTGATGCAATACTTTGCAGCAGGGCTTATTCCTGCGCTCCAACTAGAGTATCTGTGAGGGCTTACAGTGTTGTGGCAACACCACCACCACCACCACCACCACCAAAGACCAAATTTTTCTGCCCCTGTTCAACATGTGCATGTAATTACAATTCTTGATATAATATTTCACAGCAGGTCCCGTTCCAGCGCCCACCAAGAGTAACTGTGAGGACTTACAGTGTTGTGGCACCAGCACCACCACCACCATCACCAAAGGCCCAATTTTTCTGCCCATGTTCAACAATGGCATGTAATTACAATTCTTGATATAATATTTCACAGCAGGGCCCGTTCCTGTGCCCACCAAGAGTAACTGTGAGGGCTTTCAGTGTTGTGGCAATACCAACACCTAAGGCCACAATTTCTGCAGCGTATATAGGGCAGGCCGCTACTTTCAAACATCCAACTTACAAACGACTCCTACTTGCAAACGGAAGGAGACAACAGGATGTGAGATGAAATCTACCCCTAGGAAGGGAAATTCTCTCCTGTAAGAGTTAATATGGGAAAAACGTGTCTCCTCTCCACTGATGCTTTATCACCAATCCTTGTTTCACTAAAAACCCCAAATTTTCAAAAAACATTTGTCATTGGGACAGAAAGTGAGGTGAAATCTTCTGAAGAGGAGCACAGACAGCAAAACAAATGTTACAGGGGTGATAACCCTTCCCTATGTTTTCCAAAAAGCTTAAAAATAGATTTTTTTGGCTGGAGCTACACTTTAAAAATGTACCAGTTCAAAATTACAAACAGATCCTACTTAACAACAAACCTACAGTCCCTGTCTTGTTTGCACCACCTGTATACTTCTGTTCAGAGTATATAGGGCCTGTAGGCCCCACGTCTTTGCTTTTTTTAATTTGTGTGCGGGGTTCCCCTTAATATCCATACCATTCCCAAAGGGCCTGGTAATGGACTGGGGGTACCCATGCCATTTCTCTCACTGATTTTCATCCATATTGCCGGGACCCAACATTACATTAAAGCCGCAAGCAGTTTTAATGACTTTGATTCCTTTAAAAATGTCATTTTGTGCAGGGACTGTTCTAAGCACAGGAAACATGCGCCACTTTACAGGCATACTATAGACACCCCCCAGGTACGATATTTAAAGGAATATTTCACTTTTTTTTCACTTTAAGCATCATTAAAATCACTGCTCCCGAAAAAAACGGCTATTTTTAGAACTTTTTTTTTCATTGATCCATGTCCCCTGGGGCAGGACCCGGGTCCCCAAACCCTTTTTAGGACAATACCATGCATATTAGCCTTTAAAATGAGCACTTTTGATTTTGAACGTTCGAGTCCCATAGACTTTAATGGGGTTCTAAAGTTTGTGCAAACTTTCGGTCCGTTCGCAGGTTCTGGTGCGACCCGAACCGGGGGGTCAGAGTACCTAGCTGCATCAGAGTACCTATCTGCAGCCCATCAGATTAACCAAGTACTTATCCCCAGCCCATCAGAGTACCTGAGTACCTGTCTGCAACCAATCAGAGTATCTGTCTCCAGCCCATTAGAGTATCTGTCTCCAGCCCATCAGAGTACCTGTTGTGCAGCTCATCAGAGTACCTGTCGTGCAGCCCAGCAGTACCTGTCATACAGCCCAGCTGTACCTGACATGCATCCCATGAGTACCTGATGTGCAGCCCATTAGTACCCGACATGCAGCCCATTAGTACCTGATGTGCAGCCTATTAGTAACTGCATCCCATTAGTACCTGACATGCAGCCCATTAGTACATGTCATTGTCGTGCAGCCCAGCAGTACCTGCTGTGCAGCTCATTAGTACCTGTTGTGCAGCCCATCATGACCTGTGATGCAGCCCAGTGTGCCTGTCCTGAAGCCTATCAGTGTCACCTGTCATATAGCCACCATGTCCAAAAAATGTTTTATTACTGAAGAAGCATTTCAAATTGTAAGCCTGATGAATGAGAGCAGCGGGGGAATTCGGAATACAAGCCCGTCGAAAGCAGTGGATCGGGGACAGAATTAGAAAGAGGAAGCAGTCCATCCTAAAAGAAGACCCTCTGAAGAACAGGCAGCCAACAGCAGTGCCATACACCACAATGGCCAATCGGCAAACAGCGCTAGACCCCAGGAAGAAAGGACCAGCACTTCAATTTATATATTCAGTACCACAATTTCATGCCAGACCCAAAGAATTGGGGCCCAAACACATCTTCCAAATGCCTTAGCAAAGCCATCATGGCTGCCTTCTAGCTCAAGGTCAGCTACAATCCCTCCTTTCAAAACACAGCCAGGTGTGCAGGCCAACACTGACAACTTTTCTGAGATAGAGTTTTTGATTTATTTTTCCCTGACGAGTTATTTTAATGCATTGTGGACCAAACTAATCTTTTTTCCTGACAGTACATCAATAACAACCCCAACTCATGCTATGTCCATCCTTTCAAATGGAGGAGATGTCCAACAGTGGAGGAGTTTAGATTGTTTTTGGGCCTTACGATCAACATGGGGCTTTCAAAAAAATGAATTGCATGCTTATTGGTCTATCAACCCCATCCACCACATGCCATTTTTTTCAGCTGTCATCTCCAGGTCCTGCTATGACATGATCATGCATTTCCTGCATTTCAGCGATAACTCACAATGTCCTCCCCGAGATCATCCCAACTTTGATAAACTATATAAAATTCACCCCCTAATTGATTTTTTTTGTAAGAGGTTTGCTGAACTTTATGTCCCTAACCAGAACATCTGTGTGGATTAATCCCTGGTCCATTTCACAGTCCAGCTGGGATTCAAGTAGCTGAAGCTCAAAAAGCTCTGTTAAAGCACAACTGGATATATGCATGCCTTCCACGTGTACAAAGGCAGAGACTCCCAGCTCCAGCTCCTTGAGTGCCCAACAAACATTGGAACAAGTGGAAAAATTGTTTGGGAGCTGGCATTCCCACTGTTCTAAAAGGGGTATCACATTTGCATGGACAATTATTATACCAATTTGCCCCTTTTCCGTCACCTGTACCGTGAGAAAACTTTGGCCTGCAGTACAACAAGAACAAACAGGAAGGGCTTCCCACAGCATCTAGTCACAAGAAGGCTACAAAGGGGTAATCAGCAAGTCTGAAGAATGAGGAAGTATTGGACATGAAGTGGAGATATAGGAGAGATGTGTACGTCATGTCCACCATCCACAGACACGGTCCTTTTCAAAAGCCTGGGTGTATCAATGATTACAATCATTTCATGGGGGGGTGGATTTAAACAATGAAATGCTGCAGCCCTATTTGTCAACATGAAAGTCCCTCTTCTGGTATAAAAAAGTCGCAATTTACTTTTTTCCATTTGGCCATTTGTAAAGCATATGTCACCTATCAAAAGTCAACGGAAAAACACCACACCTTCCTCAAATTTATTGAATAAATTGTCACTGCCCTGATCTACCAGCAAGGTTTCCACCCAGAAAGCATTCACTCTAATTGTGTCAGTAGACTGCCTGACCAACATTTTCTTGAGAATATCTCACCATCGGAAACCAGAAGAAGACGCCAAAGGAGGTGTGTGGCAAAGGAGGAGTTATGAAAGACACCAGTTTTCATTGTCCCCAATGTCCCTCCCAACCAAGCCTATGCATTAGATAATGCTGCAGATGTTATCACACTTCCCTAAAATATTAGCCCATATTTCTAACACACTGCCCTTTCCCCGTTTTCAATATCTGTGCTGATTATGTCCCTGCTGCCTAAACCAACCATACAAATGCCTTCCATGTGAACTGACCGTGGCCTGTTTATCAACTATGCCTCTGCCTGCCATCTGCAATGTTTATCCACCACATTTCTGCCTTTCACCTGAACTGACCCTGGACTGTTTATCAACTATGCCTCAGCCTGACACTTCCCTAAAATATTAGCCCATATTTCTAACACACTGCCATTTCCCCATTTTCAATAACTGAGCTGATTATTTCCCTGCTGCCTCAACTAACCATACCAATGCCTTCCATGTGAACTGACCCTGGCCTGTTTATCGACTATGTCTCTGCCAGCCGTCTGCATTGTGTATCCACATTTCTGCCTTTCACCTGAACTGACCCCGAACTGTTTATCAACTATGCCTCTGCCTTCCATCTGGATTATCAACCACATTTCTGCCTTTTACCTGCACTGACCTTGGCCTGTTAATCGACCATGTTTTTTGCCTGCCACTTGGACTGATCTTTCGTCCTGATACTGTAGCAACTGTAGCAGGGGAATTCAAGATAGCACAGGGGTCTCACCTATGTGAGGAGCTTCAGAATAGTGTTCAGGGTTGAGAAAAACAGTTTTTGGTTTTGTAATTCCCAGAACAGGGTCTGGAGACCAGAGGCTTCAAAGCAATTGTCCCCATTCTTTCCTGACCAGGGCCCTAAGCTTGATGGTCCTGCCAATTGCCTGGACCAATACTTTGGCTGTGCTGACCATATCTTTGCCTGAACTGACCCAGGACATTTTATGGACCATGTGCCTGTCGCCTGGACCAATACTTAGCTGTACTGACCATATATCTGCCTGCTGCCTGTACTGAATACATACAGTATTCCTACCTGCTGCCTGGATGATCCTTTTGCTGTCGCTGGCCCACATCCCTGCCTGCTGCCTGGACCAATGATCTCCTCTGTGGACCACTGCATTACTAAAACCACAAGTAATCTTTTGTTTACCCTTTGCTCAGAAGAATGAATTTTGGTGTGTAATTGGTATGTACATGCTATGTGTTAGAAATATGATATGTCTTCAGAAATGTGAAAGGTTGTCATGAATTTATGTGTGTAATGTATGTCCCTAGAACACCTGATGGTGCTCCTTGGATGTTTGGCCTCTCTATGTGACTAGGCTGTGAAAAAGTCTCACACAGGTGGTATCACCATACTCAGGAGGAGTAGCAGAATGTATTTTGAGGTGTCATTTTTGTACATGCTATGTGTTAGAAATATCTTTTAAATTGACAATCTTCTGTAAAAATAATATGTTTTAATTTTTTTCCACATTTTCCAAAAACTTGTGGGAAAAAATGACATGTTCAAAAGACTCATAATGCCTCATAGAATATACGTTGGGTTTTTTGCTTTTCAAAATGGGGTCATTTTGTGAGCGTTTCTATTGTCCTGGTGCTCTAGGCCAGTGGTCATCAACCCTGTCCTCAGGGCCCACTAACAGGCCAGGTTTTATGTATTACCTTGGGGAGATGCAGACTAGAATACTGCAATCACTGAGGAGCAAATGATATCACCTGTGATGTATTTCAGTTATCTTGTAAATCTGGCCTGTTAGTGGGCCCTGAGAACAGGGTTGATGACTACTGCTCTAGGGCTTTCAAAGGTGTGATAGATAGTCAGGAAATGATATGTGTAATTTATGCTCCTATAAAGTCTGGAGGTGCTACTTGGTTGTTAGGCCACTGTATGTGACCAGGCTTTGAAAAGGTCTCACACATGTGGTATTGCCATACTCAGGATGAGTAGCAAAATGTGTTTTGGGGTGTAATTGCAAGTATGCATATCCTGTGTGTGAGAAATTACTTTTTTATGAAGAAAAATGACTTGTTTGCAAAATGTTAATATAGAAACTAAAAAAAGTGTTGTCTTCTTCAAAACATTTTTTGGTTTATATCACAAAAAATCAAAAACCCAGTGGTGATTAAATACCACAAAAAAAGAAAGCTTTTTTTGGGTGGAAAAAAAATTATAACAATTTTGTTTGGGTACAGTGTAGCATTACTGAGTAATTGTCATTCAAAGTGTGAGAGCACTGAAAGCTGAAAATTGGTCTTGACAGGAAGGGGGTAAAACTGCCCTGTATTGAAGTGGTTAAATAACATGCCTGCCTGGGGGAAGCCATTAACCCACCTGCAAAGTGGCAGTCTTTACGATGTATATAACAATGGCAGTATTAATGGCATTTACAAAATTAAAAAAATGTTGTTTAACTTGCTAAACTTTGTAAACAAGCAGCTGGAGTTCCCTTAATCTATACCAGACCCTTGTTTCCTATGGTTTGGTATAGATGTTATTCGGGGACCCTGCACAAAAAAAAATGGTGCAGAGTTCTCCTCATAATTCTTACCAGGCTTGCCAGGTCTGACATATATTTTAAGTAGAATCCCATGCCATGGGGTCACCCCTAAATTCTATAGCAGACCCTTCTGGATAGCAATAGATTTTAAGGGGAAGCCATTGCAAAAATCAAGAAAAAAAGTGTGGGGTCCCACCAAAATCTATTCTAAACTCTTATTCAAGCATACAGCCTGGCTGGCCATGAATGTGGGAGGATGAGCATGTGCCCCACCCCAAAACTATACCAGGCCACATGTCCTCAACATGTGGGGTACCTTTTCAGAGGGTATCCCACTGCAAAGCATCTTGCCCTCATGTTGTTGAGGATAGGGGCCTTTTCTCTACAACTCTGGTCCATAATCCCTATGATGTAATTGACCAAGTATGATCATGTCTGTATTTTGCAAAGAATGTCACCAGAGAAACCCTGCCCCTTTGTTTTAAATAAGCTTTAAACCAGCAGAGCTATCATTCATGTGCGAGCAATCTTCAAAAATGGATTGTGTTAGTGGTCATGACTATTATCATAAGAACAGAAAGTGATAGGAGATCCAAAATGTTATAGTTTTCAATTTACCAAGAAAAAGAGAAAATCAGCTAATCAAGACGTCTGTCCTGGTGGCACTTGCCTAGGGAGGTTTGTTCCCTTATACTGGAGAAATCTCCCCTCACCTCCTGTGGTGATTCTGGGGCAGGAAGTGAGAGAAATTTCCCCAATGGGACACAGAATGAAATTAAAAAACAATCTGACAAAAAATGTTATGCCACAAACTATTCATGTATATGAGGCCTAAAGAAAAAACATCCCTGGTCTCTTTTAACATGGATCTGTAGGGCACCCCAGATAATCAGAGGTTTTTATCCCTATGACAAACTATGTTTGAATAACTTGGGTAAATAGTCAATGTCATGTATGATTGGCAAGAAGTCAATCTGTATCAAAAGTTTCACAAAGGATTATAGCTTTGAATATTCCTTTCAAGTCTAAGGGAACTGATGCTGCTACTCATAAATGAAACTGCAATTTCAAAATCATGCACAGCTTCCTGCTCATTATGCTGTCAGTGAGTCACCCCTCTGTGAGGTGGGAAGTGATCTGTTTTCAATGTGCAATCTCTTTCTCCCAACTCTTTCTTCAGCTCTTATGTTAAATATTAAAGTTTGCAAATGTAAAGCAGAATTAAAGTTCATGTGCTGATAAAGGTATTATCACGTGGCTATCTTTTAATTTTTCTGTCTTTGAAAAAAAGTTACTTCCCAGTAAATTATCAAGAAATAACATCTTAAAAAGCTATTAACTAGCACAGAGGCAGATGGATATTGAAGGGATTTGAAATTCATGTTTTGTGTGTTTAGAAAGAATTACAAAAATAGTAACATACAGCAGCATATTAATAGATCCACTAATAATAGATACTTGTGGGTGTAAGGGGTAGAGCTTTTCAGACTCATGTCCTTAAATGATACTTGGGCTGCCAAAGCATGTGTCTTTATGGTAGGTTGTCAGGGTGATTTTTTTTTTTTTTTTGCTTTGTGATAGGATAGAACTATCAGAATCCTATGCAAAAAGTTGATACTAGAGGGAAAAGTGTGATGACATTTTAGACTTTGGTGGTGATAAATTACCCTGTGCACAGTGTTTTTATACATCAACATATAGGGGGTTATTTACTAAAGTGCACTTGAAATTGCACTAAAAGTGCACTTGGAAGTGCAGTCGCTGTAGATCCGAGGGGGACATGCAAGGAAAATAAAGAACAGCATTTTAGCTTGCACATGATTGGATAATAAAATCAGCAGAGCTTCCCCTCATTTCAGATCTACCCCTCAGATTTACAGCGACTGCACTTCCAAGTGCACTTTCAGTGCAATTTCAAGGTCACTTTGCACTTGTAGTTTGCACTTGTAGTGCAAAGTTGATTTGCCTTTCTTAAATAACCCCCATAGTATTATTATGGTCCAATTTTTCTTTAACCTGTATTTAAATTTAAAGTTGCCCTTTCTCCTTCCCCAATATTCCAATTCTCCTACCTTAACAGTGGCCTGGGTACATAGAAAACACAGAGACAGAAAAGAGCTTCTATTGAAGAACTGTTGGACAAAACAATTGTATACTCTAATGCCGTGTATACACGGTCGGATATTTAGATGGGAAATGTTCAATGGGAGCTTGTTGTCGGAAATTCCGACCAAGTGTAGGCTCCATCGGACATTTTCCGTCGGAATTTCCAACAAACAAAATTTGAGATCTGGATCTCAAATTTTCTGACAAACAAAATCTGTTGTCAGAAATTCTGATCGTGCATACACAATTCCAACGCACACAATTCCACTCATGCTCAGAATCAAGCAGAAGAGCCGCACTGGCTATTGAACTTCATTTTTCTCGGCTTGTCGTACGTGTTGTACATCACCGCGTTCTTGACAATCGGAATTTCCGACAAGATTTGTGTGACCGTGTGTATGCAAGACAAGTTTGAGCCAACATCCATTGGAAAAAAAAACATGGACTTTGTTGTCGGAATGTGAAATCGTGTGTACACGGCATAACATTTTTTATACCCATTTTAATTCCCATCCAGCCTGAGTGGTCCATCGGTGCTCCTTATCATATATAGAGGTGAACAATGTAAACGCATAGGTGTGACACCTTAGCCAATAGCCAGACCAGTAATATTTTGGGTGGACAAGAAAAGAAAGCTTTAAGTGAATCTGTCACCCAATTAGTTTGGAAAAAATTTCACTGTGACTATTAGGCAGCTCAAAAAGGTTAGATTTTCCTTCACTTTCAGCTCTCAGGGACAATAGCCACCAGGACTACTAGTGGGGATAAATCTTCCAAAGGGGACGTAGGTGGCAAAGAAAAAAAAAATTTGAGAGAGAATATAACCCTTCCCTATTATATCCAACGTGGGAAAAAACATATTTAAATACATTTTAAATATTCCTGAAGCATAGATGTATATGTGCAATATAGTAGTTCAGCAATCCTAAATATTACTGCTGCTCACCAATATTGTCAAATATGTCTGAAAAAAAAATCAGCTTAAAATTCAGCTTACAGAGAAACATTCCAAAACAAACTTGTGCTGAGATTGTTGCAAATATGTTTACACAGCTTTACGTTGCACCGTTCTTATGCATGGAAATTATTTACACTACTTTGGTCTCCAAAGAACAAATAGTTCCAGTTTATTCATTGCTAAAATACTTTGTTACACATTAGATACATTTTCTTTCTTTCCTTTACAACATCTGACATACAGTAGCTGTAAATAGCTTAGAATACTCTGATTAAAAATAGTTTGCCATTTGACCATAGTAATAATACAAAGAAGGAAAAAAAATGAATAGCTGTTATTTGTAAAATAAGCTAATGTAAATGGTATAGCTTAACAATTCAGCAAGGGTTTGATTTGTCTTGCCAATATTTTATTGATGTGTATCATAAACAAGCAGTCTGTATTGTTGTGTTTTATTTTTCACAACTTGCTTATTGACAGTCATGTCATTAAGCATTGAGATTAAGGCTCATTTGGATATAGTTTTGTGCCGTTGTTCCAGAATTATAATGCTGGCAGATGCCAATAGTTGGGTAGAAAATGTACACGGTCCTTTGGAATAGCATTGTTTACATCTTTTTATACTACCTACTAAAAATCACATTGGCACCATAATCTGTTTCCATTATAATTTCTTTGCAAAGCCAGTTTACTACTCAGTATACCCAGGTGTCCATCTACTATCCTTTGGCAGTTTCTTCTGTAATGTTTGCCATGAATCCACTAGACCAGCATGATAATATGACAGATATATATATATGATGAATATTTGAGACAATTTAAATCAGTCTACATTAAGAGTGTTAGTAAGTAGTGTTTGCTGAGTTAGACCCAACTGCTCAGAATTGCTGGATTGTGTGAGTAGACAGAAAAGAAATGTAAAACTTGACATAGAATATACCGCTGCATTATAGGTGTAGATTGTGAGCACTTTGAACTGAAATGTAATGAACACATTCATTGTGCATTTCAGCTGTTCCACATGCACAAAATAGCATACATTTTATATGGCAACTGATGTTGTGCAGAGAATTGTCTGGATTGTCAACTGCCTAAAAAATCAAAGATGATTAATGGAAAAGGTAACAATGATTGTCTAAGAACTGTAATATCTTAAAGTACACCTGTCACAAACCTGGGCAATCCAGACTAAGCATACAAATCTTAAACATCTTGATGTTTACTGTAAATCTCATGTTTGGTCCCATCCCCTAATGCTTTTCGAACTTACCTGTTGGTCAATGGCTAATCACAATAAAGGAAAGTTGGAGCTTAGAGGGGAAGGGTGATTCTTGACTTTGAAATTCAATACAAATTCAGCTCCTTTTATCTCTAGAATTACTGTTTGTACTGACATGTGTTTTTCCTAAAAGATAACTTTTTTGTGTGTGTTTTTTATGTTTCTTTTGAAATGTGCAGGTTTTTTATTAAAGCAAATCAACTTATGTATGGAGCAACATTGTGTTTCCAGCAGCATATAGAGCGCAGTTAAGACCCATACACATGATAGGACCTTGTACAAACTTTCTCATGGATTTTTGTACAAAGGGCGTCAGCCGTAAACTAATCAAGCATACACATGGCAGGACTTTTTCAGCCAACTATCACCAAATCGCATGGGTTTTCAGCTCTTTACAACCACCCTTTGGTCAACTTCTGTATTGTTGTCTGATCTTTTGCATTGGTTCTGAGCATGCGTGTTTGTACAGTAGGTGACCGCGATATTGTGTCAATCTCACCGCTGTTATTGGCACGATTAGACACCTGCGAGCCCCGTCGCGGGAGCCAGCTTGCTCGTCGGGAAAGGAAAAATGTGTTTTTTCCTTTTGCGATGAGCAACAAGCATTGCCGACAGGTGTTTGGTATGAATCATGAGGGGGAACTCCACACCAAATTTTAAATAAAAAAACGGCATGGGTTCCCCTCCTGGGGAATACCAGGCCCTTAGGTCTGGTATGGATTTTAAGGGGAAAAAACGGCGTGGGGGTCCCCCCAAATACCATACCAGACCCTCACCTGAGCATGCAGCCCGGCTGGTCAGGAAAGGGGGTGGGGACAATCGAGCGCCCCCCCTGAACCCCAAAGCACCTTGTCCCCATGTTGATGAGGACAAGGGCCTCTTCCTGACAACCCTGGCCATTGATTGTCGGGGTCTGCGGGCGGAGGGCTTATCGGAATCCAGGAGCCCCCAGATCCCGGCCCCCACCCTATGTGAATGAGTATGAGGTACAGTGTCAATAAAAAAACACACTAGACAGGTTTGTAAAGTAATTTATTAGGCATCTCCGGGGGTCTTCTTCTGACTTTGGAGGTCTCTTCTGACTTCTCCGCTCTCTCCAGCCTCCTCACCAGGTGTCCGGTTCTTCTCCCGCTCTCCGGCCTCTTCTCCCGCTCTCCGGCCTCTTCTACAGGTGTACGGTTCTTCTCCCACTCTCCGGTTCTTCTGCTGGGCTCCTCCACTATCTTCTGCTCTTTTGCCGCTCTTTTGCTAGCGGTGGCCCTGTCTTCTCCATCGTCTTGTTCCCTCTTCTCTTCTTCTGATGTTGACACAACGCTCTCTCCCGCTGTCATGCTGTGTGCGAGGTGCGCAATGACTTATATAGGCATGGGGCATGGTCACCGGGTGATGTCATCCGGTGACCCTGCCCCTTATGATATCACAGTGCCGGGGCATGATGGGACTGTGGCGTCATAAGAGATGAGGTCACCAGAGAGCGGGAAAAGAGGCCAGAGAGCGGGAGAAGCCTTGCCTCAAAGCGCCCACCCCCCATGTTGAGGGCATGTGGCCTGGTACAGTTCGGGAGGGGGGGTGCTCGCTCGTCCCCACCCCCTTTCCTGACCGGCCAGGCTGTGTGCTTGGATAAGGGTCTGGTATGGATTTTGGGGGGGACCCTATTCCGTTTTTTCGGCGTAGGGGGTTCCCCTTAAAATTAATACCAGACCTAAGGGCCTGGTATTCCCTAGGAGGGGAATTCCCTCTCGCGCTCGCTGCAATAAGAAAATGTGTTTTTCCTATTGCAGCCAGTGTGAGATGTACAGTACCCTGACGCCGAGAACCAGTGGGATCCATCGCGCTGGAAACATTCTCGTGGGCAGGTTCTGTAGTTTACAAAAGTCTGATGGTTTTGTGTACACACGATCTGACTTTGCTCCATTGGACTTTTGTTGCCGGAAGGTTTGTCCGTTCGCACTGCCAAAAAAAGTCTGATGAAAACTGATAAAGTTTGTCAGATGGAGTGTACACACGGTCGGATGTTGCCTTAACCACTTGACGACCGCCTCACGCCGATGTACGTCGGCAAAGTGGCACGGACAGGCAAAATCACGTACAGGGTACGTGATTTGCCTTCCGCGGGTGGGGGGTCCGATCGGACCCCCCCCCGGTGCCCGAGGCGGTCGTCCTATGTCCAGCGGCGATCGGTGATGAGGGGGAGACCATCCGTTCGTGGCCCCCCCCTCGCGATCGCCGCCGGCCAATGAAATCACTCCTTTGCTGCTGTATGCTAAACAGCAGCAAAGGAAGTGATGTCATCTCCCCTCGGGTCGGTATTTTCCGTTCCGGCCCGAGGAGAGACGACAAGTATGTGAGTGCACAACACTACACACACACAGTAGAACATGCCAGGCACACAAATCACCCCGATCCCCCCCCCGATCGCCCCCCGATCCCCCCCCAATCACCCCCCCCCCCCCTGTCACAAACTGACACCAGCAGTTTTTTTTTTTTTTTTTTTTTTTTTTTTTTCTGATTACTGCATAGTGTCAGTTTGTGACAGTGACAGTGTTGGGACAGTGTATATTACCCCCCTTTAGGTCTAGGGTACCCCCCTAACCCCCCCTAATAAAGTTTTAACCCCTTGATGACCCCCTGTCACCAGTGTCGCTAAGCGATCATTTTTCTGATCGCTGTATTAGTGTCGCTGGTGACGCTAGTTAGTGAGGTAAATATTTAGGTTCGCCGTCAGCGTTTTATAGCGTCAGGGACCCCCATATACTACCTAATAAATGTTTTAACCCCTTGATTGCCCCCTAGTTAACCCTTTCACCACTGATCACCGTATAACCGTTACGGTTGACGCTGGTTAGTTCGTTTATTTTTTATAGTGTCAGGGCACCCGCCGTTTATTACCGAATAAAGGTTTAGCCCCCCGATCGCCCGGCGGTGATATGCGTCGCCCCAGGCAGCGTCAAATTAGCGCCAGTACCGCTAACACCCACGCACGCAGCATGCGCCTCCCTTAGTGGTATAGTATCTGATCGGATCAATATCTGATCCGATCAGATCTATACTAGCGTCCCCAGCAGTTTAGGGTTCCCAAAAACGCAGTGTTAGCGGGATCAGCCCAGATACCCGCTAGCACCTGCGTTTTGTCCCTCCGCCCGGCCCACCCAAGTGCAGTATCGATCGATCACTGTCACTTACAAGGCACTAAACGCATAACTGCAGCGTTCGCAGAGTCAGGCCTGATCCCTGCGATCGCTAACAGTTTTTTTGGTAGCATTTTGGTGAACTGGCAAGCACCAGCCCCAGGCAGCGTCAGGTTAGCGCCAGTACCGCTAACACCCACGCACGCACCGTACACCTCCCTTAGTGGTATAGTATCTGAACGGATCAATATCTGATCCGATCAGATCTATACTAGCGTCCCCAGCAGTTTAGGGTTCCCAAAAACGCAGTGTTAGCGGAATCAGCCCAGATACCTGCTAGCACCTGCGTTTTGCCCCTCCGCCCGGCCCAGCCCAGCCCACCCAAGTGCAGTATCGATCGATCACTGACACTTACAAAACACTAAACGCATAACTGCAGCGTTCGCAGAGTCAGGCCTGATCCCTGCGATCGCTAACAGTTTTTTTTGTAGCGTTTTGGTGAACTGGCAAGCACCAGCCCCAGGCAGCGTCAGATTAGCGCCAGTACCGCTAACACCCACGCACGCAGCATACACCTCCCTTAGTGGTATAGTATCTGAACGGATCAATATCTGATCCGATCAGATCTATACTAGCGTCCCCAGCAGTTTAGGGTTCCCAAAAACGCAGTGTTAGCGGAATCAGCCCAGATACCTGCTAGCACCTGCGTTTTGCCCCTCCGCCCGGCCCAGCCCAGCCCACCCAAGTGCAGTATCGATCGATCACTGACACTTACAAAACACTAAACGCATAACTGCAGCGTTCGCAGAGTCAGGCCTGATCCCTGTGATCGCTAACAGTTTTTTTTGTAGCGTTTTGGTGAACTGGCAAGCACCAGCGGCGTAGTACACCCCGGTCGTAGTCAAACCAGCACTGCAGTAACACTTGGTGACGTGGCGAGTCCCATAAGTGCAGTTCAAGCTGGTGAGGTGGCAAGCACAAGTAGTGTCCCGCTGCCACCAAAAAGACAAACACAGGCCCGTCGTGCCCATAGTGCCCTTCCTGCTGCATTCGCCAATCCTAATTGGGAACCCACCGCTTCTGCAGCGCCCGTACTTCCCCCATTCACATCCCTAACCAAATGCAGTCGGCTGCATGAGAGGCATTTTTATGTCCTCCCGAGTACCCCTACCCAACGAACCCCCCCAAAAAAGATGTCGTGTCTGCAGCAAGCGCGGATATAGGCGTGACACCCGCTATTATTGTCCCTCCTGTCCTGACAATCCTGGTCTTTGCATTGGTGAATGTTTTGAACGCTACCATTCACTAGTTGAGTATTAGCGTAGGGTACAGCATTGCACAGACTAGGCACACTTTCACAGGGTCTCCCAAGATGCCATCGCATTTTGAGAGACCCGAACCTGGAACCGGTTACCGTTATAAAAGTTAGTTACAAAAAAAGTGTAAAAAAAAAAAAAATATGAAATAAAAAAAAATAGTTGTTGTTTTATTGTTCTCTCTCTCTCTATTCTCTCTCTCTATTGTTCTGCTCTTTTTTACTGTATTCTATTCTGCAATGTTTTATTGTTATTGTTATTGTTATTGATTGTTATTGTTATTGTTATTGTTATTATGTTTTATCATGTTTGTTTTTCAGGTGTGTAATTATTTACACTTTACTGTGCTTTATTGTTAACTATTGTTAACCATTTTTTTGTCTTCAGGTACGCCATTCACGACTTTGAGTGGTTATACCAGAATGATGCCTGCAGGTTTAGGTATCATCTTGGTATCATTCTTTTCAGCCAGCGGTCGGCTTTCATGTAAAAGCAATCCTAGCGGCTAATTAGCCTCTAGACTGCTTTTACAAGCCGTGGGAGGGAATGCCCCCCCCCCCACCGTCTTCCGTGTTTTTCTCTGGCTCTCCTGTCTCAACAGGGAACCTGAGAATGCAGCCGGTGATTCAGCCAGCTGACCATAGAGCTGATCAGAGACCAGAGTGGCTCCAAACATCTCTATGGCCTAAGAAACCGGAAGCTACGAGTATTTCATGACTTAGATTTCGCCGGATGTAAATAGCGCCATTGGGAAATTGGGGAAGCATTTTATCACACCGATCTTGGTGTGGTCATTTGCTTTGAGGGCAGAGGAGAGATCTAGGGTCTAATAGACCACAATTTTTTCAAAAAAGAGTACCTGTCACTACCTATTGCTATCATAGGGGATATTTACATTCCCCGAGATAACAATAAAAATGATTAAAAAAAAAAATATGAAAGGAACAGTTTAAAAGTAAGATTAAAAAAGCAAAAAAATAATAAAGAAAAAAAAAAAAAAAAAAAAAAACACCCCTGTCGCCCCCTGCTCTCGCGCTAAGGCGAACGCAAGCGGCGGTCTGTCGTCAAACGTAAACAGCAATTGCACCATGCATGTGAGGTATCACCGCGAAGGCCAGATCGAGGGCAGTAATTTTTCCAGTAGACCTCCTCTGTAAATCTAAAGTGGTAACCTGTAAAGGCTTTTTAAGGCTTTTAAACATGTATTTATTTTGTTGCCACTGCACGTTTGTGCGCAATTTTAAAGCATGTCATGTTTGGTATCCATGTACTCGGCCTGAGATCATCTTTTTTATTTCATCAAACATTTGGGCAATATAGCGTGTTTTAGTGCATTAAAATTAAAAAAAGTGTGTTTTTTCCCCAAAAAATGCGTTTGAAAAATCGCTGCGCAATTACTGTGTGAAAAAAAAAAATGAAACACCCACCATTTTAATCTGTAGGGCATTTGCTTTAAAAAAATATATAATGTTTGGGGGTTCAAAGTAATTTTTTTGCAAAAAAAAATAACTTTTTCATGTAAACAATAAGTGTCAGAAAGGGCTTTGTCTTCAAGTGGTTAGAAGAGTGGGTGATGTGTGACATAAGCTTCTAAATGTTGTGCATAAAATGCCAGGACAGTTCAAAACCCCCCCAAATGACCCCATTTTGGAAAGTAGACACCCCAAGCTATTTGCTGAGAGGCATGTCGAGTCCATGGAATATTTTATATTGCGACACAAGTTGCGGGAAAGAGACAAATTTTTTTTTTTTTTTTTTTTTTTTTGCACAAAGTTGTCACTAAATGATATATTGCTCAAACATGCCATGGAAATATATGAAATTACACCCCAAAATACATTCTGCTGCTTCTCCTGAGTACGGGGATACCACATGTGTGAGACTTTTTGGGAGCCTAGCCGCGTACGGGACCCCGAAAACCAAGCACCGCCTTCAGGCTTTCTAAGGGCGTGAATTTTTGATTTCACTCTTCACTGCCTATCACAGTTTCGGAGGCCATGGAATGCCCAGGTGGCACAAAACCCCCCCAAATGACCCCATTTTGGAAAGTAGACACCCCAAGCTATTTGCTGAGAGGTATAGTGAGTATTTTGCAGACCTCACTTTTTGTCACAAAGTTTTGAAAATTGAAAAAAGAAAAAAAAAAATGTTTTTTCTTGTCTTTCTTCATTTTCAAAAACAAATGAGAGCTGCAAAATACTCACCATGCCTTTCAGCAAATAGCTTGGGGTGTCTACTTTCCAAAATGGGGTCATTTGGGGGGGTTTTGTGCCACCTGGGCATTCCATGGCCTCCGAAACTGTGATAGGCAGTAAAGAGTGAAATCAAAAATTTTCACCCTTAGAAATCCTGAAGGCAGTGATTGGTTTTTGGGGTCCAGTACGCGGCTAGGCTCCCAAAAAGTCCCACACATGTGGTATCCCCATACTCAGGAGAAGCAGCTAAATGTATTTTGGGGTGCAATTCCACATATGCCCATGGCCTGTGTGAGCAATATATCATTTAGTGACAACTTTATGAAAAAAAAAAAAAAAAAAAAAAAAAGTGTCACTTTCCCGCAACTTGTGTCAAAATATAAAATATTCCATGGACTCAATATGCCTCTCAGCAAATAGCTTGGGGTGTCTACTTTCCAAAATGGGGTCATTTTGGGGGGTTTTGTGCCACCTGGGCATTCCATGGCCTCCGAAACTGTGATAGGCAGTGAAGAGTGAAAGCAAAAATTTACACCCTTAGAAATCCTGAAGGCGGTGATTGGTTTTCGGGGCCCCGTACGCGGCTAGGCTCCCAAAAAGTCCCACACATGTGGTATCCCCATACTCAGGAGAAGCAGCTAAATGTATTTTGGGGTGCAATTCCACATAGGCCCATGGCCTGTGTGAGCAATATATCATTTAGTGACGACTTTTTGTAAATATTTTTTTTTTTTTTTTTTTTTGTCATTTTTCAATCACTTGGGACAAAAAAAATAAATATTCAATGGGTTCAACATGCCTCTCAGCAATTTCCTTGGGGTGTCTACTTTCCAAAATGGGGTCATTTGGGGGGGTTTTGTACTGCCCTGCCATTTTAGCACCTCAAGAAATGACATAGGCAGTCATAAACTAAAAGCTGTGTAAATTCCAGAAAATGTACCCTAGTTTGTAGACGCTATAACTTTTGCGCAAACCAATAAATATACACTTATTGACATTTTTTTTACCAAAGACATGTGGCCGAATACATTTTGGCCTAAATGTATGACTAAAATTTAGTTTATTGGATTTTTTTTATAACAAAAAGTAGAAAATATCATTTTTTAAAAAATTTTTCGGTCTTTTTCCGTTTATAGCGCAAAAAATAAAAACTGCAGAGGTGATCAAATACCATCAAAAGAAAGCTCTATTTGTGGGAAGAAAAGGACGCAAATTTCGTTTGGGTACAGCATTGCATGACCGCGCAATTAGCAGTTAAAGCGACGCAGTGCCAAATTGGAAAAAGACCTCTGGTCCTTAGGCAGCATAATGGTCCGGGGCTCAAGTGGTTAAAACAGCTAATTTGCATGTTTGTTGTCAAAAAGTCCAATCGTCTGTACGGGCCTTTAGACTCACATTAAATAAAAGACATCATAAAGCACAACTAGCTCTGCATCTTGGAACCAACTGGTTATGCCATGTAGGGGATAAACCAATGATTGGGTCAGAAATTTAGCTGTTCGGATGTTCAAAGGCTCCTGTTCACTGGGAGCTGGACATTATATTTAGAAGTGGTATTTCTGCTGCGTCTATTGATGACAGCTTCCCACTGTAAACGGTTGCCAAAGAAGGGGTGGGGGCTGGAACTTTGCACATCCCTACCAACTGCTGACATCATAGACTCTTGAGGGTTTGCTTTGTAAATTTGGAGTCCTTTGGAATAGTCACTTTCTTACTTTGTAAATGTCAGTGCTGCCACCTCTATCCACTACAGCCTGGGACCAGGCTTTAACTGACAATTGTGCGGTCGTGCGACGTGGCTCCCAAACAAAATTGACGTCCTTTTTTCCCCACAAATACAGATTTCTTTTGGTGGTATTAGATCACCTCTTCACTATAAACAAAATTTTGGGACCATTCACATTTATACAGCGATCAGTGCGATTAAAAATGCACTAATTACTGTGTAAATGTGACTGTTTGTGAAGGGGTTAAACACTAGGGGGTGCTGCAGGGGTTAAGTGTGTCCTAGGGAGTGATTCTAACTGTGGGGGGAGGGGCTACGCGAGACATGACACTGATCACCGCTCCCAATCACAGGGAGCTGTGATCAGTGTCCTGTCACTAGGAAGAATGGGGAAATGCATGTTTACATCAGCATTTCTCTGTTCCTCCTCTCCGTGAGACGATCGCGGGTATCCCCATGGACATCGAGTCCGCGGGCCCGCAATCACACTCACGGAGTTCGCGGCGCGCACGTGCACACAATGCCGTGTCCTAAAGGGCAACGTACAGGTACGTTATTATGCCTGTACGTGCCATTCTGCCAATGTATATCGGCATGAGCCAGTCGGCAAGGGGCTATATATGACATCTTCTCACTGTCAATGGTTGTTAAGGAAGTGGCTTGCACAGGCACCATTGATTTACATGGTTTGGAACCCCTAGCCTTATAAGCAAAGAGGTGGGGATTCAAGGATATCACTGGCCATATCTGGGCAATGTTATTGACTTTGTAAATGTCACTTTCTATACAACACTATAAGCGGGGTAGACCCTGGCATGTTATTTAAAGAAAATGGGCATTTTTAGGGGTTAATTTTAGCAAATTGTCCTCAAATTCACTAAGATCTAGGAAAAAATTCCTTTGCAAAGTACAACTTCCCTTGCAAAGTAAGCAACCTATTTGTCTTTAGTAAATCAACCCCAAGGAATCAAGTCCACTATTCTCTTACTTCAGGCTTACCACAGTGGAATCCAAGATTTGTGCAACAACATGCTGTCAGAGAAGTCACAGTCCCAGCAATTCATCCACTCTCAGGTTCCCTATTTGGTCATGGATGAAACATCATGCATGTGGAACTCACTGCAAGCAGAATCAAAGCACATAATACAGGCCCAAGGGTATAAAAGATTTAGACATGTGCAGAACAAAAAATGTGTTAATAATAGAATAAAATAGAAAGATTATAACCATCTTCTGAAATTCGAATAGAATAGAAAAGAATATACGGTAATTCAAAAAACAATAGAATAGAAATACTATAACCATTGTCCAAAATTCAAATAGAATCAATTTGAATTTGAATATAATAGAAAAGAATAGCATAAAATAGAATAAAAAATAACACAATATTATAGAAAAAAACAGAATAGAATGAATATAACCATCTTCCTATTCTAATCTATTCTTTTCTATTCTATTTAAATTCAAATTGATTCTATTTGAAATTTGGGAAATGGTTATATTCTTTCTATTCTAATCTATTCTATTGTATTTTTATTTAATTATACATTTTTTTATTTGTTCTATTCTATTATTTTCTATTATATTCTTTTATTTTCTATTGTATTCTTTTCTATTCTTTTCTTTTCTATTGAACTACTAATTTATTCTATTTGAAATTTCGAATTTCAGAAGATGGTTATATTCTTTCTATTCTATTCTATTCTGTTTTTTATTTATACTATTCAGTTGTTTTAAATTCTATTCAAATTCAAATTGATTCTATTTGAATTTTGGGAAATGGTTATATTCTTATTATTCTATTTTTTTATTATATTATTTTCTATTCTATTCCTTTTTTCTATTCTTTATTATTCTACTCTTTTCTTATGTATTTGAATTAAAATGTATAATATTTGAAATTCGACTTTTGGAAGATGGTTATATGCTTTCTATGTTATTCTATTCTATACTATTTGTTGCTATTATATTTTAGTCTATTCTGTTCTTTTATTTTCTATTCTATTTTGTTCTGTTTTACTCTATTATATTCTATTCTTTTATCCTCTGTTAAATTCTTTTGTAATCTATTGTTCTTTTCTATTCTATTCCTTTATTTTCTATTCTATTTTATTTTCTTTGAAAATTGGAAAACTATTGTAATTCAAAAACTTTTCGAATTCGAAAACATTTCGAATTTGAAAAGTGTTCCAAAATGATTTGAAAACAATTAAAATTTGAACTTTGTCCAATTTTTTTTTCCCGTTATTTCGGATTTGTTTGAATTAGATACTATTGTAATTCAGAAATTCGGATACATCCAAAAAAGTTCCAAAAAACAAATTTGTCCGAATTGCAAATCAGAACAAAACAAATCGCACGTGTCTAAAAAAATTTAAGTTTTAGTATATTCCTATTTGGATTGCAATTAAAATTATCACATCTGGTGGCTTGGCGCGCGGCTCGGATGGAAGCACACTAGCAGAGCTCCGTAGGTCACACAGCCTTACAGCCTGACACCCTGCCGCAGAGCACTCAATGCCGGGCAGAAAGCTCTACACCACCCCGCAGACACGATCCCGCTGTGGAAAACTGCCATCCGCTGCCAGGAACATCGCCGATTTCTTGAAACAAAAGCCAGCGGCGAGCAGCAGCAGGCCGGTCCCAAGATGGCGCCGACGCAACAGACCAAGCTCCACGAGGAGGATTTCAGTGGAGACTCGGAACCTACAGAGGACACAGGTAGGGGCAAATCCAGAGTGAACAAACCCCTGACCTATGCAGACATGTCTGTATTCTCGGCAGACATCAAATCCACGTTTTCAGCGGCTTTTACAGACCTGAAAACTAACTTAGTAGTTCTCACTGAAAAGCTGGCGGCCTCAGAGCACGCAGGGAGACAGAGAGACAAGGCCCTACACAGACTGGATCAGGTCACTGTCTCACATGCCCATCACTTCATTGACTTGAATAGACACGTGGAAGACCTTGACAACAGGGGCAGGAGGAACAACATCAGGGTGCGGGGGATCCCCGAATCAGTGGAGGCAGACCAGATAACTCCTGCCCTCCAGAGGGTCTTTAACAGCCTCCTTGACAGGCAGGAAGAGACAGAAATATAATTTGTCAGGGCTCACAGAGCTCTCCGGCCTAAAGGCCCTGATACTGCCCCGCCACGTGACATCATATGTTGCCTACAGAACTTTCAATTGAAGGAAGATATAATGCGCAGAGCAAGAAGAAATGACAGGATCATCTTTAATGGTGAAACCATAATGCTATTTCATGACTTATCACAAATTACTTTAAAAAATCGCAGAGCCCTACGACTGCTTTTGGATAAGCTTAGGGAAAGGGATCTCAGATACACTTGGTCACCAACATGCGCTCTGCACCCCAGCGGACCTTCCTGATTTCTGTGCTGGACTAGGCCTTGATCCAGTGGATCTTCCAGATTGGTACGCGGACTTTGCACTGCCACCACATGACAGAAGCCCACCTCGGTCGCCATTTTCCACACCTGAGAAGAGATTCTCTAAGAAGATGAAGCAGGGGAGATCTGGAGGTTCTAAACAGGACACCCCAAACTCGAGATCGAGAGTGGATCGTGATCAGGCAGAAGACTAAAGATCTGGTTTAACTTCCCCTCATCGGTCATAATGACTCAATTCCACGCACTAGTTCACTGACAGTCGCAACCTCCTTTTTTTTTTTGTCTCAGCTCGGGCTCGTCTCCTAAACTAACTTCTAACAAGTTACTGTAAACGCAAAGAGACCCAGAGCACAACGGAGGTTGTTGGCAAATGTTATTGACAAAATGCTAACTAAATATTGCATAATAATTTTGTCCGGTAGTCAAAAGGGTACGGGTGGAATAAAAGTCGCAGGTGGTCACGACACTTTGAAGCTGATGACCATGAGGGGTGATGAGAGCTTATTATTGCAGTTATTGTCTGAGATTCTATAACAGTTTGTCTGCCCCGCATATTTTGGGGAGTTTGGAACCTCTGTTAGTCAGGGTGAATTCACCACATCCTTTTTATTATTGCAGTTTATATGTAAGGCTGTGTGTTACATGGAGACACGGTTAGCCAGTTATACTTCCAGTTTACACGCTGTTTTTCTGTGCACTTTTACAGACACAGGATAACATTCTCATTTTTGTTATCACACCAGGCGGCCGCCTCCCTTTGCCCCACAAAGTGATCTGGTGCTATCAGTAGACCACCAGACACACTATTTCTCTAGATAGGGCCCTATCTAGAGGTTAACCTAATCTTGTCTGTTGTTCATTGTTCTTTTTTCTCTTTTTTTTTTTTTCCTTCTCTCTCTCTATTCTTTCTAACTTATTTTTTTTTTTTTCTTGTAGACCTTGATCAATCGCGTTGCCCCCTTCACGAATTCACTGATTGTGTGTAAGTTCATTTTTCGAGAGCCTAGTTCACGACACAACCTCTGAGTCTGCATCATGGCCTACTCATTCCTGGGACGTAAGCCTACTGTAATATCACATAACGTTCAAGGGTTGAACATACCCGAAAAACGTAGCACGTTACTCAGAGAAATTAAAAAAGGTAAGCCACATTTTATATTACTGCAGGAGACACACTTTAAGACCGGGCATATCCCCAGGCTCACTGACTCAACATTTACTAGGGCATTTCATGCCACTAACGATCAGGCAAAGACAAAGGGGGTTACAATTCTAGTCAATAGGAGTGCCCCCTTTGTTTTGTCGGAACAACTGATAGACCCGGAGGGAAGGTACATTTTCCTGAAAGGGACATATGGAGACTTACCCATCACTATAGCAAATGTCTATTTCCCAAATAAAGCCCATTTAACCTTCTGCACTCAAATGGTTCATAAATTGCAGGATTTCACTTCGGGATTTCTGATCATGGGAGGGGATTTCCACATACCCTTGAATCCCTTGACAGACACCTCTAACGGGTCGACTAGTATTAGATACAGGACACTGAAGAGCATCAAAAACCTTCTCCATTCCCTTAAGTTGATAGATTCCTGGAGATTCCTAAACCCGACCGGTAGAGATTACACGTTTTACTCAACGCCCCATGAGAAGTACGCACGGTTAGACTACCTTTTTATTACACAAAATGACCTCCACACTCTCACAGAGGCATTCATAGGCACACAATCCATATCTGATCATGCCCCTATTACCCTAACCCTAGACCTGACTAAACAGACGCAAAAATCCCAGATTTGGAGACTTAACTCCTCCATACTCTCAGACCCTATTTATGTACAAGATCTGAAGGACTCCCTGAGAGACTTTTTTGATCGAAATACTACGCCGGGGATGGACCCAATAACACTCTGGGAGGCCCACAAGTGTACAATTAGGGGGGAACTGATCTTGATAGGCTCGAAGCAGAAAAAACAGAGAGCAAAAGAGACTACACGTTTGATAAACCGCATCCACTACCTAGAAACTCTACACAAACAGTCCCTGTCGGCTTCTACGGCCTCGGAACTATTAGACACTAGGAAATCCCTGCAGAACCTCTTTGACACTAAGGCAAAATGCTTCTTGTTCTTCAAGAAGAAGATTTTTTACGAGGGAGGTAACAAACCTGGGAAGACACTAGCTAGGGCTTTACGAACACACACCCATAACACCAACATTTCGGGTATCAAATGAGCAAACGGCTCTTTAGATGTCTCCACAGAAGATATTGCAAAACATTTTCACGAATACTACACAAACCTGTACAATTTACCACTACAACATAAATTGCCAGGATTGACAGGTGACAGACCCCAGATCATCAGAGAGTATCTAGTAAAAAGCGGGCTCCCATCTTTGGAAGACGTAGAGGCAAATACATTAGAATGCCCAATTGACACACCTGAGATCAAACTCGCCATTAAAAATCTGAAACAAAGTAAAAGCCCGGGCCCGGACGGGTACATGGCAATTTACTATAAAACATTCACAGATCTTCTGACGGCTCCCCTGGCGGCGGCCTTGAACTCCATGTCTGACTCCAAGGAGACACCACCTGAATTACTCTCGGCATTTATTACGGTCATCCCAAAAGAAGGCAAGGACCCTCATGAATGTGCTAGCTACCGTCCTATATCTTTGTTGAATATAGACGTGAAAATTTTTGAAAAAATACTTGCCAACAGACTGAAACCCATCCTCCATAAACTAATTGGCCCCGAGCAGGTAGGTTTTATGCCCGGTCGGGAGGCCAAGGATAATGTTATTAAATCTCTGTTGCTAATAAACAAGATTAGAACAAGCGATACAGAAGGCCTTCTCCTATCTACGGATGCGGAGAAGGCCTTTGATCGAGTGGCTTGGGACTACATGCTGGCCACCTGCAAACATGTGGGTCTGGGCACGAAGATGTTGGCTTGGATTTCAGCACTTTATCAAAAGCCTACGTCTAGATTAAAAATCAATGGCACACTTTCCGAGAGAGTTCACATTGCCAACGGTACAAGACAGGGGTGTCCTTTATCCCCTCTCTTGTTTATACTGTCCTTGGAACCATTTATTAGACAAACTAACTTAAATCCCTCGGTAAAGGGCTGGCGGGTGGGGGATAGGGAGTTCAAGATCGCCGCGTATGCGGATGACCTGTTGTTTTTTGTCTCGGGCCGCATATTACTCTCCCCAACCTCATGAAGGAATTTGGACTTTATGGTTATGTTTCTAACTTAAAAATAAACTATTCCAAGTCAGAGGCCCTGAACATTTCGCTTAACACCCACTCACTTTCATCTGCAATGGCCAACTCCCCCTTCACATGGGATCCCAAAAAACTTAAATATTTAGGGGTTAATTTAATGCCACAGATCTCGTCATTATATGACCAAAATCTCCCTTCGCTATTGAAAAGTATTGACAGAGACCTACACAACTGGCACTCGGGAACCTTTCGTGGTTTGGCAGGGCGGCCATCATTAAAATGACCGTTCTGCCCAAGCTCCTCTATGTAATACACGCATTACCGATTAAGCTACCACCAAGCTTGTTTAAGACCTTAAGAACCCTGTTCGTGAGATTCATCTGGGCTCACAAAAAACCTAGAATCAAGTTCGAAGCATTAATGAAAGTAAAAGAAACTGGGGGGCATGGAGTTCCCAACCTGAGAGATTACTATCTAGAATAACACGCTGCTAGGATCATTGATTGGCATTGTCATCGGGACAGTAAGGACTGGGTGGGGTTGGAGATGGCCCTCTTTTCCACTCCACTTTCTTTCGCCCCTTGGTTACAATGGTCCAATTACCCTGACGAACTAAAGCGCCACCCCATAACAGGTACCACTCTCAAATTGATGCATGATTTACCCAGAGGTAAAGTGATCACTTCAGCGTTAGGCCCATTAACACCAATGAAGGACAATTCAGGTTTTATCCCAGGGCTTGATAATTCCCACCTTCAGTCACCTAACACTGACAGACCTTTACTGGCGGGTGAATGTTATCACCAGGGTAAAGTCAAGGAGTACCAGGCCCTAAAAAGGGTCGACAATGTGACAGAGCTGCCCTTTTGGGTTTACTTACAGGCTAAAAGTTATCTTAAGGAAAACCACAAGGGGGGAGACTTCTCTAGACCCCTGACGGAGTTTGAGTCGGTGTGCCGTAAGGGGGAACTGGTTAACAGAACAACTTCCATGGCGTATGCCTGGTTACAGGAAGCAAAGGGACCAGCAGATGACAGACTTAGGGGGAGGTGGTCTGACGCCCTACAGATAAACATAACCTCTACACAATGGAAGAATGCTTGTATTTTAGCACATAAGTGCTCCATAAGCACTAAGGTCCAAGAAACTGCATACAAATTGATAACACGGTGGTATCTAACACCAATGGGACTAAACAAATGGTTCCCACAATTGTCGGACCGCTGCTGGCGTTGCATGAAAGATAAGGGATCGTTGTTGCATATCTGGTGGCAATGTCCTTTAATCGCTATAAAATAAAAAACCCAAAGAAAGGGTTAAACGCTGCGCTAGAACAAAAAAATGATAAGTGAATAGTAAAAGCTGCCAGCACTAAAAAGTTCAATACTAAACTCCAAACCATCAAGTAAATAAAAATGAGTGCAGCGCTAAAACTGATTGAGTGAAAAACATATACTAAAAACCGTGAAAAATTATTAACCCACCACACATAGTATTGTTGAACCAATAAGTCTCTATAGAGAATGGAGGCAAAAGTCTCTTCATGTATCAAATGTGAGAAAAGATCATATAACTTAAATTAAGTGATCCCCCAAAAAGGTTAAAAAATCAAATAAACAAAAACAGTCCATAAGTGAAGTAAGTGGATGATCAAAATTAAGTTCCAACGAAAATTGTGACACAGGTGATTCCAGTATCCAAAGTGACTTGCACCCAAGTGAGGTATGAGGCTCCTTACCAGCTCAAGATGACCACCATAACAGTGGTCCCACCAGGCGTTTGGGTACTTAACAGGTCACCCACAAACCTATGCCGATCAATCCAGTGTGTAGAACTCAAAAGACAAAAATCAAAAAAGAGCTCCCATAGCGTAAAATTGTAAAACTGTAACACTTTAATATGCCAAAAGATTGCACTTACAAGAAACTTGCATCAAGAAAGCAGCGAAAAATCAAACACTACGATCGCGGCGTCTCCACGAGTTTCCGCCTGCCTGCTGTGTATGTCCCATCAAACATGGAAAAGAGAACGTGATGACGTCAGCGTCACTGGCTCCTCCCTACGCGTTTCGTCACTAGGGGACGTCGACTGGGGATTGGCCAATCCCCAGTCGACGTCCCCTAGTGACGAAACGCGTAGGGAGGAGCCAGTGACGCTGACGTCATCACGTTCTCTTTTCCATGTTTGATGGGACATACACAGCAGGCAGGCGGAAACTCGTGGAGACGCCGCGATCGTAGTGTTTGATTTTTCGCTGCTTTCTTGATGCAAGTTTCTTGTAAGTGCAATCTTTTGGCATATTAAAGTGTTACAGTTTTACAATTTTACGCTATGGGAGCTCTTTTTTGATTTTTGTCTTTTGAGTTCTACACACTGGATTGATCGGCATAGGTTTGTGGGTGACCTGTTAAGTACCCAAACGCCTGGTGGGACCACTGTTATGGTGGTCATCTTGAGCTGGTAAGGAGCCTCATACCTCACTTGGGTGCAAGTCACTTTGGATACTGGAATCACCTGTGTCACAATTTTCGTTGGAACTTAATTTTGATCATCCACTTACTTCACTTATGGACTGTTTTTGTTTATTTGATTTTTTAACCTTTTTGGGGGATCACTTAATTTAAGTTATATGATCTTTTCTCACATTTGATACATGAAGAGACTTTTGCCTCCATTCTCTATAGAGACTTATTGGTTCAACAATACTATGTGTGGTGGGTTAATAATTTTTCACGGTTTTTAGTATATGTTTTTCACTCAATCAGTTTTAGCGCTGCACTCATTTTTATTTACTTGGTCCTTTAATCGCTAACTACTGGAATGAAGTTCTTGACCTAATTAAACTGATAACGGAGACAACTCTGCCTCTTGACGCAGCATGCTGCCTAATGCACATCTCCAACTGGCCTCTAAAAAAATACAAGCGTTCTCTCACAAGACACTTATTAAACGCTTCCAAATCATTGATCCCAATTTACTGGAAATCTACACGAGTTCCAACAGTCTCTGAATGGTTACGCAGAGTAGCAGACTTCCATGAAATGGAAGATACGCTTGCTCAATCCAATGAACGGGTAGAAAGCTTTCTTGAGACCTGGAATCCCTGGAACGTTTTCAAATATTCCAAGGCTTTCAGTGATATTAACGATGCCCAGACATCTGGTCCTGTTTGAGACAGGATAGCAGGTATTTACATCAACAGGCTCCTCTTGGATGCAGTCAGCTGGGCAACGCGATTGATTGATTGATTGATTACATGCTAGACATCTACTTGACTAGGTAATGGTCATAAATTTCTTTTTTCTGTTTACCTTTTCTTTTTTTCTTTTTTTTTTCTCTCTTGACTCGTATTGTTTTTCTTGACACGGACATGCAAGTCAGATGATTATCTCCTTTGCTTTATTATTGAGGATAACTGGTCATGACAAGGTTAAGTGTAAAAGACAAGGGAACTATAACAATGTCATAGTATATATCAAAGGTTGCACTTAACAATACTGTTGTCTTTTCATATTATAACAGAAATGGTTTATTCTTGATAACATTGTAAACTAGCGAAGACCAAACATGGCTTTATGTGGATCTTTGCTGTGATTACAGTTAACTTGATTTGTACTGTCTTGTCAACTTTTAAATAAACTTTTTCTTGATGTAAAAAAAAAAATTATCACATCTATATCCTTACCCAGGTTCTACAGAAAAGGCTTCTTTGGGATCCTCTGAAGAAGCCTTTTCTCAGGAAACCTTGGTCAGCATAAGTTTATGCAGTCTTTACTTTTTGTGTCCCCAGTTATCAGAACTAGATACTTTCAATACACCAAAAGACTAACTATAGCATTAAAGTGACAATGTCTGTGAAAAATAACAGATACTTGGATCTGAGGTGATGTGTGCTCAATGAGGTGTTTTTAAACTTTTTCTTCACCCAGTACAGAAAACAGGACCAGGAAAAACGTGTAAACTATAAATTCCTTTTCTTCAAAACATGCCAGATTCAACATTTCCCTGCTCCAATGTCTTTAACATATAAGAAACATCAAAAAGAAGGGATAGGGGACTTTGAGGGTACATTTTGTATAGAGAAAAAAAACATGTATACCAAAAATCTAAAAAGTTAATTGGTTTATTACAAAAAATCATAAAAAAGTAGAGAATACAGTGTAAAGCACAGTCATAGGTACATACACATTTGCTATTATTGACAGTGAAACAAACTGTAGTCACATACAAAGAACTAGTGCGTCCACAAAATTCGACATGTTTCGCCGGAATGGCTTCATCAGGAAAAGGGGGGACGCTTTATGTATTAACCATAAAAACATACATTTTTTCATAGCTTTAGGTGTATAGACAGAAAAAAGAAAAAATATGATATTAATACGTGATCATTTTGTTTTACATATTATAAACATATACATAAATATAAAGAACATAACTGAAAAGAAAAAAAGAAAAAAAAAACCCAAACTGCAACCTCTGAATCCCCACTCCCAAAACCCAAATGACCACCCCGATCCCACATATGAAAATCCTCCCATACCTTGGAGGGCGTGAGAGTGTATTCAAATGGTGGTACTCCTAGGCAAGTGGGCACTCCCTGAACTTACTCCAATTCAAAACGTAGCCAGATCACCTGTAGGGAGGAATGTAGCAAATATTCAAAAACTTATAGTAATACCTGTAACACATAATGTGTATTTAAATATCTTTAAGATTTCAGGAGGGGAGCAAATGTTCAAAACAGGTCCCTAATAAACAAGAACCGCACTCACCTCCAACAAAAGCACTGCACAAATGTGTAAATATACTGGGAGCTCAAGTGGGCGAGGCAGGTAAAGGGTCCTTGATTCCATACTGGCATATAAGAGTTTCACTTGTTTAAAAAAATTATTCTATTATGTAATGCCAATGTCCCCTATTGTGAAGAATCCCCACCAACCAGGGGTCCCTGAGAACCATGAGGTGGGGGAGGCACACAGGGCAGGGAAATGGACGGTAAAAACAGCCGATAACCAGGTGAAAAGGCAGCAAGACTGAGCCTATAAATAAAACAACACAAGAAAGGGAGAAGAAAACATAAATGGGCTGGCAGCTAAATTACACCAAAGCATAAATGGGGATTAATAATCCATTGGTCTGAAGAATTTACCTATAAAAGCATTGCCTTTGTCTCAAGAGCTCCCAGGGACTCCCAGCATGGCCACCGCCATGGCGGGTTTAAATATCCCTCCCTGTTGGCGCCAACACGTGGCGTGTGACGTCATGCCGCGATGACGCAAGCGCAGACGCAAGGTGAGGGTGCATGAGACACAGAGTGTCACCCGGATACTGGAAGTGTGTAATTACCGGTGCGCGCTACAGGACCTTACCACAAAAATGCAGTGCAGACAGCACCCGGATGATGATGATGATACATCTCCAGGTGTAAATGTCTGTGTACTGTAATGATGTTATACCTCGGGGGACTGTCACATAGGAACCCTCAGAGCGGACATGCCCATATGAGGTACCCAATCCCGCTGCACATCCTTGGGCGTCCGTATGGGGATCTAAGGCAAGGGAACCGGGGCATGTGCAGGGCAATACACCTGCATGGAACAGGGGGAAGGAAGGGAAGAAAAAAAAAAGGAAGTGCACGAATAGCAGTACAGTCACACATATACAACTTATTAAGCAAAAATTCTGATAAATTAAATCAATGCCCACAAATAAAGCTCAAGCAATTTACAATAGTTGTATTGGACTTTAAATAATACTAGAACCTTATTATAAGAGGAAAGAAAACTGGCAACAAACATTTCAAGAGGACCTTGTCCGGCATCGGTCCAACGCATGCACCCCAGGCTCTCCAATAAACCTGGGTGATGCAGGGAGAGACAATCAAGGAAAACGTGGTGGCATAGATGGAAAAGAGGGATAGAAGGAGACACATGAACAGCCCCACTACAGAAATGGTTTGTAGCTAATTCCCTCATTGAGCCCTGGGTAACGTGTTGCCTGTAATGAATAGATCCATCTAGTCTCTAATTGCAAAACCTTTTTATCAATGTCGACCCCACGTCCCTATTGGGGTAAGTGCTCCAAACTGAAGTACCCGATAAATTTAAGGTTAAAATTGTGGTATAGTTCTACATGGTGGCTAATAGGTGTTTCCATTTTGCGTTTCGAGATAAGAGATACATGATCTCTTATTCTGCAATAAAGAGGGAGCTTAATTTTGCCTATATAGAAGGCTCCACAGGAGCACTTCATTATATAGACTGAGCCCACTGACTGGCAGTTGGTCCTGTATTTGGGGGTCCATGACCTGTTATCCGGAAGTGTGACAGTTCTTCCCTCAAGAATGAAGGAGCGGAAGTTGCACCTGCCGCAACGATACATACCAGGGACTTGGGGTCTAGTTGTATTAGTGCCTAAATGGTGGCTGGTCACTAGGATGTCCGTAAAGATCAGAACCTTTTGTATGTAATTTCCGGGTAAGGCTTGACAAATCTTGAGATTTTGTGATCAGTCGTCAATAAATACCTTTGATCAGCCCCTTAGGATGCAAGCTAGTAGCATGTAGCAGACCATTGTAGTAGAGCAAACTGCTCCTGATTTGTTTAGAAAAATCTCCACATCTAGGAAAGTAATCCTGGACTGATCAAAGGCATAAGTGAATTTCAAATTGTACATATTGATTTGCAAACTTTCCAACAATTTCAATAAACTTTCTTTTGATCCTGCCCACACCATAAGCACATCGTCGATATAATGGTTCCATGATAATATCTGACTGATGAAGTATAGTCAATTTTTGCGCGTCAGACATAACTGTACCGAACAGGATGACTTTAAAAGGGAAGCGGATATGTTGCGTGACCAACTCTTAATTAAAGGTTACAGCAGGACATGCCTAAAGAAGGCGTTAAACAAGATGAACGGCCAGAATAGGCAGGCCCTGCTGTATAACTGGAGGCAAGACAAATCAACAACCTCAACACGCATCATAACTAAATATAATCAACAACATACAAAAATACAGAATATTTACAAGAAATGTTGGTATTTATTGACGGCTGATCACAAAGTCTCAAGATCTGTCAAGCCTTACCCGGAAATTACATACAAAAGGTACTGATCTTTACGGGACATCCTAGTGACCAGCCACCATTTAGGCACTGATACAACTAGCAAAGAGTTGGTCTGGTTCATGGTACAACACCCGTCAATCAGGCACCTCATCCCAGTAATCATAGAAAAGAGCTGGAGGTTGAGGGGATTTTTACGGTGCCAATGAGGATACAAGAAAATTACATAAAAATAACCAATAGATTGTATTATTACAAAGTTTAAAAAATATACAAAATAGGTATTCACAATAATAGCAAGTAATTGGTGGTCATATTGAATGATCAATTCAAAATCGGTGGAAAATACATTGCACACTAGCCCAACATGTTTCACTGTTTGCTTCTTCAGGGGATGTGCAAAATCAATTGAGAACACTAAACGAGATGAAAACACAGAATTATTATAACAAACAATAAGTTGTATGAATGAGAGTATAAAGTAATAGGTGAGCTTGGTCTCCAAAGAACACCATAGGTAAAGCCACTTACCCGAACAACAGTTACCACCAGTAATAAACCAGGCCGGACCCAAAAAAATCACCCCAAAAACCCCAAATTGAGGAGATCGGTCAGAAATGTGGCCATAGATGACAGAAAGGCGAAACTATGGAACAAGAATTATTATAAAATTAATAACTAAATTGGTGAATGTTTGGTTCAAATAAATATAGAACAACTGGGAGAATTGTCTCATATAGTAAATACTCACAGAAAAATATGTATGCTTGTTTATCCATATAATGGGAAGGCTTAAAAGCAGCTTTAAAGTGCCTGCTTGAAATGAAGTGCAGGTAACAAGCTGAAAAAAGAAAAAAACAAAAACATAAAAAAGGAAAATCTGAATTCTAATATGAGAAGTGTAGATATAAAACTCAACTATTGTTTGTAGCAAGAGATATACAAATAAACCGCCCCTGAATCTCTCTTACTGCACTGCGCCAAAGAAAAGTGCAAAGCTATATAAAAGATGTGTAAATTAATACAAAATGTGTGTACATACACAGTGAAAAAAGCTGCCACTTAAATAAATACGTAAACTGATCAGAATCCCAAAACTATACCTCTCACACGTGTACAGATAGAGATAGCGGCGCTAATATAAATTGTGTAAAATAATAGGTCAGAGCAGCATAATGCCTATGACCCTCTACTTATACATAAAAATATTAATAATAATAGTGTCATGAAAAATATTATTTTTATCATGAAAAGAAAATAATAAATTACAAGAAATGAATGATCAAGCTCAACAGTTGTTTTTCAATCTTCTTGTGTGAAAAATCTTCCACTCTTCCACCACACCACCGTGATAGTGACACCACTCCCTCTGAAGAGCGCACTCAACAGATTGTATAGCCTCCCACTCTTGTGTTTGGCAAAATAGCAATTGAACCACACCTGGGTTGCATGTGATGACCCGTGAATCCAATCAAGCCAGCTCCATGTGTGAAAAAATGAATAAAGTGCTCCACATAGCGTGATACCATTTTGACAGATTTATTAAAATCACTTCAAACACACTTCAATGGTTACACTCACTTTTAAACTGAAACATAAAGGCCTTTAAAAAAATCCACAGCAAGCACAGCAAGCAACAGGATCAGTGATCCAACAGTGCACCGCGGTCACAGCGGACCTGAAGTGTAAACTGGTGTATCTCTCACCCAACCTTCTAAGGCCCAGCCATCCAATCGGTGTAGTCCTCCTCAGACAGCGGCATCTAATGTCATTGTGATGGAATGCCGTGTAACCATGCCCAAGACATGTTTCATCGAAAAGACTTCTTCAAATGGGATTGGCTACATGGACGGTTCATCAATCCTTATATACTATCTATGATCAGTCATGTGATCATCATCAGTCATGTGACCTCCTGCTCTGTTTAAAGTGATTTTAATAAATCTGTCAAAATGATTTCACGCTATGTGGAGCACTTTATTCATTTTTTCACATATGGAGCTGGCTTGATTGGATTCACGGTTCATCACATGCAACCCAGGTGTGGTTCAATTGCTTTTTTGCTGAACACGAGAGTGGGAGGCTATACAATCTGGTGAGTGCACTCTTCAGAGGGAGTGGTGTCACTATCACGGTGGTGTGGTGGAAGAGTAGAAGATTTTTCACACAAGAAGATTGAAAAACAACTGTTGAGCTTGATCATTCATTTCTTGTAATTTATTATTTATAGTGACACTTTTCACTGGGTGTTAAAGAAATTTCTTTTCATGATAAAAATAATATTTTTCATGACACTATTATTATTTTTTTATGTATAAGTAGAGGGTCATAGGCATTATGCTGCTCTGACCCATTATTTTACACAATTTATATTAGCGCCGCTATCTCTATCTGTACAGGTGTGAGAGGTATAGTTTTGGGATTCTGATCAGAAAACTCAACTATTGTCAAAAAGTAAGAATTTAAAGGGAGTTCTGATATATAAGCGTGGAAGATCTGAAATAGCAAGGATAGCTAGGTTTATTGACGAGTTACGTAGACATGTGCACACTGAAATATTTTGTTTTGGAATTTCGTTTTCGTCCGAAAAATAAATTTATTTAGTTACTCCGGAAATTCGTTTTTCTTTATTTCGTTTTTCGTTAAAAACTTTCATTCGTCCGAAAATCAAAAATGAATTAAGGTCGAATCTGTCATTAAAGGCTTATGGTGTCTGTTGAATGTTCAAAGTAGATTCGACGGAGCAGCTAAACTGTACGACGTCGCAATCGTACATTCTGGTCGAATTTTCCGGGGTGCATTTGACCGGAAATGTACGATAGCAGCATCGTACAGTTTGTTTAGCTGCTCCGTCTAATCTTCTAACTTTCGACAGACACCATAAGCCAAAGATTTACGTTTGCATGTTTTCGTTTCTGTGTCGAATCTTCATCGTTCATGCTCATTGGTCTACTCTGCCCCAGCAGTCAGCCAACCAAACTTTCACATTCGTTTCTGAATCAGAAGTGCAATGGTGGCCGCAAAATCCGACGCTGTGTCTGGCTCAGATATGGAGGAGGACGTGCCTGGGCCTTCTATGGAGGCAGCAGCAACATCCCCAACAACACCAGCATCCAAAAATGGGCGCAAAAGGGGGACACAAGCTGCAACCAGCAGGAAGCATAACCTTATGTGGACACATTGAGTCCCAGGTCCTTGTAAGGGAAACGCTTCCCTGCTGGATGCAGCTGTGTGGCCCCCGCTCCAGGGAAACCACTTCAGAGTGGAAGTGGGAGAAGTGGGAGGAGATCTCCAGGAAGGTCGAGGAGACCTATCGCCATCGGCGTGACCCGACTGCCTGCCGCAAAAAATTCAGCGACATAAAACGGTAAGTAACGTGTCTGATTATTTTTTTTTTTTACATTTTAACCACTTCAGCCCCAGAGGTATGGCTGCCAAATAACCGTGCCCACTTTGTGCGATTCGGCAATGCGACGCTTTAACTGACAATTGCGTGGTGGTGTGACGTTGCTCCCAAACAAAATTGAGGTCCTTTTTTTCCCCACAAATAGAGCTTTCTTTTGGTGGTATTTGATCACCTTTGCGGTTTTTATTTACTTTTTGCTATATAAGTATCCCCAACAAATATATAAAAAATGATTTTTTTCCTCAGTTTAGGCCGATATGTATTCTTCTACATATTTTTGGTAACAAAAATTGCAATAAGCAAATATTGATTGGTTTGTGCAAAAGTTATAGCTTCTACAAAATAGGGATAGTTTTATGGAATTTTTATTAACAATTTTTTTTTTACTAGTAATGGCGGCGATCAGCGATTTTTATCATGACTACGACATTATGGCGGACACATCAGACACTTTTGATGCCATTTTGGGACCATTGTCATTTATACAATGATAAAAGCTCAAAAAATGCACTGCTTTTACACACACACATAAACATATATTATTACTATCACATGTGATGTCAGTAAAGTTAAGTGAATTTAAAAAAAAAAAAAAAGAATAAATAATTTTCAATTTATCCTCCCTCCTGTGAAAAAACAAATTTGCGCATAGGTGTGCCTAGCCTACACATGAAAGCATAGTTTGGAGTTTCACATGTTATATATTATCGCCACAATCATTTTAAGAGAAATATTTCCATGCCCGTTATTTGTTCTTAGTTAGTGATTAGGGATGAGCCGAACACCCCCCTGTTCGGTTCGCACCAGAACATGCGAACAGGAAAAAAATTCGTTCGAACACGCGAACGCCGTTAAAGTCTATGGGACACGAACATGAATAATCAAAAGTGCTAATTTTAAAGGCTAATATGCAAGTTATTGTCATAAAAAGTGTTTGGGGACCCGGGTCCTGCCCCAGGGGACATGGATCAATGCAAAAAAAAGTTTTAAAAACGGACGTTTTTTCAGGAGCAGTGATTTTATTAATGCTTAAAGTCAAACAATAAAAGTGTAATATTCCTTTAAATTTCGTACCTGGGGGGTGTCTATAGTATGCCTGTAAAGGGGCGCATGTTTCCCGTGTTTAGAACAGTCTGACAGCAAAATGACATTTGGAAGGAAAAAACTCATTTAAAACTAGCCGCGGCTATTGCATTGCCGACAATACACATAGAAGTTCATTGATAAAAACGGCATGGGAATTCCCCACAGGGGAACCCCGAACCAAAATAAAAAAAAAAAAATGATGTGGGGGTCCCCCTAAATTCCATACAAGGCCCTTCAGGTCTGGTATGGATATTAAGGGGAACCCCAGCCAAAATTGAAAAAAAAAATTGACGTGGGGTTCCCCCTAAATTCCATACCAGACCCTTCAGGTCTGGTATGGATTTTAAGGGGAACCCCGCGCCAAAAAAAAAAAAAAAAAACGGCGTGGGGTCCCCCTAAAAATCCATACCAGACCCTTATCCGAGCACGCAACCTGGCAGGCCGCAGGAAAAGAGGGGGGGACGAGAGTGCGGCCCCCCCCCCTCCTGAACCGTACCAGGCCACATGCCCTCAACATTGGGAGGGTGCTTTGGGGTAGCCCCCCAAAACACCTTGTCCCCATGTTGATGAGGACAAGGGCCTCATCCTCACAACCCTGGCCGGTGGTTGTGAGGGTCTGCGGGCGGGGGGCTTATCGGAATCTGGAAGCCCCCTTTAACAAGGGGACCCCCAGATCCCGGCCCCCCCCCTGTGTGAAATGGTAAGGGGGTACTTACCCCTACCATTTCACTAAAAAATGTCAAAAATGTTAAAAATGACAAGAGACAGTTTTTGACAATTCCTTTATTTAAATGCTTCTTCTTTCTTCTTTCTTCCTTCATCTTCTTCTGGTTCTTCTGGCTCTTCTGGTTCTTCCTCCGGCGTTCTCGTCCAGCATCTTCTCCGCGGCGTCTTCTATCTTCTTCTCCTCGGGCCGCTCCGCACCCATGGCATGAGGGGGGGAGGCTCCCGCTCTTCTCTTCATCTTCTTCTCTTCTTCATCTTCTTCTTCATCTTCTTCTTCTTCTTCCTTCTTCTCTTCTTCTCTTCTTCTCTTCTTCCTGTCTTCTCCGGGCCGCTCCGCAATCCATGCTGTGGCATGGAGGGAGGCTCCCGCTGTGTGACGGCGTCTCTTCGTCTGACGGTTCTTAAATAACGGGGGGCGGGGCCACCCGGTGGCCCCGCCCCCCTCTGACGCACGGTGACATGACGGGACTTCCCTGTGGCATTCCCCGTGACGTCACAGGGAAGTCCCTCAAGTCACCGTGCGTCAGAGGGGGGCGGGGTCACCGGATGGCCCCGCCCCCCGTTATTTAAGAACCGTCAGACGAAGAGACGCCGTCACACAGCGGGAGCCTCCCTCCATGCCAGCATGGCTGCGGAGCGGCCCGCAGAAGACAGGAAGAAGAGAAGAAGAGAAGAAGGAAGAAGAAGAAGATGAAGAAGAAGATGAAGAAGAGAAGAAGATGAAGAGAAGAGCGGGAGCCTCCCCCCCATGCCATGGGTGCGGAGCGGCCCGAGGAGAAGAAGATAGAAGACGCCGCGGAGAAGATGCTGGACGAGAACGCCGGAGGAAGAACCAGAAGAGCCAGAAGAACCAGAAGAAGATGAAGGAAGAAAGAAGAAAGAAGAAGCATTTAAATAAAGGAATTGTCAAAAACTGTCTCTTGTCATTTTTAACATTTTTGACAGTTTTTTAGTGAAATGGTAGGGGTAAGTACCCCCTTACCATTTCACACAGGGGGGGGGCCGGGATCTGGGGGTCCCCTTGTTAAAGGGGGCTTCCAGATTCCGATAAGCCCCCCGCCCGCAGACCCTCACAACCACCGGCCAGGGTTGTGAGGATGAGGCCCTTGTCCTCATCAACATGGGGACAAGGTGTTTTGGGGGGCTACCCCAAAGCACCCTCCCAATGTTGAGGGCATGTGGCCTGGTACGGTTCAGGAGGGGGGGGGGGCCGCACTCTCGTCCCCCCCTCTTTTCCTGCGGCCTGCCAGGTTGCGTGCTCGGATAAGGGTCTGGTATGGATTTTTAGGGGGACCCCACGCCGTTTTTTTTTTTTTTTTTTTGGCGCGGGGTTCCCCTTAAAATCCATACCAGACCTGAAGGGTCTGGTATGGAATTTAGGGGGAACCCCACGTCAATTTTTTTTTTCAATTTTGGCTGGGGTTCCCCTTAATATCCATACCAGACCTGAAGGGCCTTGTATGGAATTTAGGGGGACCCCCACATCATTTTTTTTTTTTTATTTTGGTTCGGGGTTCCCCTGTGGGGAATTCCCATGCCGTTTTTATCAATGAACTTCTATGTGTATTGTCGGCAATGCAATAGCCGCGGCTAGTTTTAAATGAGTTTTTTCCTTCCAAATGTCATTTTGCTGTCAGACTGTTCTAAACACAGGAAACATGCGCCCCTTTACAGGCATACTATAGACACCCCCCAGGTACGAAATTTAAAGGGATATTACACTTTTATTGTTTGACTTTAAGCATTAATAAAATCACTGCTCCTGAAAAAACGTCCGTTTTTAAAACTTTTTTTTGCATTGATCCATGTCCCCTGGGGCAGGACCCGGGTCCCCAAACACTTTTTATGACAATAACTTGCATATAAGCCTTTAAAATTAGCACTTTTGATTTCTCCCATAGACTTTTAAAGGGTGTTCCGCGGCATTCGAATTTGCCGCGAACACCCCAAATTGTTCGCTGTTCGGCGAACTTGCGAACAGCCAATGTTCGAGTCGAACATGAGTTCGACTCGAACTCGAAGCTCATCCCTATTAGTGATCACTAAACTGAGCAGTAAGTGCTTTTAAGTTCCACTTGACCTGACCACCTGTAGGTTACACCCACTTTCTGACCAGGCCATATTCTGCTATTTAGCACGTTACAGCTTTAAATTGCACGCACCTGCAATGTACTACCCAAATGAAATTTATGCTCTTCTCCCACCACATATAGAGCTTTTATTGGTGGCATTAGATCACCGTTGGGTTTTACATTTTTTGTTATTAAAAAATAAAGTTAAATATATATATATATATATCTGTCAGGTAATGCAAGCGATTGTGTAACTTACGTAATCTGACAGAACGTCGCCGCTCTGAACTGAGGCGCCTGATCAGTGGCGGTGCACCTAGCACTCGCCAGTGCCGCTGGAACCAGGACAGGTAAGTGCCTCACATTTTTTGTTTTTTTTTATGATTTTTTTCTAAATGGTGAATGCATGTCCCTGCCTTGTAGATAAACGTTAGTGTCCTGCCCTGTATTGCCATGCTAATGGATAATTAATTCTATCTATTTACACTACAGTATATTTATTTACGTTTATTAACGTTCATCATTTCTCCTTTATAAATACGTGTCATCCAGTCAGAGGGGGAGACTCAGGTGTAGGAGGCTGTGGCAGCAACGCCCACATTAAGTTAGTATAATCTTGCTGGTATCTGCTGAGTGATCATACATGTTTCAATGTTCTTGTACTAATATGTGAGATTGTTGTACACTGCAGATTGTAATGTTCTTTTCTATCATTAATCAACAGCTACTGAGGCTGAGCAGGAGGTGGAGGAGACCTGCCCTGTAGAGGCTGCTGGGGATGTGGCAGAACAGCCAGATGCGGCAGATCCAGGGAGTAAGCATACCTTTTTTTGTATTTTCCAGGCAAATATAGTATTTTAAATATGAAATGCTGATGGCATACCTTGTCTAGAATAGCTTGTGATTTATTCTGCAAGGCTTCGGTTTAGCTGGAATTATTAATTATATTAGTTCCCCTCTGCAGCTGATTCCAGTCTTCCTGTTAGCGTGACCTGTGCTTGTTATTTCCTCAATGTCCCTGATCACGCCACCTTCTTGCTGCAGTTCAGATTCCCAGTCTGAGCCAATCACTGTTAATCATTGTGAATAACAAGCAGGCTGGAGGGGGTGTGTCAGAAAAGAATCTCCAGCTATTGGCTGGCAGTCCCTGGACGTGTTCAATCTCTGGCATGCCCCTAATGCATGCATTAACACTTTTCTAATGATGTTATACCTGTTATACCTCCTAGCCTAGACCAGGAGTGAGTAACCTACCTAGCCTAGAACAGAAGTGGGGCTTATTCAACAATCAGTGGCCTTACAAAATTATCAACTTTAAAAAGTAGCCTGCTATATTTTATTAAACAACATTTTATTACAGTACCTGACTGCGAGATTGTGTTTCCAGCGCGATACCATCGCGCTGGTTCTCGGCGACAGGGTACTGTGCATGTCGCGCTGGCTCACTCATCAGGAAAGGAAAACTTTGTTTTCCTTTCCCGATGAGTGACAGGCAGTGCTGACAGCTGTCTGGTATGAATCCTGAGGCGGGAACACTGCGCCAAATTTTAAATGAAAAAAACAGCGTGGGTTCCCCCCCAGGCCCTTAGGTCTGGTATGGATTGTAAGGGGAACCCCCTACACCGAAAAATTGGCGTGGGGGTCCCCCCAAAATCCATACGAGACCCTTATCCGAGCACGCAGCCCGACCGGCCAGGAAAGGGGGTGGGGATGAGCGAGCGCCCCCCCCTCCTGAGCTGTACCAGGCCGCATGCCCTCAACATGGGGGGGTGGGTGCCTTGGGGGAGGGGGGCGCCCTGCGGGGCCCCCCCACCCCAAAGCACCTTGTCCCCATGTTGATGAGGACAAGGGCCTCTTCCTGACAACCCTGGCCGTTGGTTGTCGGGGTCTGCGGGCGGGGGGCTTATCGGAATCTGGGAGCCCCCTTTAATAAGGGGGCCCCAGATCCCAGCCCCCCACCTGGTGTGAATGAGTATGGGGTACATACCCCTACCCATTCACCTAGGGAAAAGTCTCAATTAAAAAAAAAACAGTACACAGGTTTTAAGAGTACTTTATTAGGGCAGCTCCGGGGTCTTCTTCCGACTTCGGGGGGTCTCCGACTTCTCCCGGTGTTCGGCCTCTTCTCCCGGTGTTCGGCCTCTTCTCCCGGGCCCCACCGCTATCTTCTTCCAACTCTATTGCCAGCGAGGGGCCCGGTCTGCTGCTGCTGTCTTGTCGCCGCTGTCTCGCCGCCGCTGTCTCATTGCTTCTTCTCTTCTCCCGATGTTGACACAACGCTCTCTCCGGCTGAAATGCTTTGTGCGAGCTGCGGAGCCATTTATATAGGTGGTGACCCCGCCCCCTTGTGCCGTCATGGTCCCAGCATGCGCAGGGACTCTGGCGTCATAAGGGGGCGCCCCCCTCCCCCAAGGCACCCACCCCCCCATGTTGAGGGCATGCGGCCTGGTACGGCTCAGGAGGGGGGGGGCACTCGCTCGTCCCCACCCCCTTTCCTGGCAGGCCGGGCTGCGTGCTCGGAAAAGGGTCTGGTATGGATTGTAAGGGGACCCCCACGCCGATTTTTCGGCATAGGAGGTTCCCCTTACAATCCATACCAGACCTAAGGGCCTGGTATGCCCCTGAGGGGGGAACCCATGCCGGTTTTTTCATTTAAAATTTGGCGCAGTGTTCCCGCCTCAGGATTTATACCAGACAGCTGTCAGCACTGCCTGTCACTCATCGGGAAAGGAAAACAAAGTTTTCCTTTCCCGATGAGTGAGCCATCTCGGTGCTGCGACGGGGCTCGCAGGTTTCAAATCTCGCCGAGAAATGCGGCGAGATTGACACAATATCGCGGTCACCTACTGTAGGTCATCCCAAATGCAATGGCTTGAATGGCTTCTCTTAGGTGAGTGTAATGTTAAAAGCTGGTATAGCTGATATGTTTTTCTGCAAGTGCAACTGATCTTCCATATTTGCCAAAGTCAGTCAGTCTGGATGAGGTAGATTAGTTAGCACTTAGGCGTCCATTACACCTTAAGATTTTCTCCAGCCGCCCGTGCGACCAAGCGGATAAAATCTTTGGGAGATTCCCCTTTACACTGCTCGATGTGTAGAGGGGAATCCCTTTGTACTCTGGTCGGGGAGGACACTCAGCTCGGCCCCGGTCAGAGTACAGTAAAGTAGTACTGCACCTTCCTGCACAGCTCTGCAAACTTGGTATGACGCAGCGAATTGACACAGACACCACTATCTCCTACACACAAATTGATTAGGTGCATCTCACTAAATATCAAAAATGGAAAACTGGTATGGAAGTGAAAACATCTCAAGATGTTACAGGATTGTCTACAAGGGCTAGGAGATCTTTGCCTTTATATAATGTTAGGGTAAAGATGCCATGTGTATTGTATTATCTATCTATCTAATGTATTTTCTTTTGTTCACAGGTGAAGTCTTCATCCTTCAATTGTACCCTGTGGATGAAGGCCTGGACCTGCCCATGTCTGGTTGGACTGACTGTTCTTCCTCCCCAGTGGTTTCTACAGGGCATATTCTTCTCCACCCTTCATCTACATCCCCCCACCTGGACAGTGACACACCCATTGATGCCTCCTCCCCAGTGCATCCTTCTCTACCCGCTACAGAACAAGTACACATCCCCCACCCTCCAGAGCCACATGTGACTGATTATCTGCGATGCATTGTGGAGGTCCAAGAGAGACAATTTGCAGTAACCCAGAGGCTGTGTCGATCTTTGGCCCTCCACAATCGCCGGCAGCTCCTTCACTATGTGGATCTGGAGAGGTACCAATGTAGCCTCAGGAGACACCTGGAGGCTACGCGGTACCTTGGTGACCAGTTGGCTGGGATTAATATGTCCCTACAGCGACTGGTCACCAGGTTGGGGGAGAATGTACTTTAATTTTTTTTATTTAAATTTTTTGTTTGTTTTGTTTATGTTAAAAATAAAAAAAAAATTGTTCAGAAATAATTGTTTTCTTGAGTTTTGCTTTCCTTGTTAGATTTGTGTGATGTTTATCTAAATAAACTAGTCCATATATTGTTACTAACTTACTAGAGGCCTTATAATTGTAGTTTTTCTACATTTAACCATCAGGCTGAACTTAGAAAATTTATGAGATTTCTCTCTACACTATTTCAATGTGCAAAGGGTAATCCCATGTATTGTGTCCAGTCACACCGTTCAGCTTTCCCTCCACCAGAATACACAGCAGATAGTTACAGCAGGGGTTACTATACAGTCCTCAACAGTTCACAGGACATAGGTTGCAGGCTTGCAATCATGAGGGCAACAGTTAACCGGACAGAGGTTTACAGGCTAACGCAATCACAAGGGGCAATAGTTCAAAGGGCAGTGTCACGGTTATGCAATAGTTTGTCTGTCAGCATACCTGTCTCCATGTGTTCATCTCTAGAGACCAGCTGACCCTCGCCTGACTGCATTTGTAAGCTCTCCTCTAGCATGGCTCCACCCCAGCTCCTATCAGGGAACAATATATTAACCTGTGCACTGCAAGTCAGCAGTGCTGATCAACCATTGTGTGTTAGCTTTCATGTGTACTGGCTGTGTTTCCTACCTCTGATTCCAGTTAACCGACTTTGGCCTGTTCTCTACTATTCCTGTCTGCTCGTGACCCTGACCTTTGGCGTGTCCCTGACCATCCCTGTTTGCCTGTGACCCTGAACCTTGGCATGTACTCTGTTGTCATTGTCTGCTTGTGGCCCCGACCTTGGCTTATCCCTTACTTGCTTGTTGTTCCAGCCTGCTGCCTCTTTCCTCTTCTCCTGTAGTCTACCATGAGCATGAGCTGTGAGACCCTGGGGGCCGTGACCTGGAGCCAGACTGCAGCGCAGTCCATCCTCACCACTAGAGGCTCTGGGGAACACCTGCTGGCTCTTAGACTCCGCGCCCTGGGAATTCTATGTTCTGGCTCCCAGTGGGATCTGTGTTAGTGATCCAGTAGACCTGCTTCCTGAACCTCCTAGGGTTCAATCCACAGCAGTCAGTCCTAGGGTCCACTACCTAGCGGTGCACTTTCGATTCTTAGCCTCAAGGTGACCTGACAGTCATCATTTCCAGGGTTTGAGTAACATGGCAGCAGGGTAGATTACTCACTCACACTGGTGACTTTGGACAATTGCATATGGTCATGAAACAGGTGGAGGATCAGAGAGGGCCCTGGTGTCCCCAGGGTCGGAGATGGTAAATGGGAGGGGTCCTGGGCATCTGGATGCAGCTCAGCAGTGACCAACTAATCTATCTTGCATAGAATCACGTTTCCAACTGTATGCTTCTTTGTGCTATGTTGTGTTGGTAGCATATTCTGATCCTTGAGTTGACAGTCTCTCCATCAAGAGGAACTGTCATGCTGTTGAGGTCATCTTTAATCATTGTCTCTTATTTCCAGACCATCAAACAAAAATGGTTAAATTAGCACATGTTGCTATTTGTATTTACAAAGACAGCAACACGTGAGCAGTAACGCCATGTCAAGGCTTCAACCCTTGCTACTGTCCATTCACACAACATTCATTCATGCAATCACGCACACTCTAGTCACTCTACACAACATTCATTACAAAAAAGGGTGATGGAAGGAATAAAGGGAAACATTTGGATTGCTTAAAACAATATAATTCTATTTAAATCTTGGGGTCACACCAAAGTCAAGTAGACAACTGCTATTGTGTCAAGTGGTAAGAAAATAAAAAAAATGATTTTCCTCAACATTTGGATGGTTCCTCTGAGTCCCGTCTATCTTCACTGTCCATTCACACAACATTTATTCATGCAATCACGCACACTCAAGTCACTCTAGTCCCATCTATCTTCACATGGTAACAATGATTCAGATCTCACAAGTTAAGGGTAGGGTAACCCAGCTTGGGGAGGTTAAATTTGAGGAAAGTTATTTTTTCCATCAAATGGGATGTTAATTGTGAACGGTGTGGATTAAGGATATTCCCAGTAATAGAGAAAACTCTCTCACTTTGCACAGTGGTTGGAGGACAGGATAGTAGTTGCTGGGCAACCAGGCAAAGACCAGGCTACAAACTTTTCTTACCATCCCAATAGGTCAAAGGGTCCTCTGTAGGAAGCAAAGGTGCTTCATATAGGTAGGCCCTGACCATTTCAGAGGCACTGCTCTCCTCTCGATTACCTGCTGCTTAACCTGCATCCACCAGATTGTCAAGTGCCTCTACCCAACATGCACATGCTCCACTCTGTTGTTTTTGAGTGATGGTGCCAGGCCTTGGAATAGCAGACATGGCAGGTGAATCTTCCAAACCAGCCTCATCCATCGTACATCTCTGTTGCTGCAAATTCCGGACCCTTTCAATCATTTTTTCTTTCCAGTAGGAGAGGCTGTTGTCTCTGAGTGCCAGTTTACCTTTGATCCTGGAATCACACAGGGAAGCCAGCATGAGTTCAGGGCTTTTGCGGACACGGTCATTTAGCCGATCTTTTAAGTTAGCTTGTAGCTTTCTGATGAAAGACGTTACATCGGCATGAAGTGGGCTGCCACAAACAGGCTCACTGTTTTCTAGGAACTATCCCATCTTATCTATGAGATAGGTAAACAAGGGTATGACCTGTCCTCCCGCGACCATGTCCCCTAGTGACGAAGTGACGTAGGGAGGAGGAGCCATGTCCTGTCGTCACCGATGTGCATCTAGTCCCAGAAGATATGGGCTGATCCGGAGCTGGCCGGCTTTCTTATCTGTTCTGCTGTTTTTATACCGTCCAATTGTAAGTGTCCATTTGACTTTTATTTTCTCAATAAATCATAAGGATTTACGCTATGTGGAGCACTTTTATGTGTTTTATTTTTGGTAATTACATCACCCTGCTGTGACTGATGGTGAGGATCCCCAGGGACGTGGAGATATCTGGTGCTTGCCTGTGAGATCCCCGGCTGGGGTTGCAGCCATCTGCTCAGCGTGGTCCCCTGCAATAAGGGACCATCGCTTTCTGGTAAGCGACAGTGTTTGTCTAAGGTGGAGGTCCCTGCACTTGGCACTTTATGAAAATTTTCATCACTCATCACTTGGGAATTCATTTTTTCACTTTATGGACTTTTCTATTTAAAATTCTCACTACTCCATTTCTCCGTACGTGCACTGTATAGACATTTTTTTTCAATTTATGTTTGCACATTTTAGACTCAAGGTGTATTATTTTTGTACTTATTATTGAGGTATTTATGTCATTAATTTTTGAAACACTCAATTTTGTAGTTTCCATCACATATATGTTAGCGCAACTTTATTGACTTATATTCTGATTTGTGTCGTATAACACTTGATAGTTGCAGCTATTTTCCACTTATTTGTTGTTTTTGTTGTTAGCGCAGTATTTTTCATACACATATGACCTGTCCTAGGCTGGCATTGCTCTGACTCAAGTTTTCCGTCACATTCCCAGTGTGAAATCAATCCCGATGCTGTGGCGGGATGATAGATTGTGGATGGCTGTCTTTTGCTCCAAAATGCGTTCCAGCATTTCCAGGGTATAGTTCCACCAGGTGCTGACATCTTGTTTCAGGTGATGTATGGGGAGCCCTGTTTGTTCTTGCTCCTCTCTCAACAGTTGTCTAGCCCCTACACTGCGGTGCAAATGCCCTGCAATCTTTCTGCAAAGGTCCAAGATTTTAGCAATCTTGTTGTTTTTCTACACTGGGATTGCACCCTTGACCACTAAATGCAGTATGTGTGCAGAACAGCGCACACCGACAAAAGATCCATCTTGGAGAGCTTTAACCATGTTTGAACCTCCGTCTGTCACAATGAACCCAACAGAGACATTGCTGACTGCCCGCTCTCCAAACCAATTGGCCAACATTGATCTAATTGCCCGCAATATGTTGGCAGAGCTGTGTTTGTCATCACGGACTTCTGTGTGGAGCAGTAGGCTTGATAACCCTGCTGGTCTTGTGCTGCAGACCTGCTTCCTGATGGAGTTTGAACTCTTACACCAGTGCCACCACCAACAGGCACAGTGGCCTGCCACCAGTGTGCAGTCAAAGACAGGAAAGTGTGTTGACCCCTGGGAGCTGTCCACAAATCAGTTGTCAAATGAATTGTCTGACCCTCAACTTTGGCCATTTTTTCCTTCAATAATCCAACGCACGAGTGATATAGTGCTGGAAAAATCTTTCTGCTGAAAGTTGTTCATGCAGGAACAATGTATCGTGGAGCAATGGCATGCATGAGCTGTTTAAATGGCTCCCCTTCAATCATGCGAAAAGAGGCTCCTCCAACAGCAATGAATTGGCCAATGAGGCGGGTGATCTTGTTGGCCTGCTGTTTTGACATGCCCTTGGAACTAAAGCCAACAAAACTATCGAGGGTAGGCTGATGATGCCCTTGGGAGGATAAGGAGCCTGATTGGGTCTTCAGTGGAACTACTGCACGTGGACGGGTTGTATTAATTGAACCCTCTCTATTGCCTCCTGTGCTCTGAGTAAGTGGTGTGCTTGAGGAGGTACCACCAGTACAGTCAGAGTCCGTTATGCTGCTTCCTGCGCTACCATCTTCTTTTTCTGCCTCTGCCCGCAGTAAAGTAGAGTGGTGGTAATTTTTAAAGTGTAGGTTCATACCAGCATTGGTTAAATGACCTAACTTTTTACCCCTACTTGCTTCCCACACAATTTACACTTGGCAAAGAACCCGCCTTCCAATGTTTGAAAGTATTTCCAAATGTTGCTGCGGCGGGATGCAGCCTCTTGACCCTGTTGATCTCTATTTAGGGCTGATATAGCTGCAGCAGGTAGCACACCAGTGGTGGAAGCTGTTGCCACTACAGTTACACTTGGTGAACTAGAACTAGTGCTGCTAATGGCAGGGGTGCTGGGGACTGGGAGGTCAGTGATATCATCACAGGATTCTTCCATAATAACAGAAGGAGAAGGAGAGTTAGCAGCAGATGAAAAAAGTGGACTGCTACCTGTCCTACTCCTCACAGAATATCCCTCTTGCACTTTCTCCAGGTCAAGCTGTAAGTCCTGTGGGCTAAGATTGTATAAAACATCCGCAGTGTTTGGGGAAAGAGGAGCATCACATTCTAAATCATCTTCTTGGGCCAATGAAAAAAAAGTTTCACACTCTGTCTCTGCTGCTGTCTCCCTCAATTGCTTCTTTGGGGAGCTGGGCAGTGGCACTGGTAGTGTGATTGGTGGTGGTGACTGTAAAGGCAACTCCACTTTACTATGTTTCTTGCTTATTCCATAAAAATATGCAGCCATAACACCTGTAGAAGTGGAAGGAGGCACTGCACTGGCAGTGGAATGGCAGCAGATGTTGGTGGTCTGGCAGGAAAAGTAATATTAGAAGAACTGGAGGTGGTGGAACTAGCTTTGCTGGTGGCACTGGCGGTGACACCCACTGCTGTGGATGGCATGTTGGTGGCGGCAGAAGTGTCAGAGGCACTAGTAGCAGAGACCTTGCCATTTTTTTAGCAAAGCGTCCACCGTGACCATGACCACTACCTCTACCAGCCTTCACTTTTACGTTAGAACAGTACATTTCTGAACTTTACAGCAACTGCAAGTCAGAAAATGGACTGGAGTGGAGATAGGGTATATAGAATCTCAATCTATAAATCAAAATCACCCCCCACCACAACACGGGCAGCCTCTGAGGCTATCACAACACTAGCAGCAACACTAGTATCACTAGTCTATCTATCAAGTTCACAACACAGATGTAGCTTGCTTCACTACTGTTCTGCTGCTGTGCTTAGCTTATGCTCAAATGAAATAGTTTAGGTTCTCTGACAAAGTGACAATTCAAACGGACCAGCTAAGATTGACTGTTCTGAAATGAATCAGCGTGTCTGTCTCTCTCTGCTAGCAAATTGTAAGTGAAACTAAGTTGGCTGTACATGCGGTTCTAGCTATTTTACTGCCCCTCCTCTTTGGTTACAAAAAAGCATTTGTTTATGTTGAATCTTTCGTTTTTCGAAATCTGTGCTTTCGTTATCATTTGTTAAAAACGATAACGAAAATACCTGAAATTCGGACGAAAAGGCATTCGGACGAAAATGAATGCACATGTCTACGAGTTAGTAGAGAGAAAATATCTCCAATGAGTCCAGATTGATTGAATAGAGGGGGCGCTGATAATGAAGCAATCCTGGGTTGTATAAATAGGTAACAACCATAAGACAATAGTAAGGTAAATAGAGATAGTTGTACAATGGAAATAAATAGATCAAAAGAACAGCAAACCCATAGCAGGCTGGGGCCCAGCTTACCAGTTTCACAAGTGCCGCATAATAGAGTGTCTCCCTCCGGCTCTGGCTGAACGAACAGCCAGATAAGCCGGTTTTATCTGTCCTCCGACGAGCCAGCATGTGACATCACCAGCTCGAAGCGGACGAGAAAACGCCAATATGCATGCGCCAATATGCATGCACATCACCCATAGGGCTATGCGAGGGAGGGAGGAGTCAAGTCCATCCATGAATATCATGGTATGAACGTGAATAGACCCAGCATCCCCGCAACAGCCCAGAGGATGCAGAAATGGTATAACTAACACCATTGATGGTGTAATCCAGGGCGGCACAGAATGCCATCCATAGGATTAGGGAGGCCCCGAGGTGCAGTTAGGCGTAAAATGGGCATGCACTAAAATGACAAGACATGCTCTGGGCTTCCGTATGACCACTTATAACCTAATCCTCAAATGGGAGAAAAAGGGGAACCAGGGACCGGCATGGGTAGGCTGGAAAGGAAACACCGCGAGAAGGCAAAGGGGCACAAGAGCAGGACCAAAAAAACTCTAACCTACCTGGGTGTCTATGTGGGGAACCACGCTCACTCATAAAAAGTTTATAGTGTTATTACGAATGATATTTATATGGAAAAAAATCAACATATATATATTTGATAATTAACATAGTACTATTCATAAACAATAAGAATATCTGTATAGCAATACATTTAATAAATGAAGACAATAGCGCATGAGAACACGTTGGGAAGGGGGGAAGGGAGGAGGGGAGGGGGAGGAAAGGGGGAAAAAGAAAGGGGGAAGGGGAAAAGGGAACTGGTGCATAAATCACAATGAAAGAATGGACAATAAAACATGGAAAACAGCCAATGAAGAGAAATACCCTGGGGGGGCAGACACTCATTGAAGTAGGACTTGAAACTAAGGCTCTCGTTAAATCCAGGGAATAATGTAGATTTGAGGTCATAGATCCAACGAGCCTCAAGCTGTAACAAAATGCGGTTGACACTACCTCCTCGGGAGTCCAGAGGGACATGTTCATGTGCCAAAAATTTGATATATTGAGGATTGAATTCATGATGTATGCTAACATGTCGGCCGATGGCAGTGTCCATCCTATTTTTTTTAATTGGTTTAATATGATCTCGTATTCGTTTGAAAAACTATTGTTTCGTCTTCCCAATGTAGAAGCCACCGCGCATACACTGAGCCAAATAAATAACCCCTGGTGTCCGGCAGGTGACCATACACTGGGTGGAATGCCATTTATCATTAGGGAGTCTAAATTTGGTTTTTCGATCGACATATTGGCAGACATCACAAGCTTCACAGGGAAAAGTACCCCAATTGGTCTGAGTTATAGAAGCTGGTATACTTTCAAAATGGCTGTGAACCAGACGATCCCTGAGAGACGGAGCTCGTCTGAAGGTAATCTCAGGAAGGTTCTTAATATATTTCCTTGCAATAGGATCTGCTGACAAAAGTGGCCAAAATTTAGTCAGTATTTGTCTAATTTCTTTATGTTGACTTGAATAGCGAGTGATAACTCTTATGCCCCGTAAACACGGTCAGATTTTCTGACGGAAAATGTGTGATAGGACCTTGTTGTCGGAAATTTCGACTGTGTGTAGGCTCTATCACACATTTTCCATCGGATTTTCCGACACACAAAGTTTGAGAGCAGGCTATAAAATTCATTCCATTGTCGGAATTTCCAATCGTGTGTACACAAATCCGACACACAAAGTGCCACGCATGCTCAGAATAAATAAAGAGATGAAAGCTATTGGCTACTGCCCCGTTTATAGTCCCGGCATACGTGTTTTATGTCAACGCGTTCAGAATGATCGGATTTTCCAACAACTTTGTGTGACCGTGTGTATGCAAGACAAGTTTGAGCCAACATCCGTCTGAATAAATCCTAGGATTTTGTTGTCGGGATGTCCGATCAATGTCCGACCGTGTGTACGGGGCATAACTGTGTCAGGTTTAGCAGCCTGTTTATTGGAAAAAATCAGTGAGCTCCTATTTTTGGCATTAGCCTGATTGAACGCTTTTTGAGGCAAGCATGGCTATAACCTCTAATTCTGAGTCTATTATATAGATCCCTAGCGACAGTTTGGAAGTCAGAGTCCTTGCTACAGTTTCGTTTAAGCCATAAGTACTGGCTGTAGGGGAAACTTTTGATTAAAGAAGTGGGATGTGAACTTTGAACATGAAGGATAGTATTTCCCGCTGAGGGCTTTCTATAGAGAGATGAATCGAGTTTGCTTTGTACGTCAATAGAAATGACCAAATCCAGGAAGCTGATATTGTTCTGATTACAGTGCATGGTGAATTTCAGATTAAAATTATTAATTGAAATTATTTGTATAAATTCATTTAATGTAGATTGAGTCCCAGACGAAAAGATAAGGACATCATCTATAAAACGATACCATGCAATGATTTTGTCGTGGAGATGATTCAGATCCTCTCTAGAAAAAAACTCTTTCTCCCACCCCCCCCAGGTACAGGCTTGCATATGAGGGGCACATATGGTCCCCATTGCAACTCCCTGTACCTGGAGGTAGTGGGAGGAGTCAAACTGGAAAACATTATGTTTCAGAATGTAATCAAGTAAATCCAATACAAACGTATTATATTTGGCAAAGGAGGGACCCCTTTCATCTAGATGATGTTGTATCACTTTAATTCCTTTTTTATGTGGAATAGCATTGTAGAGGATTTCTACATCAAGGGCTACTAGCCAGGTGTTAGGGGGAAGGGAGATGCCTCCAATAGTTCTCAAGAGGTCAATAGTATCTTTGATATACGAGAAGAGTGAAATAACATGAGGTTGAAGGTAGCTATCTACTAAAGAACTGGCATTTTCTGTGAGGCTGGAACAAACTGAGATTATGGGATGCCCTGGGGGTTCACAGTCAAAGATTTGTGCACCTTGGGTAATGCGTAAAAAGTGGGGATCCTCGAAACCCTAACATTCAAGAAATTCAAGGTATTGAGATCAATAACACCTTGATGATAGGCCTTAAAAATGATGGCACAATATTGTGCGTTAAAGTTATCAATGACTGTTTTTGAGATGGGGCGACACCAATTACGGTTTATAAGAATTTTCTTACACATAGTTACATATTGGGGAATTCCCATAATAACCAGGTTTCTGCCCTTACCAGATGGCATGATTATTATTTCAGAATTAGTTTGCAAAGATTTAATGGCATCTTTTGTTCTAAGGTCAAGTTAAAAGTCCTGATGGAGGAAATTTTTAATTCCTCAATCGCTTTAGATGTTTGTTGGATAAATGCCCATATATTGGGATTAGTATTCAAAAGTGGGAAGAGTCTAGACTTGGGTTTAAAGGATTGGGGAGGGGGGAAGGACACGCCCTCGACCGACAGCACCGGTGGGGGGATGACAGCGGCGGCGTTGTCTGTGGCGTGTCCCTCCTCCCAAAGTTCCTTCAGATCCTCAAGAGCTTGATGTTCCTCAATATTCTCCTGAATGTTTGAGTTGGAATCTGCTGAATGCATCTCTAGTGGGAGTTTGTCAAAAGTAATGCTATATAGAAGCCTACGTGCAAATAAATGCAAATCTTTAATGAGTGAAAATTTATCAAATTGAGAATCAGGACAGAGCGTTAGGCCTAGTTGTAAAACTTGTGTTTCTAAATTGGTTAAGTCATAAGAGGACAGATTAACAATAGATAATTGCTGGTCATTGTGAATAGCATTAGTCTGGGTAGATGCAAGATCTAGCAAGGACCCAGGTCCTAATCCTTCCCTAAAAAAAGGGGTGCTAATTTGATCTTGGTTGGTAAGGTAGTTCCAGAAGGAGAGATGATTACCTCAGTTGTGCTTACCTTATTGTTAATATTGGAATGCATAGGAGAAGCAGTGATCAAAGTGGTGGGTGCCATGGAAACAATAGTATGTGAAGCTGATACTTGAGGGCCACGAGTGACCAGAAGTGAGGGGTGAGATACGGATACCGAAAGTGCAGGTGCCTGTTTAGGGTGAATCGGTTGTGAGCGACGTGATGATGAGTTACCGAGATGATGTGTCAGTGACTCGGTGGAAGCTGCATCCGAGTTGCCTTTGCGCCTTTTGGGCAATCTGTCACCCGTGAGATCACAATAAATGGAAGATTGACTGATGGAAAGGGATGAAGAAAGAGGACAAATTAGTAACGTTATCATCCTTATCAACATTACGTTCATTACTGTAGTTAGGGGGTTTTTTCTTTGTGTTTGTATTTTGAGCCCATTTGTAGGCAAAACCATTGGTATGTGCACTCATATCATGTATGAATTTATTTTCTTCTGTGCGAATAATATCCAAAGTATATCTTTCTATATGTCTTTTAAGCTCTTGTTCCTTTTTCTTAAATCAGGTACTGGTGACTATGAGTTCATAGTCCTCATACCACCTGGAAACAGAGTGATCAAGTGATTTTAGCTCAACATCATACTGTGTACAGAGTAGAGACATCATGCCAAATGAACAAGATTGTAAATTTGTCTCCCAACTGGATTTCAATAGTTCCTCTATCTTTTTCAGGTTGGGAAAAATTTGTATTCTAAGTCCCCATGGGACTATGTTGTTGTCTGTATATTTCTGAAAGTACCTCTTATGCCAAAAAATTCTTACTTTTAAGGCATTGTAGTCTAAAAAAGGCTTGGTCCAGATCCTGATCAGAAATCTCCCCTGAATGTTGGGACTGCTGGATTTTGTCCATAAGGCCATCCCAGGCCTCTCCACTGAAGGTGGCCATGTTTGAGGAAAAAGGAAAGGCAAAACCAAAAACAAGGTACAAAAACAAACGCAAAATGGGAGCTAAATAGACAGGTAAAAACAATAATTGGCACAACAAGGGAAAAATATGGAGGATGGAGTTTCCATGAGCAAAAATGGAAATGAAAATATACCAATAAACTGATTTACATGTTACATAAGGCAAGTGTTGTTATTATCATTTTTTTACAACATTTTAAATATTTGTTGTGTTGCCATCAAACAGACAAGAAAGGAGTGTATTTAAACACTAAAAAAAGCAAAGAGTTGGTCTGGTTCATGGTACAACAACCATCAATCAGGCACCTCATCCCAGTAATCATAGAAAAGAGCTGGAGGTTGAGGGGATTTTTACGGTGCCAATGAGGATACAAGAAAATTACATAAAAATAACCAGTAGTTTATTATTACAAAATTTAAAAAAATATACAAAATAGGTATTCACAATAACAGCAAGTAATTGGTGGTCATATTGAATGATCAATTCAAAATCGGTGGAAAATACATTGCACACTAGCCCAACATGTTTCACTGTTTGCTTCTTCAAGGGATGTGCAAAATCAATTGAGAACACTAAACGAGATGAAAATACAGAATTATTATAACAAACAATAAGTTGTATGAATAAGAGTATAAAGTAATAGGTGAGCTTGGTCTCCAAAGAACACCACAGGTAAAGCCACTTACCCAAACAACAGTTACCACCAGCAAAAAAACAGGCCGGACCCAAAAAATCACCCGAAAAACCTTTCTTTTTTTTTATATTTCAAGTTTTATTGAATTTTTCATGAGAATCCATACAAAGCGTGTAAAAAAAAAAAAAAAAAGCATTACATCAACATGCCATATTGAGTAATACAATATACATCAATCACGAGTAAGATATTAGTCGCGTAATAGGATGTGGATTATGCAGATTCAACTCTATACTTTTAACTTACACATCAGGTGGGTGGTGTCAGCACTGTCTCTCCACCCTGGCACCCCAAATTGGGCGCTCACTGTGCCACGGGGGGTGAGCCAGCCCTTCAACCGCCAGTCGTGAAATATACTGCAATCAACAGAAACAAATAAAGTAGGCCTAAGAGTGTGGAACTTTAAACTAGTCATGACAAAGAATTGTAAGTCCTGCTTAGTGAAAATAGGTTACTGTAAATAGGGGTTTAAGCGAGAGAGTTCAGGTAGAATCTATGAGAGAGCTGTGCTTCTCGAATCGGATATCCAAGGTTCCCATTTTTGGAGGAACAAGGCGGTATTTAGGTTAGCTTTAGCGAAGGCGAATTCCATGTGGAAGTGGTGATTTAAAAGAACAATGAGATCTGATAGAAGGGGAGGTTGTGGTGATTTCCATTTTTTCGCTAGAGCTAAGCGGGCTGCAATAAGGATATGAGTCGCCACTACTCTGATATGTTTCGGCCATGACGGGACATCAAGACCCAAGAGAAGATCTAGGGGGGATGATGGAGGGGGGACTTTGCACAACGTTGATAGGAGATTTGCAACATCTTGCCAGAATTTGTGAATTACAGGGCATTCCCACCAGATGTGCCTCAGAGTGCCTGCCTCGGTGCAATTCCGCCAGCATTGAGATGAGGTGGTTGGGTATATTTTTGCGAGTCTGGCTGGGGTATAGTACCATTTGTGGAACAGTTTTTGAGTTGATTCCCAATGGGAGGTGCAACGTGACGCTCGAAGTGGGAGAGTTAAGGCTTTGTACCAATTTGCAGGTGGTGGTGGAGTGGTGGTGAGGGATGACCAGAAGTCAATGGAGGGAGAAGATTGATTTGCAGACGATGTCGTTAGTATTTTGTACATTACTGAGATTCCTTTCTGTGCTGGTGCTGGGATGTCATAGAATTTTAATATATCAGCCATTGGAGCATTGTCTGTGAGTATAGTGATTGGGGATATGATAGAGCGGATCCGTAGGTATAGGAAAAAGGTTGATGTGGGAATATCGAATAATTGTTGAAGTTGAACAAATGAGTGGATCCCGGATGTGGTCATCAGTTGTCCAATGTTGACGAGACCTTTCTGTGTCCATAGGTGGACAGACAGGTCAGGCGATATCATTTCTATTGCTTGAATGGGGAGTTTGGAAAGGATTGAATTGGGTATTCCCCTTGCTTGTTGTGTAAGAGCTGTCCAGACCCGTAGAGCCGATGTTGTAGATTGTAGAAAATGGCGTTGTGGTTTTAGGTTTAGTAGGGTAGCTGACAAAACGTGTTTCAAGTTTGGCGTGATAGCTGCGGACTCAATTTGGTGCCACGTTTTCCTGGATGTGGGAGACCACCATTCTTTTAATTGGTCCAATATTACTGCTTTGTAGTAGGCGTGAATGTTGGGGGCTCCCATTCCACCGTGTTGGACTGGTGACAGAAGAATATTTTGTTTAAGTCTGGGTTTTTTTTGTTGCCAGATAAACTTATTGATCAATCCTTGTAGTTGATTCAGTTGCGTGGAGAGCATTGGTATAGGGATTGTGCGAAACATATACAGAATGTGTGGGAGCAGGTACATTTTGACCAGGGCTATCCTACCAGCCCATGATACATATGCGTTACTCATGTCCTTGGCATTGCGCAGAAGCTTTTCCTGTAGTATGGCATAGTTTACTTTTAGTAATGTCTTGCTCGGGGAGGTAAGGTGAATCCCCAAGTATTGAAGTGAGGAGTTTTTGGACCATGTGAAAGGTGTGGTTTTCGTTATGGTCTGTTTGGTCTGTTGGTTTATCCCTACGTTCAACATAGTGGATTTACTATTATTGATTTTGTAAAGTGATATTAGGCTGAACTTTTCTAGGATCTCTAAAACATTTGAGAGGGAGATTTCGGGTTCTGTTAGGGTGATAATGACATCGTCTGCATACAGTCCAATTTTGTGTTCAACGTCCCCTATTTTAATACCTGAGATTGCTGTTGTGGATCTGATGGCTTGTGCCAGGGGCTCCATCACCATGGCAAAAATCAGGGGTGAAAGTGGGCACCCCTGCCTGGTGCCATTAGTGATGTTGAATGGAGTGGACGTTATCCCTGATGTCCAGACTCGGGCGCTGGGGGAGGAATATAAATTTAATATCGCTGTCAGAATAGGTCCTGATAGGCCAAATTTGTATAGTACTTTTTCCATGTATGTCCAGTGAACTCTATCAAACGCCTTCTCTGCGTCCAGTGAGAGGAAGAGAGAAGGCGTTTGGTTGTGCTCTACCCACTGGATTAGGTCGATGAGGCGTCTAGTGCCGTCTGAGGCTTGTCTGCCAGGTACAAATCCGACCTGGTCAGGGTGTATTATTTGTGGAATAATTGTAGAGAGCCGCTGAGCTAGCAATTTTGCGTAAATTTTGGTGTCTGTGTTTAACAGTGAGATTGGGCGGTAGTGTGCTGGTGTGTCAGGGGATTTGCCCGGTTTGGGTATGGTAACAATTAGGGCCTCTAAAGATTCTTTGGGAATTTTACCTGTAGTAGTGTAGTAATTAAAGGTGTTACATAGATGTGGGGTGAGTAAGTCAGAGAAGTATTTGTAATATTCGTTTGGGAATCCATCGGGGCCGGGGGCTTTATGTAGTGGCAGTGTTTTTATTGTCTTGAGGATTTCGGTGGGAGAGAAGGCTGTAGAAATGTTCTCTAGCTGTGCAGTGGAAATAGAGGGAAGATGAATGGAGGAGAGGAATTTGTCAATGTCCTCTAGTGTAGGATGGGCTTCTTGATCAGAGTCTTTAAGATTATATAATTTAGAGTAAAATGCACTAAATTCGTTTGCAATATCTAAGGGGTTGTGTACTCGTTTATCTTGGGAATTAATTAGGGTCTGTATTTTCGTTTTAGCATTGTGTTTTTTCACTTGTCTGGCCATGAATTTTCCTGATTTGTTGGCTGAGGAGTAGTGCTGGAGTTTAAGGCGTTTAATATAATATTCAAATTTTTTATGCAGGTGCTCACTAAGTTGGTGTCTTAAATTTTTTAGATCATCGGAGATGGTACTGGAAATTTTGTTTTTGTTGACAATTTCTAACGCACGGATTTGTGTTAATAATTTTTCAGTGGTGGCTATGTGTTGCTTTTTTGCCTGTGCTCCGAATTTTATGAAAATGCCACGTAAGTAAGCTTTGTGCGCATGCCAAATCATAGATTGATCGGTAATAGAGAATTGGTTGTTGTCGAAGTAGCTCTCAATCTCGGATCTAAGTTCCCTTTCCAGTGTTGGGTTGGTGAGCAGGGATGTGTTCATTCTCCAAATAGTATGTCGTGTATTTTTGTTGCTATTAAATAGTGTGATCGATATCGGTGCGTGGTCCGACCAGGTAATTGTACCAATTCGCGCCTCTGTGATTGTTTGTAGTAGGAATTTATCTGTAAGGAACATATCGATCCGAGAGTAAGAGTGCTGAGAGTTGGAGTAGAAAGTGTAGTCTCGCTCCGTATCGTGTGCGCATCTCCAGGGGTCATAAAGATCTTCATTTTGTATGAGAGAGGAAAGTGTGGAAGGCCTACGTTTGCTTGGGTTAGATGTGTCTAGAGAATTATCAATGATTTCATTAAAGTCCCCACACAGTACTACTGGGTCGGATCTGTAAGGTGCCAATTTGGAGAGTAGTTTGTTGTAAAAGAATTTTTGGCCTGTGTTGGGTGCGTAGAGATTTACTAACGTTAAGCGTTGGTTTTCAAATGTTGCGGAGAGGATCAAATATCTACCATCTTCATCAGTTTCACAGTGGTGTAACTGGAACGAAATGGATGAGCTAATTGCAATCATCACTCCTCTCTTTTTGGCGGTGGCATTGGCAAAGAAGCAGTGTGGGTAACGTTTGTGTGTGCAGTTTGGTGCTTTGTCTTTGAGAAAATGTGTTTCTTGTACGCAGAATATGTCTGCTTTCTGAGTCAGTGCTTCTTTCCAGAGGAGATTACGCTTAAAGGGGGAATTCAAACCTTTGGCATTCAGTGAGGTGATTTTAACGGCCATTTTAGTAGGAGGTGACCTGGGATGCGGACACGGGGAGCGAGACCACACTTAAAAGATTAAGCAACTTTAGATCCTGTCAGACAGTCCCAAAAAAAAAAAAAAAAAAAAAAAAAGGTAAGCAACTTTGTTATGATACTATATATAGAGTATTGTACCTTTCTGAATATATCACAGGTGATTTACCACTATTTGTTACTAGTCAAGCAATACGTAAAATACTCAAAAAGAGAGCAATCAAACAAGCACCAAAAAGAGATAAAAAAAAAAAAAAAAAAAAAAAAAAAGAACAATTTCAAAAAAGAAGGCAAAATGAACACTAATAACAAGAGTATCAGTGTGCGTGGCACACTATAACCTGAGGGGGTGAGGTAACACTAAAGCAGTGTCCACAGAGGATCCTAGGAGTGGTCGCGACCTAAGGCCTTCGGGTTGTGAGGGTGTTCGCCTCTACCAGGGATCTGATTCCGGAATGGAGCGGAGTGTGGATGGGAGCCCATGCGGTCACTCGTGGCAGGAGGTAATGGGAGAAGACCCCAGTTGGTTAATTTTTTGTACCCTTCTTTGGGGGTGTGAATAGGGATTATTTGCTGTTGATAAGTTACCAGAAGCTTGGTAGGGAAGCCCCATTTGTAAGTGATTTTTTTTTCTTGTAGGATGGAGGTGACAGGGGTGAATGCTCTTCGCATCTCCATGGTGGCTTTGGAGAGATCATTGAATAGGAGAACATTTGCATACGGTGCTGGAAGCGGTTTGGCGTTTTTAGCTGCTTGTAAAATCTGCTCCTTAACGTGAAAGTAGTGCACTCTTGCTAGAACATCCCGTGGGATGTCCTGGGACAGGTGCGTAGGTTTGGCGATCCTATGCGCCCGGTCAATGGTGATATCCCGTGCATTTAAACGAGGCAATAGACGTGAGAATAGCTGCTGCAGATAAGGAGTAATTTCATTTGATTTGACAGATTCGGGAATGCCTCTAAATTTTATGTTGTTCCTTCTGGAACGGTCTTCCAAATCTGCCAATTTTAATTTCATGTGGTGTATTTCTGAGGCATGGTGTTCATGCGCATCCAGTAATTCATTATGAGCTCTGACATGGTCATGCATGCTGTCTTCAAGCAGATGAGCTCTTTCTTCTAAGCAGTCTACCCTGTCATGTATTTGGGAGACAGATAGCTGCAGTTCTCTGTGTAGATCTTTCTGCAGTGTGAGGAGCATTGATTTTAACATGGATTCAGTGACAGGATTATCTGATGCAGGGACTGCTGCTAGGGCAGGGATGTGTGTGGTATCAGTGTCCCTGTCTGCCCACTGATGTTTCTTGAGCTGGGGCTCTTTGCTGGGGGAGAGGGCCGGAGAAGAAGCCAGCCTCTTACCTCTGTCCATGCTGGTGTGGGATACCGCAGCATCTGGTGAGGGTATGGTGTCCATCTCTTCCCTGATCATGTTGTCTCCACATGATAGCGCTGGGAAGTCTTCCTGTGAGAGGGCCGGACGGCGCTCCTCATCAGGTGCTGTGCGGGCTGTGCCTGAGGCGGTGTTCCCGGAGCCGGCGCCATCTTGGGCCTTGTTCATGGCTGCGCTGCCGTAGTAGTCTGTAAGGCGGCGTGGAGCTGGCGGTTTGTTCCGCCGTCTTGACATGCCCGGGGTGGTCACGGATCCTTGCCCCTTCCGTGTGACCGGAGCGGGGTCGGAATGTCGCTGTGTGTTGCTGCGGATCAGTGCCTGTGGAATGGAGCTCTGTACTCAGGCGTCCATTCCTCTCCGCGGCAGGCCACGCCCCTCCCCGAAAAACCTTTCTTTAACTTCATTGAATGTCTGCCCCCAGGGTATTTCTCTTCATTGGCTGTTTTCCATGTTTTATTGTCCATTCTTTCATTTTGATCTATGCACCAGTTCCCTTTTCCCCTTCCCCCTTCTTCCCCCCCTTTCCTCCCCCTCCTTTCCCCTCTTCCCTTCCCCCCTTTCCCCCCCTCCCCGTGTTCTCATGCGCTATTGTCTTCACTTATTAAATGTATTGCTATACAGATATTCTTATTGTTTATGAATAGTACTATATTTATTATTAAATATATATATATATATGTTGATTTTTTCCATATAAATATCATTCATAATAATACTATATACTTTTTATGAGTGAGCTTGGTTCCCAGACACCCAGATAGGTTAGAGTTTTTGTGGTCCTGCTCTTGTGCCCCTTTGCCTTCTCGTGGTGTTTCCTTTCCAGCCTACCCATGCCGCTCCCTGGTTCCCCTTTTTCTCCCATTTGATTAGGTTATAAGTGGTCATAGGGACGCCTGGGGCATGCCTTGTCATCTTAGTGCATGCCCATTTTACACCTAGCTGCGCCTCGGGGCCTCCCTAATACTATGGATGGCATTCTGTGCCGCCCTGGATTACACCATCAATGGTGTTAGTTATACCATCTCTGCATCCTCTGGGCTGTTGCGGGGATGCTGGGTCTATTCAAGTTCTTCCCATGATATTCATGGATGGACTTGACTCCTCCCTCGCGTAGCCCTATGGGTGATGTAGTTTGAGGGACTTCCCGGCATCTTGCGCATGCATATTGGCATTTTCTCGTCCGCCTCGAGTCGGTGACGTCACACGGCGGCTCGTCGGAGGACAGATAAAACCGGCTTATCTGGCTGTTCGTTCAGCCAGAGCCGGAGGGAGACACTCTATTAGCGGGACTTGTGAAACTGGTAAGACGGGCCTCAGCCTGCTATGGGTTTGCTGTTCTTTTGATCTATTTATTTCCATTGTACAACTATCTCTATTAACCTTACCTTAGTATTGTCTTATGGCTGTTACCTATTTATACAACCCAGGATTGCTTCATTATCAGCTCCCCCTCTATTCAATCAATCTGGACTCATTGGAGTTTCTTTTACGCTTATATATCAGAACTCCCTTTAAATTCTTACTTTTTGACAATAGTTGAGTTTTATATCTACACTTCCCATATGAGAATTCAGATTTTCCTTTTTTATGTTTTTGTTTTTTTCTTTTTTTCAGCTTGTTTCCTGCACTTAATTCAAGCAGGTACTTTAAAGCTGGTGGTAACTGTTGTTTGGGTAAGTGGCTTTACCTGTGGTGTTCTTTGGAGACCAAGCTTAGCTATTACTTTATACTCTCATTCATACAACTTATTGTTTGTTATAATAATTCTGTGTTTTCATCTCGTTTAGTGTTCTCAATTGATTTTGCACATCCCCTGAAGAAGCAAACAGTGAAACATGTTGGGCTAGTGTGCAATGTATTTCCACCGATTTTGAATTGATCATTCAATATGACCACCAATTACTTGCTATTATTGTGAATACCTATTTTGTATATTTTTTAAACTTTGTAATAATAAAATCTATTGGTTATTTTTATGTAATTTGCTTGTATCCTCATTGGCACCGTAAAAATCCCCTCAACCCCCAGCACTGATACAACTAGACCCCAAGTCCCTGGTATGTATCGTTGCGGCAGGTGCTCCTTCATTCTTGAGGGTAGAACTGTCACACTTCCAGATACCAGGTCATGGACCCCCAAATACAGGACCAACTGCCAGTCAGTGGGCTCAGTCTATATAATGAAGTGCTCCTGTAGAGCCTTCTATATAGGCAAAACAAAGCTCCCTCTTTATTGCAGAATAAGAGATCATGTATCTCTTATCTCAAAATGCAAAATGGAAACACCTATTAGCCGCCATGTAGAACTATACCACAACTTTAACCTTAAATTTATTGGGTTCTTCAGTTTGGAGCACCTACCCCAATAGGGACGTGGGGGTGACATTGATAAAAAAGTTATTGCAATTAGAGATTAGATGGATTTATTCATTACAGGCAACCCGTTACCCAGGGCTCAATGAGGGAATTGGCTACAAACCATTTCTGTAGCGGGGCTGTTCATTTGTCTCCTTCTATCCCTCTCTTCCATATATGCCACCACATTTTCCTTGACTGTCTTTCCCTGCATCACCCAGGTTTATTGGAGAGCCTGGGGCGTATGTGTTGGACCGATGCCGGAAAAGGTCCTCTAGAAATGTTTGTTGCCAGTTTTCTTTCGTCTTATAATAAGGTTCTAGTATTATTTAACCACTTAAGGAACGCCTCACGCCGATGTACGTCGGCAAGGCGGCACGGGCAGGCAAAATCACGTACATATACGTGATTTGCCTCCCGCGGGTGGGGGGCCTGATTGGACCCCCCCCGGTGCCCGAGGCGGTCCTGTTTTGTCCCCTGGCGATCGGAGGTGAGGGGGAGGCCATCCGTTCGTGGCCCCCCTCGCGATCGCCGCCGGCCAATGGGAACATTCCTTTGCTGCTGTATGCTAAACAGCAGCAAAGGAAATGATGTCATCTCTCCTCGGCTCGGTATTTTCCATTCCGGCGCCGAGGAGAGAAGACTGAAATGTGAGTGCACAAACACTACACACACAGTAGAACATGCCAGACACACAAAACACCCCGATCTCCCCCCCGATCGCCCCCCGATCACCCCCCAATCACCCCCCCTGTCACAAACTGACACCAAGCAGTTTTTTTTTCTGATTACTGCATTGGTGTCAGTTTGTGACAGTTACAGTGTTAGGACAGTTAGGGTTAGCCCCCTTTAGGTCTAGGGTACACCCCTAACCCCCCTAATAAAGTTTTAACCCCTTGATCACCCCCTGTCACCAGTGTCGCTAAGCGATCATTTTTCTGATCGCTGTATTAGTGTCGCTGGTGACGCTAGTTAGGGAGGTAAATATTTAGGTTCGCCGTCAGCGTTTTATAGCGTCAGGGACCCCCATATACTAACTTATAAATGTTTTAACCCCTTGATTGCCCCCTAGTTAACCCTTTCACCACTGATCACCGTATAAGTGTTACGGGTGATGCTGGTTAGTTCGTTTATTATTTATAGTGTCAGGGCACCCGCCGTTTATTACCGAATAAAGGTTTAGCCCCCTGATCGCCGGCGGTGATATGCGTTGCCCCAGCAAGCGTCAGATTAGCGCTAGTACCGCTAACACCCACGCACGCAGCATACGCCTCCTTTAGTGGTATAGTATCTGAACGGATCAATATCTGATCCGATCAGGTCTATACTAGCGTCCCCAGCAGTTTAGGGTTCCCAAAAACGCAGTGTTAGCGGGATCAGCCCAGATACCTGCTAGCACTTGCGTTTTGCCCCTCCGCCCGGCCCAGCCCAGCCCACCCAAGTAGAGTATCGATCGATCACTGACACTTACAAAACACTAAACGCATAACTGCAGCGTTTGCAGAGTCAGGCCTGATCCCTGCGATCGCTAACAGTTTTTTTGGTAGCATTTTGGTGAACTGGCAAGCACCAGTCCCAGGCAGCGTCAGGTTAGTGCCAGTACCGCTAACACCCACGCACGCACCGTACACCTCCCTTAGTGGTATAGTATCTGATCGGATCAATATCTGATCCGATCAGATCTATACTAGCGTCCCCAGCAGTTTAGGGTTCCTAAAAACGCAGTGTTAGCGGGATCAGCCCAGATACCTGCTAGCATCTGCGTTTTGCCCCTCCGCCCGGCCCAGCCCACCCAAGTGCAGTATCGATCGATCATTGTCACTTACAAAACACTAAATGCATAACTGCAGCGTTCGCAGAGTCAGGCCTGATCCCTGAGATCGCTAACAGTTTTTTTGGTAGCATTTTGGTGAACTGGCAAGCACCAGGCCCAAGCAGCGTCAGGTTAGCGCCAGTAAAACTAACAACCACGCACGCAGCATACACCTCCCTTAGTGTTATAGTATCTGAACGGATCAATATCTGATCCGATCAGATCTATACTAGCGTCCCCAGCAGTTTAGGGTTCCCAAAAACGCAGTGTTAGTGGGATCAGCCCAGATACCTGCTAGCACCTGCGTTTTGCCCCTCCGCCCGGCCCAGCCCAGCCCACCAAAGTGCAGTATCGATCGATCACTGTCACTTACAAAAAACTAAACGCATAACTGCAGCGTTCGCAGAGTCAGGCCTGATCCCTGCGATCGCTAACAGTTTTTTTGGTAGCTTTTTATTGAACTGGCAAGCACCAGTGGCCTAGTACACCCCGGTCGTAGTCAAACCCGCACTGCAGTAACACTTGGTGACGTGGCAAGTCCCATAAGTGCAGTTCAAGCTGGTGAAGTGGCAAGCACAAGTAGTGTCCCACTGCCACCTGCCACCAAAAAGACAAACATAGGCCCGTCGTGCCCATAATACCCTTCCTGCTGCATTCGCCAATCCTAATTGGGAACCCATCACTTCTGCAGCGCCCGTACTTCCCCCATTCACATCCCCAACCAAATGCAGTCGGCTGCATGAGAGGCAATTTCTTTATGTCCTCCCGAGTACCCCTACCCAACGAACCCCCCCAAAAAAGATGTTGTATCTGCAGCAAGCGCGGATATAGGCGTGACACCCGTTATTATTGTCCCTCCTGTCCTGACAATCCTGGTCTTTGCATTGGTGAATGTTTTGAACGCTACCATTCACTAGTTGAGTATTAGCGTAGGGTACAGCATTGCACAGACTAGGCACACTTTCACAGGGTCTCCCAAGATGCCATCGCATTTTGAGAGACCCGAACCTGGAACCGGTTACAGTTATAAAAGTTAGTTACAAAAAAAGTGTAAAAAAAAAAAAAAAAAAATATATATATATATATATATATATATATATATATATATATATATATATATATATATATATATATATATATATATATATATATATATATAAGATAAAAAAAATAGTTGTCGTTTTATTGTTCTCTCTCTCTCTATTCTCTCTCTCTATTGTTCTGCTCTTTTTTACTGTATTCTATTCTGCAATGTTTTATTGTTATTATGTTTTATCAAGTTTGTTTTTCAGGTATGCAATTTTTTATACTTTACCGTTTACTGTGCTTTATTGTTAACCATTTTTTTGTCTTCAGGTACGCCATTCACGACTTTGAGTGGTTATACCAGAATGATGCCTGCAGGTTTAGGTATCATCTGTGGTATCATTCTTTTCAGCCAGCGGTCGGCTTTCATGTGAAAGCAATCCTAGCGGCTAATTAGCCTCTAGACTGCTATTACAGGCCGTGGGAGGGAATGCCCCCCCACCGTCTTCCGTGTTTTTCCCTGGCTCTCCTGTCTCAACAGGGAACCTGAGAATGCAGCCGGTGATTCAGCCAGCTGACCATAGAGCTGATCAGAGACCAGAGTGGCTCCAAACATCTCTATGGCCTAAGAAACCAGAAGCTACGAGCATTTTATGACTTTTATGACTTTCGCCGGATGTAAATAGCGCCATTGGGAAATTGGGGAAGCATTTTATCACACCGATCTTGGTGTGGTCAGATGCTTTGAGGGCAGAGGAGAGATCTAGGGTCTAATAGACCCCAATTTTTTCAAAAAAGAGTACCTGTCACTACCTATTGCTATCATAGGGGATATTTACATTCCCCGAGATAACAATAAAAATGATTAAAAAAAAATGAAAGGAACAGTTTAAAAATAAGATAAAAAAGCAAAAAAATAATAAAGAAAAAAAAAAAGCACCCCTGTCGCCCCCTGCTCTCGCGCTAAGGCGAACGCAAGCGGCGGTCTGTCGTCAAACATAAACAGCAATTGCACCATGCATGTGAGGTATCACCGCGAAGGTCAGATCGAGGGCAGTAATTTTAGCAGTAGACCCCCTCTGTAAATCTAAAGTGGTAACCTGTAAAGGCTTTTAAAGGCTTTTAAAAATGTATTTATTTTGTTGCCACTGCACGTTTGTGCGCAATTGTAAAGCATGTCATGTTTGGTATCCATGTACTCGGCCTAAGATCATCTTTTTTATTTCATCAAACATTTGGGCAATATAGTGTGTTTTAGTGCATTAAAATTTAAAAAAGTGTGTTTTTTCCCCAAAAAATTTGTTTGAAAAATCGCTGCGCAAATACTGTGTGAAAAAAAAAATGAAACACCCACCATTTTATTCTGTAGGTCATTTGCTTTAAAAAAATATATAATGTTTAGGGGTTCAAATTAATTTTCTTGCAAAAAAAATAACTTTTTTATGTAATCAAAAAGTGTCAGAAAGGGCTTTGTCTTCAAGTGGTTAGAAGAGTGGGTGATGTGTGACATAAGCTTCTAAATGTTGTGCATAAAATGTCAGGGCAGTTCAAAACCCCCCCAAATGAACCCATTTTGGAAAGTAGACACCCCATGCTATTTGCTGAGAGGCATGTCGAGTCCATGGAATATTTTATATTGCGACACAAGTTGCGGGAAAGAGACAATTTTTTTTTTTTTTTTTGCACAAAGTTGTCACTAAATGATATATTGCTCAAACATGCCATGGGAATATGTGAAATTACACCCCAAAATAAATTCTGTTGCTTCTCCTGAGTACGGGGATACCACATGTGTGAGACTTTTTGGGAGCCTAGCCGCGTATGGGACCCCGACACCAAGCACCGCCTTCAGGCTTTCTAAGGGTGTGAATTTTTGATTTCACTCTTCACTGCCTATCACAGTTTCGGAGGCCATGGAATGCCCAGATGGCACAAAACCCCCCCAAATGACCCCATTTTGGAAAGTAGACACCCAAAGCTATTTGCTGAGAGGTATAGCAAGTATTTTGCAGACCTCACTTTTTGTCACAAAGTTTTGAAAATTGAAAAAAGAAAAAAAAAATGTTTTATCTTGTCTTTCTTCATTTTCAAAAACAAATGAGAGCTGCAAAATACTCACCATGCCTCTCAGCAAATAGCTTGGGGTGTCTACTCTCCAAAATGGGGTGATTTGGGGGGGGTTTGTGCCACCTGGGCATTCCATGGCCTCCGAAACTGTGATAGGCAGTGAAGAGTGAAATCAAAAATTCACACCCTTAGAAAGCCTGAAGGCGGTGCTTGGTTTCGGGGTCCCATACGCGGCTAGGCTCCCAAAAAGTCTCACACATGTGGTATCCCCGTACTCAGGAGAAGCAACAGAATTTATTTTGCGGTGTAATTTCACATATTCCCATGGCATGTTTGAGCAATATATCATTTAGTGACAACTTTGTGCAAAAAAAAAAAAAAAATTGAAATTAAAAATTTACACCCTTAGAAATCCTGAAGGCGGTGATTGGTTTTCGGGCCCCCGTACGCGGCTAGGCTCCCAAAAAGTCCCACACATGTGGTATCCCTGTACTCAGGAGAAGCAGCTGAATGTATTTTGGGGTGCAATTCCACATAGGCCCATGGCCTGTGTGAGCAATATATCATTTAGTGACAACTTTTTGTAAATATATATTTTTTTGTCATTATTCAATCACTTGGGACAAAAAAAAATAAATATTCAATGGGTTCAACATGCCTCTCAGCAATTTCCTTGGGGTGTCTACTTTCCAAAATGGGGTCATTTGGGGGGGGGTTTGTACTGCCCTGCCATTTTAGCACCTCAAGAAATGACATAGGCAGTCATAAACTAAAAGCTGTGTAAATTCCAGAAAATGTACCCTAGTTTGTAGACGCTATAACTTTTGCGCAAACCAATAAATGTACGCTTATTGACATTTTTTTTACCAAAGACATGGGGCCGAATACATTTTGGCCTAAATGTATGACTAAAATTGACTTTATTGGATTTTTTTTATAACAAAAAGTAGAAAATATCATTTTTTTTTTTCCGTTTATAGCACAAAAAATAAAAACCGCAGAGGTGATCAAATACCATCAAAAGAAAGCTCTATTTGTGGGAAGAAAAGGACGCAAATTTCGTTTGGGTACAGCATTGCATGACCGCGCAATTAGCAGTTAAAGCGACGCAGTGCCAAATTGGAAAAAGACCTCTGGTCCTTAGGCAGCATAATGGTCCGGGGCTCAAGTGGTTAAAGTCCAATGCAACTATTGTAAATTGCTTGAGCTTTATTTGCAGGCATTGATTTAATTTATGTGAATTTTTGCTTAATAAATTGTATTGTATATGCGTGACTGTACTGCTATTCATGCACTTCCTTTTTTTTTTCTTCCCTTCCTTCCCCCTGTTCCACGCAGGTGTATTGTTGTGTATAATTCTTGTTTCATAGTTTCGCCTTTCTGTCCTCTATGGCCACATTTCTGACCAATCTCCTCAATTTGGGGTTTTTGGGGTGATTTTTTGGGTTCGGCCTGGTTTATTGCTGGTGGTAACTGTGGTTTGGGTAAGTGGCTTTACCTGTGGTGTTCTTTGGAGACCAAGCTCACCTATTACTTTATATTCTCATTCATACAACTTATTGTTTGTTATAATAATTCTGTGTTTTCATCTCATTTAGTGTTCTCAATTGATTTTGCACATCCCCTGAAGAAGCAAACAGTGAAACATGTTGGGCTAGTGTGCAATGTATTTTCCACCGATTTTGAATTGATCATTCAATATGACCACCAATTACTTGCTATTATTGTGAATACCTATTTTGTATATTTTTTAAACTTTGTAATAATAAAATCTATTGGTTATTTTTATGTAATTTTCTTGTATCCACATTGGCACTGTAAAAATCCCCTCAACCTCCAGCACTGATACAACTAGACCCCAAGTCCCTGGTACGTATCGTTGCCTGGGGCGCATGTGTTGGACCGATGCCGGACAAGGTCCTCTAGAAATGTTTGTTGCCAGTTTTCTTTCCTCTTATAATAAGGTTCTAGTATTATTTAAAGTCCAATACAACTATTGTAAATTGCTTGAGCTTTATTTGCAGGCATTGATTTAATTTATGTGAATTTTTGCTTAATAAATTGTATTGTATATGCGTGACTGTACTGCTATTCATGCACTTCCTTTTTTTTTTCTTCCCTTCCTTCCCCCTGTTCCATGCAGGTGTATTGCCCTGCACATGCTCTGGTTCTCTTGCCTTAGATCCCCGAACAGACGCCCAAAGATGTGCAGCAGGATTGGGTACCTCATATGGGGTATCCGGTTCTGCTGCATGTCCGTTTTGAGGGTTCCTATGTGACACAGTCCCCCAAGGTATAATATCATTACAGTACACAGAAATTTACATGTATTTAGATGTATCATCATTAGGGATGAGTTTCGAGTTCGAGTCGAACCCATGTTCGACTCGACTCGCATGTTCGACCGTTCGTCAAATTTCAAACGTTATGGGCCATTCGCGCCAAATTTGAGTGGCACGTCATGGCCCATAATTCACTGCGGCATTGCAGTGCATTGCTGGCTGATGATTGGCCAAGCATGCACTATGACCCACATGCTTGGCCAATCACAGCGCCGTCTGTACAGAGAGCCATAATTGGCCAAAGCCAGGGTGGCTTTGGCCAATTATGGCTCAGGGGGTTTAGTACATGCCCCACACTATATAAAGCCGCCTGTGTAGTGTGTTGCGGTGGCAGCGAAGAGATAGACAGAGTGAAAGTGTCATTTGATTTAAGTTAGATAGAGTAGGCGAGTCAGTTAGCTGCACTTACAGTGTATTGTGTATATATATGCATCCTAGGTGTTGTGTATATATATATATATATATATATATATATATATATATATATATATATATATACTGTATGTATACACTGTATTCAGTTTGACTAGATCCGTTCCTGTTCTTCTGATCTTATTAGTCCTATTAGCTACAGTATTTACAGTTAGTGTAGTGCGTCCTCTGCACAGTGTGCACCTAAAGCTACCTGAAGAAAATTGGTGGTGTTCTTCTGATCCTATTAGTACCGCAGGCAGCTGCAGTATTTACAGTTAGTGTAGTGCATCCTCTGCACAGCTTGCACCTAAAGCTACCTGAAGACAATTGCTGTTGTTCTGATCCTATTAGTACCACAGGCAAGCAGCTGCAGGATTTACAGTTAGTGTAGTGCATCCTCTGCACAGCATGCACCTAAAGCTACCTGAAGACAATTGCTTTTGTTCTGATCCTATTAATACCACAGGCAGGCAGCTACAGTATTTACAGTTAGTGTACTGTGTAATCTGCACAGTGTGCACCTAAAGCTACCTGAAGACAATTGCTGTTGTTCTGATCATATTAATACCACAGGCAGGCAGCTATAGTATTTACAGTAAGTGTACCGTGTCCTCTGCACAACGTGCACCTAAAGCTACCTGAAGAAAATTGGTGATGTTCTTCTGATCCTATTAGTACCACAGGAAGGCAGCTGCAGAATTTACAGTTATTGTATTGTGTCCCCTGCACAGTGTGCACCTAAAGCTACTTGAAGACAATTGCTGTTGTTCTGATACTATTAATACCACAGGCAGGCAGCTACAGTATTTACAGTTAGTTTACTGTGTCCTCTGCACAGTGTGCACCTAAAGCTACCTGAAGAAAATTGGTGGTGTTCTTCTGATCCTATTAGTACCACAGGCAGGCAGCTGCAGAAATTGCAGTTAGTGTACTGTGTCCTTTGCACAGTGTTCACCTAAAGCTACCTGAAGACAATTGCTGTTGTTCTGATCCTATTAATACCACAGGCAGGCAGCTGCAGTATTTACAGTTAGTGTAGTGCACCCTCTGCACAGTGTGCACCTAAAGCTACCTGAAGAAAATTGGTGGTGTTCTTCTGAGCCTATTAGTACCATAGGCAGGCAGCTGCAGAATTTACAGCTATTGTATTGTGTCCTCTGCACAGTGTGCACCTAAAGCTACCTGAAGACAATTGCTGTTGTTCTGATCCTATTAATACCACAGGCAGGCAGCTACAGTATTTACAGTTAGTGTACTGTGTCCTCTGCACAGTGTGCACCTAAAGCTACCTGAAGATAATTGCTGTTGTTCTGATCCTATTAATACCACAGGCAGGCACCTGCAGTATTTACAGTTAGTGTAGTGCGTCCTCTGCACAGTGTGCACCTAAAGCTACATGAAGAAAATTGGTGGTGTTCTTCTGAGCCTATTAGTACCACAGGCAGGCAGCTGCAGTATTTACAGTAAGTGTACTGTGTCCTCTGCACAGTGTGCACCTAAAGCTACCTGAAGAAAATTGGTGGTGTTCTTCTGATCCTATTAGTACCACAGGCAGGCAGCTTCAGTATTTACCGTTAGTGTACTGTGTCCTCTGCACAGTGTGCACCTAAAGCTACCTGAAGAAAATTGGTGATGTTCTTCTGATCCTATTAGTACCACAGGCAAGCAGCTGCAGAATTTACAGTTAGTGTACTGCGTCCTCTGCACAGTATGCACCTAAATCTACCTGAACACAATTGCTGTTGTTCTGATCCTATTAATACCACAGGAAGGCAGCTACAGTATTTACAGTTAGTGTACTGTGTCCTCTGCACAGTGTGCACCTAAAGCTACCTGAAGACAATTGCTGTTGTTCTGATCCTATTAATACCACAGGCAGGCAGCTGCAGTATTTACAGTTAGTGTAGTGCGTCCTCTGCACAGTGTGCACCTAAAGCTACCTGAAGAAAATTGGTGGTGTTCTTCTGAGCCTATTAGTACCACAGGCAGGCAGCTGCAGTATTTACAGTAAATGTGCTGTGTCCTCTGCACAGTGTGCACCTAAAGCTACCTGAAGAAAATTGGTGGTGTTCTTCTGATCCTATTAGTGCCACAGGCAGGCAGCTTCAGTATTTACAGTTAGTGTACTGTGTCCTCTGCACAGTGTGCACCTAAAGCTACCTGAAGAAAATTGGTGATGTTCTTCTGATCCTATTAGTACCACAGGCAAGCAGCTGCAGAATTTACAGTTAGTGTAGTGCGTCCTCTGCACAGTATGCACCTAAATCTACCTGAACACAATTGCTGTTGTTCTGATCCTATTAATACCACAGGAAGGAAGCTACAGTATTTACAGTTAGTGTACTGTGTCCTCTGCACAGTGTGCACCTAAAGCTACCTGAAGACAATTGCTTTAGTTCTGATCCTATTAATACCACAGGCAGGCAGCTATAGTATTTAAAGTTAGTGTACTGTGTCCTCTGCACAGTGTGCACCTAAAGCTACCTGAAAAAAATTGGTGGTGTTCTTCTGATCCTATTAGTACCATAGGCAGGCAGCTACAGTATTTACAGTTAGTGTACTGTGCCCTCTGCACAGTGTGCACGTAAAGCTACCTGAAGAAAATTGGTGGTGTTCTTCTCATCCTATTAGTACCACAGGCAGGCAGCTGCAGTATTTACAGTTATGCCCCGTACACACGGTCGGACATTGATCAGACATTTCGACAACAAAATCCTAGGATTTTTTCAGATGAATGTTGGCTCAAATTTGTTTTGCGTAGACATGGTCGCACAAAGTTGTCAGAATTTTTGATCGCCATCCACGCGGTCACGTACACCACGTACGAAGAGACTAGAAAAGGCCAGTAAAGAACCAAGCGCGGCACCCTTTGTGCTCCTTTTGCTAATCTCGTGTTAGTAAAAGTTTGGTGAGAGGCGATTTGCGCTTTTTCAGACTCGTGACTTTCAGATCATTTTCTGCGTTTCAGTTTGTGCTTGTGGGTTTGTATCTGCTCTTCAGTGCATGCAGCGAGTACCATTGACTTGTCAGTGTGTTCTTGTTCATTCGTTACTGTTTTTCAGGTCGCTCTTCACAGGCCTTGCTTTTCTTCAGTGCATTCTGTTACTTCGTTCTGAGCAGCCGACCGTTTTCTAGCCATGTTGCGTATACGTACTCCTCATAGAGTTCGTGCTGTGCGGGGGCTTGGTGTTGGGGTCCTAACCTTGACACAAGTTCAGTCCATGAACAGGGTGGGGAGGAGTTCATGGACCAAGAATTGGTTGCTTCAGCGTGACCATTTCTCTCATATGCCTTTGCTCCGTGAGATCCGTGAGAATAATCCTGATGATTTCAGGAACTTTCTCAGGATGATGGACCCCGAATTTCACCGTTTGTTGGCTTCGCTGACCCCCTATATCAGCAGGCAGGATACCTGCATGAGGCAAGCCATCACTCCGGAGCAGAGGCTCGTCGCTACCCTGTGGTACTTGGCGATAGGGAGAAGCCTGCAGGACTTGAAGTTCTCGACAGGCATCTCCCCCCAGGCTCTGGGGATCATTATCCCAGAGACCTGTTCTGCCATCATCCAGGTCCTGCAGAAGAAGTATATGAAGGTAAGATTATTTATCCTTTAACATTACATTTTATTGTATAGAATGTTTGATAATATAATGTATTTCTTTCCTCATTCCCTAAATGTAATTATTTTTTTGTCCTTCATACATATTTGCCTTCACTTACCTCCCCAGCATGTTCTCCTGGCCCTATATTCACCTCATTTAGTCACTTAACAATGTATTTTATCAGCTCCATAGTAGTGCTTTACCCCAAACACCCCCTAAAATGTTTAGAAATCTGATTTGTGCTTTAAATTCAGGCAGAGTGCCAGAGGCTTTCTTTTGTAGTGTCCCCAAATCATTTTTATTAACCCTCCCTCCCCCCAACTGCTAAGTCAGCTGATCCCAATTCTCTATCTATCCTCAATCATCTATCTGCTGACTTTGTCAAACCCATACACACTATAGCCATCTCTTTTGTGGTCAGATTTATGGATGAATTCCCCAAAGCATGTAGTGCAAGGGCCTGCCGGTATACTTTCAAATGGTACTGTTTAAAGTTTTTGTATTATATTATTATCTTGATAGGTAATAGCAGAATGTCCAAATGTGCTCAAATGTGTACAATGTGTATTTATATCTTTGTATTATGACACTTCTTCCAATAGTGTAACTAAGGAGGGGCAGTTCCAAGTAATACCCTGTATTTAGGCATTCATCTCTCAATGAAGTGAAGAGGGTTACCTGTTCAAGATCCCCCCCTATAATGTTAGAAATGGCCCATGAGAGGGGGAGGGGGAATATGATAGGTGTACCTTATACTTTGGTGTTGTAAAATTCCCCTTAATAAATGTTATCTTGATGTTGGCCAAGAATGTTTGTGTCTAATCTGCTTTCCATGTTTATGTGCAAAAATACTAAGTTTTTTTTGTTTTCCTCAACAGTTTCCTTCCACGCCACAGGAATGGCAGACTGTGGCCTCCCACTTTGCCCAGCGGTGGGACTTTCCTCACTGCAGAGGGGCAATTGATGGGAAACACGTCCACATCATCCCACCACCCAACTCGGGGTCATACTATTATAATTACAAGGGGTTCAATAGTATTGTGATGTTAGCGGTGGTGTCGGCTAATTACGACTTCCTGTATGTGAATGTGGGGAAGAATGGCCGGATGACCGATGGTGGAGTCATCGCCCAGATGGAGTTTTACAGGCGTCTCCAGGATGGCAGCTTGGACTTGCCACCTCCAGAAGAGAATGTGGAAGGACTCCCATTCGTCTTCGTTGCAGATGAAGCATTTTCGCTGGGGGACCATCTTATGTGGCCATTCCCGATGAGGACCCTCACCCCGGAACAGAGGGTTTTTAATTACCGGCTGGCCAGAGCCAGAAGAGTGGTGGAGAACACTTTTGGAATCCTGGCCAGCCGGTTCCGCCTATTTCTGACACCCATCCACATGGCGGAGTATAAACTTAATCATATAATCCTGGCGTGCTGTGTTCTACATAACTTTTTTACGCCAACATTCTGCCAACTGTGCTGGCTCAGTTGGGCCTGAGGCCGGAATGATCAATGAAACATCCCTGACGGCGCTTGAAAGTGGCCGTCCTGGCTTGCCCTCCCTGAGTGCCTGTGATGTCCAGTTAAGATACCTTGAGTTCTTTGCGGGTAGGGGAGCCATCAATATGCCAGCAAATTTGTGAAGCCTTAATCAAATAAAAACCAAAAAAAAGCAAATCTTTGTTGACATTTACTGCTTGTGTTTGTTTTAGCTGACCCTGACAGAAATGTGGGGAGTCCTGAAAATGGCGTGATTGTGTAACCTTATACAAAGCACTGTTGGGTGTTATTTACTAAAGGCAAAGACACTTTGCACTACAAGTGCACCTGAAACTGCACTAAAACTGCACTTGTAGTGCAAAGAGGATTTGCTCCTTAGGAAATAACCCCCATTTTCACAGAAAGCAGCAATTACATCACCACAAAAGTGTTGTAGCGTTGAGACAATAATCCACACATTCTTGATTAACAATCTTTTTAATACCTGCACAATCACATGTGCATTTCGAAAAGGTTTTTAAAACAAACCAACATATTTGTTGTATAACAATTTTTGGGGTAGCATTATAAAAAATAGAAACGTCCATTTAAGATAAAACAGGCATGTGTAAAACCAACAAGAAAGACACAAATCTTGAACTTACAAAGTTCACATTTGGTAGAACTTAAAGGCAATATCAGACATGAGTATTTAGGAACTGTGTTTGATATTGCATTCAGATGGGTTGAAGTCACCCCAGGTAAAGCCAAATTTGGAAGATGCACACCAATTTACCAATGTCAACATGCGCTAGCTGCCATCACGGGGGATCAAGGGACGTGTTTTGGGGGAGAAACCCCTTCCTCTAAGCTACTTTATTATTGAGGAAGGGGTTGCACCCCCCAAAACACGTCCATTGATCTCCCGTGATGGCAGATAGCACATGTTGGCACACTGTGTGCATCCTCCAAATTTGGCTTTTCGAAAAATCGCTAAAACTTTTTTAACATTGTAGCACACAAAAAACAAAGGGATTTGGAGGGGTTTTAAACTCGCCCCAAAACATCAATGATGTTTTTATTTTTTTTAATAACATCATTGATGTTTTTCTTGAGGTTTTCCAATTGTAAATTACAGCCCATGATCTCCCCGATCAGGATCTGGGCACTTTCTGATGTGAAAGGATCTGGATCCACAACATCACGATCACCTAAAAAGAGAGAAACCAAAATAAAACAGGTATCAAAAATATGCTGGCATCCATCTCTTACCTGAGCCTGTGGTCGCAGACACTCACCTGTTGTGGTGACAATTTCCACCACACCTTCTTCCTCCTCCTGCACTTCTTGTGTTGGGGGGATTTCCCCTTCTTCCAGAGGTGGGGGGTCTGTGGTCTCCTCAGATGAGGGGTGTCCTCCGAGTCTTTTCTCCCCTATGTAAAAGAAAAATGGTATACTTAGCACACAGATATTTGATGGCAGAACTATAAATAGGAAACATTGCTTGGAAGTGGGGTACAATTGTCTATTTTGGCAGAGTTCCAAAATGTAGCATTTTCAGTGTCCTTTGTCAAGCTGCAATACTTTACCTGTTTGGCACAAGCTTCACAGATAGAGACCCCCTTATAGTATACACTGGAGCACCTGTGTGGCCCCCCTAATAAAAAGGGTGTTCTAGGGTCCCACACTAGTGCTCCAGTGTCCAGATGTGAAAACAGCTGCTCAGTGTCCTCTCCTTACACAGAATCTAGTTTGCATTTCATTCTAGTAACAAAGCCATCTACACAACCAAATTAGTTTCATACAAGTAGGGCTTAAAAAATGTGGCCAAATGCATATGGCCAAAACAATGGTGTTTTATAGGCCGAAAGAAAAATGTTTGATACGAACAAATAATGTGCCCATGAACATGAAAGTTGCCATTTTAAAATGTACAATTTTAAGAAAAGCACATGGAGCAGCACGAACGTAATAAACATAAAGAATAGGAACACAGGACAACTACTTACTTTTTTGCAGCACTATCTGGATCTTTTTGTACTGCTCGTGTTCTCTTAATTTGAGGTCCGACCACCGCTTCCTGAGCTGATCTTTAGATCGTCGTACCCCGAAATGCCGGTGCAGACTCCTGACCACTTTCGCTATCATCTTGGCCTTTCTGACATTGGGGTTGGGGTAAGGTCCATACTTCACATCATAGTCGGCCTTCTTCAGGATGTCCACCATCTCAACCATCTCCCCAAAGGACATATTTGAGGCCTTAAATCTCATTCTGGATCGGGACGTGTCCGGATCCGGGCTTTCCTCCTCCTCCTCATTCCTATAATTAGCACGCACCTGCTGTGTATCCGCCATGTGCTCTTCCCCCACTGCGCCGAACAAAAAGGGGCCGGGAATAGACTAGAAAGAACATCAGGGGCGGGCGGAGTTCCACGCATGCGCAGTGTGTATAAAGCGTAACACGCGTGCGTATTACGTACGATCTGTGAGCGGAGGAAGGAGCATCGGAGGCGCTGATCGTAAGAATGAAGGTAAGAGACAAACTTGGGCCTATACTGCTTCTAGATTGAGCCCTATATTGTAACAAGATTAGGAGAGTTTTGGCTGACATTAGGGTTTGTCCTGTGTTGTGTCTTGCAGTGAAAATGGATATATTTCAAGATACTGACTTCATGGCAATATTCGTTGACATGTTCAGGGAGCTTCCTTGTCTGTGGGAGATCAACCACCCACATTATAGGAACCAAACAAAGAGGAAGGCAGCGCTGGATCAATTGTTGGAACTTGTGAAGCAGGTGGTCCCCACGGCAGACATCACATATTTGAAGATCCTAATTGGTGGCCTGAGGAGCAAATATGTAAGGGAGCGCCAGAAAGTCCAGGATTCACAGAGATCTCGACTATGGAACACTCTTCCTACCAACATCCGCATGGAAGAAAACCACCAGGCCTTCAGAAAAAAAACTAAAGACCTTCCTTTTCTGAGAAGCTGACATCAGAGAATGCATCCAGCGCCTTGAGGCGATTCAGTTTGCATTTGCAGCGCTTTATAAATCATTCATTCATTCATTCAGATCTGGAGCAGCAGATAACATCTATGTCCCCAGGATGTGGTACTATGACAGGCTGCATTTTCTGGCAGGTCAGACTGAACCCAGGCCAGCACTCTCCAGTCTTCCTTCTACACTTCCTTCCCCCCCAGCTGAGGCTTCTGGCGCCCAACCTGGGCCTTCCAGGCAGCAACATGTGGAGGAGCCCAGATTGAGCCAGGTATAGCATTTCTCTAAATATTTCAGGTTGTCCAATCAATGATGCTAACTAGATGTTAGTTTGGAGTACTAATTTATGATTGTGATTGATGATGCAAAACATTACAACCATGTCCCTTTTTCATACACAGGGAAGTCTCAGCCAGGAGGTGGCCGGGCCGAGCAGGCTGCCTGATATGCAGGTCCCTCCCCTACACCTGCAAAGAGAAAGTGTCAGGAAGAGGAGTACCCTAGAGGAAGGCTGCCATAGGCCTCTTTTGGAAGGCTACAGAGGCCCTGGGAGCACCAAACACCGTGGAGGAGGACTTTGCTGCCATAATTGCCTGTAAAATGCAGCGGATGGAGGAGGGCCAACAACTCATGTGTGAGTCATTAATGTTGGAAGCTCTCAATAAGGGGTTGAGGGCCCAAATAACATCTGAGACCCACATTTGTGACCTCACACATGGTCCTCCTCCTCCTCCTCCAGGTCCTTCTACTTCTCCTCCTCCTCCTCCAGGTCCTACTAGTCCTCCTCCTCCACCTCCTCCTCCAGGTCCTACTTCTCCTCCTGCCACATCTCCAACAGCAGAACCACAGCCAGGAAGGAAGTATGGAAGGAAGACCAGAAAGTGAAGACCCTGGGTTCAGTCTGGTCTGGCAAAATATGCAGCCTCTTGTGGTACCACAGCCTGGGGACACAGATGTCATCTGCTGCTTTCCGGATCTCTGGGACTTCTGGACCAGACTGCACTCCCTTACATATGGACTCCTCAGGCCACCAATTTTGATGTTCAAGAATTGATGTCTGCCCTGGGGGTCCAAGGCTTCGCTAATTTCTGCTGTTTCTCCAGCGTTGCCTCCCTCTTTGTTTGGTTCTGAGCCCTTAATAAAGGAATTTTTGTTTCAATTATACTCTCCTATGTGTTTTTTACTTCAAAAAGGACAGTTTGTTTGAGAGGATTCAGGTACATTTCTAAAGTACAATGTGAAATTAACAAGGGACACCAACACCAAACAATCTCCTTGAGATGAAATAATATAAGATATCAATGGTGTTGTGGTAACTTGACACATAAAACACACACAAAAATATTCTGGAGTAAAACAAAAAATTAAATAAAACACAGATCAGCCTTGGAAAAAATACACACTTAAAATAAAAAATAAAAATCTGCCTTTAAAAAAAAAAAAACAAATAAAAATTTTGGTCAGATGTGACAAATCAAAATATAGTAAGGTAATCCCGATAAATAATAAAGAAATAAGCTTGTGAGAAGTCTGTGTGAATATGAGCAGCAAAACTACTTAATTCTTCTCACATTATAAAGAAGAAGAGAGTGCGCTGTATTAAACCATTTTTAACATTGCACCGTGACGAAAGCGTTGTATCCAATGTGAACACACAACAAGTTTACCAGATCAAGCTGTTCCGTCTCTGAATTTCTTCTGAGCATGCGTGGCACTTTGTGCGTCTGAACAGGCCACACAGGGTCGGAATTGACGCGATCGGATTTTGTTGTCGGAAAATTTTATAGCCTGCTCTCAAACTTGTGTGTTGGAAAATCCGATGGAAAATGTCCGATGGAGCCCACACAAGGTCGGAATTTCCAACAACACGCTCCGATCGGACATTTTCCATCGGAAAATCCGACCGTGTGTACGAGGCATTAGTGTACTCTGTCCTCTGCACAGTGTGCACCTAAAGCTACCTGAAGACAATTGCTGTTGTTCTGATCCTATTAATACCACAGGCAGGCAGCTACAGTATTTACAGTAAGTGTACTGTGTCCTCTGGACAGTGTGCACCTAAAGCTACCTGAAGAAAATTGGTGGTGTTCTTCTCATCCTATTAGTACCACAGGCAGGCAGCTACAGTATTTACAGTTAGTGTAATGTGTCCTCTGCACAGTGTGCACCTAAAGCTACCTGAAGAAAATTGGTGGTGTTCTTCTGATCCTATTAGTACCACAGGCAGGCAGCTACAGTATTTACAGTTAGTGTACTGTGTCCTCTGCACAGTGTGCACCTAAAGCTACCTGAAGAAAATTGGTGATGTTCTTCTGATCTTATTAGTACCACAGGTAGGCAGCTTCAGAATTTACAGTTAGTGTACTGCGTCCTCTGCACAGTATGCACCTAAATCTACCTGAACACAATTGCTGTTGTTCTGATCCTATTAATACCACAGGCAGGAAGCTACAGTATTTACAGTTAGTGTACTGTGTCCTCTGCACAGTGTGCACCTAAAGCTACCTGAAGAATATAAGTGGTGTTCTTCTGATCCTATTAGTACCGCAGGCAGCTGCAGTATTTACAGTTAGTGTAGTGCTACCTCTGCACAGTGTGCACTTAAAGCTACCTGAAGAAAATTGGTGGTGTTCTTCTGATCCTATTAGTACCGCAGGCAGCTGAAATATTTACAGTTAGTGTAGTGCGTCTTCTGCACAGTGTGCACCTAAAGCTACCTGAAGAAAATTGGTGGTGTTCTTCTGATCCTATTGGTACCGAAGGCAGCTGCAGTATTTACAGTTAGTGTAGTGTGTCCTCTGCACAGTGTGCACCTAAAGCTACCTGAATAAAATTGGTGGTGTTCTTCTCATCCTATTAGTACCACAGGCAGGTAGCTACAGTATTTATAGTTAGTGTAATGTGTCCTCTGCACAGTGTGCACCTAAAGCTACCTGAAGAAAATTGGTGGTGTTCTTCTGATCCTATTAGTACCACAGGCAGGCAGCTGCAGAATTTACAGTTAGTGTACTGCGTCCTCTGCACAGTATGCATCTAAATCTACCTGAACACAATTGCTGTTGTTCTGATCCTATTAATACCACAAGCAGGAAGCTACAGTATTTACAGTTAGTGTACTGTGTCCTCTGCACAGTGTGCACCTAAAGCTACCTAAAGAATATAAGTGGTGTTCTTCTGATCCTATTAGTACCGCAGGCAGCTGCAGTATTTACAGTTAGTGTAGTGCTTCCTCTGCACAGTGTGCACCAAAAGCTACCGGAAGAAAATTGGTGGTGTTCTTCTGAATCCTATTAGTACTTCAGGCAGCTGCAGTATTTACAGTTAGTGTAGTGCGTCCTCTGTACAGTGTGCACCTAAAGCTACCTGAATAATATTGGTGGTGTTCTTCTGATCCTATTAGTACTTCAGGCAGCTGCAGTATTTACAGTTAGTGTAGTGCCTCCTCTGCACAGTGTGCACCTAAAGCAACCTGAAGAAAATTGGTGGTGTTCTTCTGATCCTACTAGTACAGCAGGCAGCTGCAGTATTTACAGTTAGTGTAGTGTGTCCTCTGCACAGTGTGCACCTAAAGCTACCTGAAGATAATTGGTGGCGTTCTTCTGATCCTATTAGTACCGCAGGCAGCTGCAGTATTTACAATTGGTGTAGTGCATCCTCTGCACAGTGTGCACCTAAAGCTACCTGAAGACAATTGCTGTTCTTCTGATCCTATTAGTACCACAGGCAAGCAGCTGCAGTTTTTACAGTTAGTGTAGTGTGTCCTCTGGGCAGTGTGCACCTAAAGCTGCCTGAAGACAATTGCTTTTGTTCTGATCCTATTAATACCACAGGCAGGCAGCTACAGTATATAAAGTTAGTGTACTGTGTCCTCTGCACAGTGTGCACCTAAAGCTACCTGAAGAAAATTGGTGGTGTTCTTCTGATCCTATTAGTATCACAGGCAGGCTGCCACAGTATTTACAGTTAGTGTAATGTGTCCTCTGCACAGTGTGCACCTAAAGCTACCTGAAAAAAATTGGTGGTATTCTCCTGATCCTATTAGTACCACAGGCAGGCAGCTACAGTATTTACAGTTAGCGTACTGTGTCCTCTTTACAGTGTGCACTTAAAGCTACCTGAAGAAAATTGGTGATGTTCCTCTGATCCTATTAGTACCACAGGCATGCAGCTGCAGAATTTACAGTTATTGTACTGTGTCCTCTGCACAGTTTGCACCTAAAGCTACCTGAAGACAATTGGTGTTGTTCTGATCCTATTATTACCACAGGCAGGCAGCTACAGTATTTACAGTTAGTTTACTGTGTCCTCTGCACAGTGTGCACCTAAAGCTACCTGAAGAAAATTGGTGGTGTTCTTCTCATCCTATTAGTACCACAGGCAGGCAGCTGCAGTAATTACAGTTAGTGTACTGCGTCCTTTGCACAGTGTTCAAAGGACGCTACCTGAAGACAATTGCTGTTGTTTTGATCCTATTAATACCATAGGCAGGCAGCTGCAGTATTTACAGTTAGTGTACTGTGTCCTCTGCAGAGTAAGCACTTAAAGCTACCTGAAGACAAGTGCTGTTGTTCTGATTTTATTAGTACCACAGGTAAGCAGCTGCAGTATTTACAGTTAGTTTACTGTGTCCTCAGCACAGTGTGCACCTAAAGCTACCTGAAGACAATTGCTGTTGTTCTGATTCTATTAATACCACAGGCAGGCAGCTACATTTTTTACAGTAAGTGTACTGTGTCCTCTGCACAGTGTGCACCTAAAGCTACCTGAAGATAATTGGTGATATTCTTCTGATCCTATTAGTACCGCAGGCAGCTGCAGTATTTACAATCAGTGTAGTGCATCCTCTGCACAGTGTGCACCTAAAAGTACATGAAGACAACTGCTGTTCTTCTGATCCTTTTAGTACCACAGGCAAGCAGCTGCAGTTTTTACAGTTAGTGTAGTGCCTCCTCTGGACAGTGTGCACCTAAAGCTACCTGAAGACAATTGCTTTTGTTCTGATCCTATTAATACCACAGGCAGGCAGCTACAGTATATAAAGTTAGTGTACTGTGTCCTCTGCACAGTGTGCACCTAAAGCTACCTGAAGAAAATTGGTGGTGTTCTCATCCTATTAGTACCATAGGCAGGCAGCTACAGTATTTACAGTTAGTGTACTGTGTCCTCTGCACACTGTGCACGTAAAGCTACCTGAAGAAAATTGGTGGTGTTCTTCTGATACTATTAGTATCACAGGCAGACAGCTACAGTATTTACAGTTAGTGTAATGTGTCCTCTGCACAGTGTGCACCTAAAGCTACCTGAAGAAAATTGGTGGTATTCTTCTGATCCTATTAGTACCACAGGCAGGCAGCTACAGTATTTACAGTTTGCGTACTGTGTCCTCTGCACAGTGTGCACCTAAAGCTACCTGAAGAAAATTGGTGATGTTCTTCTGATCCTATTAGTACCACAGGCATGCAGCTGCAGAATTTACAGTTATTGTACTGTGTCCTCTGCACAGTGTGCACCTAAAGCTACCTGAAGACAATTGGTGTTGTTCTGATCCTATTAATACCATAGGCAGGCAGCTGCAGTATTTACAGTTAGTGTAGTGTGTCCTCTGCACAGTATGCACCTAAAGCTACCTGAACACAATTGCTGTTGTTCTATTCCTATTAATACCACAGGCAGGAAGGTAAAGCATTTACAGTTAGTGTACTATGTCCTCTGCACAGTGTGCACATAAAGCTACCTGAAGACAATTGCTGTTGTACTGATTTTATTAGTACCACAGGCAAGCAGCTGCAGTATTTACAGTTATTTTACTGTGTCCTCAGCACAGTGTGCACCTAAAGCTACCTGAGGACAATTGCTGTTGTTCTGATTCTATTAATACCACAGGCAGGCAGCTACAGTATTTACAGTATGTGTACTGTGTCCTTTTCACAGTGTGCACTTAAAGCTACCTGAAGAAATTTGGTGGTGTTCTTCTGATTATATTAGTACCACAGGCAGGCAGCTACACTATTTACAGTTAGTGTAATGTGTCCTCTGCACAGTGTGCACCTAAAGCTACCTGAAGAAAATTGGTGGTATTCTTCTGATCCTATTAGTACCACAGGCAGGCAGCTACAGTATTTACAGTTAGTGTACTGCATCCTTTGCACAGTGTGCCCCTAAAGGTACCTGAAGACAATTGCTGTTATTCTCATCCTATTAATACCACAGGCAGGCAGCTGCAGTATTTACAGTTAGTGTAGTGCGTCCTCTGCACAGTGTGCACCTAAAGCTACCTGAAGAAAATTGGTGGTGTTCTTCTGATCCTATTAGTACCACAGGCAGGCAGCTGCAGTATTTTCAGTTAGTGTACTGCGTCCTCTGCACAGTATGCACCTAAAGCTACCTGAACACAATTGTTGTTGTTCTGATCCTATTAAAACCACAGACAGGAAGCTACAGTATTTACAGTTAGTGTACTGTGTTCTCTGAACAGTGTGCACCTAAAGCTACCTGAAGAAAATTGCTGTTGTTCTGATCCTATTAGTACCACAGGCAAGCAGCTGCAGTATTTACAGTTAGTGTAGTGTGTCCTCTGCACAGTGTGCACCTAAAGCTGCCTGAAGACAATTGCTTTTGTTCTGATTCTATTAATAGCACAGGCAGGCAGCTATAGTATTTAAAGTTAGTGTACTGTGTCCTCTGCACAGTGTGCACCTAAAGCTACCTGAAGAAAATTGGTGGTATTCTTCTCATCCTATTAGTACCACAGGCAGGCAGCTACAGTATTTACAGTTAGTGTACTATGTCCTCTGCACAGTGTGCACCTAAAGCTACCTGAAGAAAATGTGTGATGTTCTTCTGATCCTATTAGTACCACAGGCAGGCAGCTGCAGAATTTACAGTTATTGTACTGTGTCCTCTGCACAGTGTGCACCTAAAGCTACCTGAAGACAATTGCTGTTGTTCTGATCATATTAATAACACAGGCAGGTACAGTATTTAAAGTAAGTGTACTGTGTCCTCTGCACAGTGTGCACCTAAAGTAACCTGAAGAAAATTGGTGGTGTTCTTCTGATCCTATTAGTACCGCAGGCAGCTGCAGTATTTACAGTTAGTGTAGTGTGTCCTCTGCACAGTGTGCACCTAAAGCTACCTGAAGATAATTGGTGATATTCTTCTGATCCTATTAGTACCGCAGGCAGCTGCAGTATTTACAATCAGTGTAGTGCATCCTCTGCACAGTGTGCACCTAAAAGTACATGAAGACAACTGCTGTTCTTCTGATCCTTTTAGTACCACAGGCAAGCAGCTGCAGTTTTTAAAGTTAGTGTAGTGCCTCCTCTGGACAGTGTGCACCTAAAGCTACCTGAAGACAATTGCTTTTGTTCTGATCCTATTAATACCACAGGCAGGCAGCTACAGTATATAAAGTTAGTGTACTGTGTCCTCTGCACAGTGTGCACCTAAAGCTACCTGAAGAAAATTGGTGGTGTTCTCATCCTATTAGTACCATAGGCAGGCAGCTACAGTATTTACAGTTAGTGTACTGTGTCCTCTGCACACTGTGCACGTAAAGCTACCTGAAGAAAATTGGTGGTGTTCTTCTGATACTATTAGTATCACAGGCAGACAGCTACAGTATTTACAGTTAGTGTAATGTGTCCTCTGCACAGTGTGCACCTAAAGCTACCTGAAGAAAATTGGTGGTATTCTTCTGATCCTATTAGTACCACAGGCAGGCAGCTACAGTATTTACAGTTTGCGTACTGTGTCCTCTGCACAGTGTGCACCTAAAGCTACCTGAAGAAAATTGGTGATGTTCTTCTGATCCTATTAGTACCACAGGCATGCAGCTGCAGAATTTACAGTTATTGTACTGTGTCCTCTGCACAGTGTGCACCTAAAGCTACCTGAAGACAATTGGTGTTGTTCTGATCCTATTAATACCATAGGCAGGCAGCTGCAGTATTTACAGTTAGTGTAGTGTGTCCTCTGCACAGTATGCACCTAAAGCTACCTGAACACAATTGCTGTTGTTCTATTCCTATTAATACCACAGGCAGGAAGGTAAAGCATTTACAGTTAGTGTACTATGTCCTCTGCACAGTGTGCACATAAAGCTACCTGAAGACAATTGCTGTTGTACTGATTTTATTAGTACCACAGGCAAGCAGCTGCAGTATTTACAGTTATTTTACTGTGTCCTCAGCACAGTGTGCACCTAAAGCTACCTGAGGACAATTGCTGTTGTTCTGATTCTATTAATACCACAGGCAGGCAGCTACAGTATTTACAGTATGTGTACTGTGTCCTTTTCACAGTGTGCACTTAAAGCTACCTGAAGAAATTTGGTGGTGTTCTTCTGATTATATTAGTACCACAGGCAGGCAGCTACACTATTTACAGTTAGTGTAATGTGTCCTCTGCACAGTGTGCACCTAAAGCTACCTGAAGAAAATTGGTGGTATTCTTCTGATCCTATTAGTACCACAGGCAGGCAGCTACAGTATTTACAGTTAGTTTATTGTGTCCTCTGCACGTTGTGCAGCTAAAGCTACCTGAAGGAAATTGGTGGTGTTCTTCTGATCCTATTAGTACCACAGGCAGGCAGCTGCAGTAATTACAGTTAGTGTACTGCGTCCTTTGCACAGTGTGCCCCTAAAGGTACCTGAAGACAATTGCTGTTATTCTCATCCTATTAATACCACAGGCAGGCAGCTGCAGTATTTACAGTTAGTGTAGTGCGTCCTCTGCACAGTGTGCACCTAAAGCTACCTGAAGAAAATTGGTGGTGTTCTTCTGATCCTATTAGTACCACAGGCAGGCAGCTGCAGTATTTTCAGTTAGTGTACTGCGTCCTCTGCACAGTATGCACCTAAAGCTACCTGAACACAATTGTTGTTGTTCTGATCCTATTAAAACCACAGACAGGAAGCTACAGTATTTACAGTTAGTGTACTGTGTTCTCTGAACAGTGTGCACCTAAAGCTACCTGAAGAAAATTGCTGTTGTTCTGATCCTATTAGTACCACAGGCAAGCAGCTGCAGTATTTACAGTTAGTGTAGTGTGTCCTCTGCACAGTGTGCACCTAAAGCTGCCTGAAGACAATTGCTTTTGTTCTGATTCTATTAATAGCACAGGCAGGCAGCTATAGTATTTAAAGTTAGTGTACTGTGTCCTCTGCACAGTGTGCACCTAAAGCTACCTGAAGAAAATTGGTGGTATTCTTCTCATCCTATTAGTACCACAGGCAGGCAGCTACAGTATTTACAGTTAGTGTACTATGTCCTCTGCACAGTGTGCACCTAAAGCTACCTGAAGAAAATGTGTGATGTTCTTCTGATCCTATTAGTACCACAGGCAGGCAGCTGCAGAATTTACAGTTATTGTACTGTGTCCTCTGCACAGTGTGCACCTAAAGCTACCTGAAGACAATTGCTGTTGTTCTGATCATATTAATAACACAGGCAGGTACAGTATTTAAAGTAAGTGTACTGTGTCCTCTGCACAGTGTGCACCTAAAGTAAACTGAAGAAAATTGGTGGTGTTCTTCTGATCCTATTAGTACCGCAGGCAGGCAGCTGCAGTATTTACAGTTAGTGGACTGCGTCCTTTGCACAGTGTGCACCTAAAGCTACCTGAAGACAATTGCTGTTGTTCTGATCCTATTAATACCACAGGCAGGCAGCAGCAGTATTTACAGTTAGTGTAGTGCATCCTCCGCACAGTGTGCACCTAAAGCTACCTGAAGAAAATTGGTGGTGTTCTTCTGATCCTATTAGTACCACAGGCAGGCAGCTGCAGTATTTACAGTTAGTGTACTGCGTCCTCTGCACAGTATGCACCTAAATCTACCTGAACACAGTTGCTGTTGTTCTGATCCTATTAATACCACAGGCAGGAAGCTACAGTATTTACAGTTAGTGTACTGTGTCCTCTGCACAGTGTGCACCTAAAGCTACCTGAAGAAAATTGGTGATGTTCTTCTGATCCAATTAGTACCACAGGCAGGCAGCTACAGTATTTACAGTTAGTGTACTGCGTCCTCTGCACAGTGTGCACCTAAAGCTACCTGAAGACAATTGCTGTTGTTCTGATCCTATTAGTACCACAGGCAGGCAGCTATAGTATTTAAAGTTAGTGTACTGTATCCTTTGCACAGTGTGCACCTAAAGCTACCTGAAGAAAATTGGTGGTGTTCTTCTGATCCTATTAGTACCACAGGCAGGCAGCTACAGTATTCACAGTTAATGTACTGTGTCCTCTGCACAGTGTGCACGTAAAGCTACCTGAAGAAAATTGGTGATATTCTTCTCATCCTATTAGTACCACAGGCAGGCAGCTGCAGTATTTACAGTTAGTGTACTGAGTCCTCTGCACAGTGTGCAACTAAAGCTACCTGAAGACAATTGCTGTTGTTCTGATCCTATTAATACCACAGACAGGCAGCTACAGTATTTACAGTAAGTGTACTGTGTCCTCTGCACAGTGTGCACCTAAAGCTACCTGAAGAAAATGCGTGATGTTCTTCTGATCCTATTAATAACACAGGCAGGCAGCTACAGTATTTACAGTTAGTGTACTGTGTCCTCTGCACAGTGTGCACCTAAAGTAACCTGAAGAAAATTGGTGGTGTTCTTCTGAACCTATTAGTACCACAGGCAGGCAGCTGCAGTATTTACAGTTAGTGTACTGCGTCCTTTGCACAGTGTGCACCTAAAGCTACCTGAAGACAATTGCTGTTGTTCTGATCCTATTAATACCACAGGCAGGCAGCAGCAGTATTTACAGTTAGTGTAGTGCGTCCTCTGCACAGTGTGCACCTAAAGCTACCTGAAGTAAATTGGTGGTGGTGTTCTGATCCTATTAGTACCACAGGCAGGCAGCTGCAGTATTTACAGTTAGTGTACTGCATCCTCTGCACAGTATGCACCTAAATCTACCTGAACACAATTGCTGTTGTTCTGATCCTATTAATACCACAGGCAGGAAGCTACAGAATTTACAGTTAGTGTACTGTGTCCTCTGCACAGTGAGCACCTAAAGCTACCTGAAGAAAATTGGTGATGTTCTTCTGATCCTATTAGTACCACAGGCACGAAGCTGCAGTATTTAAAGTTAGTTTACTGCGTCCTCTGCACAGTGTGCCCCTAAAGCTACCTGAAGACAATTGCTGTTGTCCTGCTTCGATCCTATTAGTACCGAAGGCAGCTGCAGTATTTACAGTTAGTGTAGTGTGTCCTCTGCACAGTTCACCTAAAGCTACCTGAAGTCAACTGCTGGTGTTCTCATAGTATCAATACTACAGGCAGGCAGTTGATTCTGCTAGCTGCAGTATCAGTATATATATACATCCCAGCTTTGTGCAGCTACATCTCACTGCAAGCCATAAGTATGTCTGGAAGGCCAACAAGGAGAGACAGACAGTCACAAGCCAAGAAAAGAGGGCAAGCAGGCTCTGTGTCTAGAGGCAACATTGCTGGTCGTGGAGACGGTGCACCCTCATCAGCACATGGCCGTGGGACATGCTTGTCCTTTTTTTCGGCAGCTGGCCGTGTTTTGAGCCGCACCATGCGAAGACTTGGTAGAGTGTTTGACCAAGTCGTCCTCATCCTCCTCATCCTCTCTCACCCAGGCTCAGGATACTTTGTCTGCCAAAGCAGCTGCCAACGCAGCCTCTTCCCTTGGCTCAATGGCATCAGTCACTCCTTCCCTAGCCCCGCCATGTCCTCCTGAGGAGTGCCCCGAACTGTTTGACCACAGTGTTGGGTACACCAATGTCAGATTGTACCAGGCAAATTTCCCTGCCCCAGCTGCTGCACCGCCGAAAGAAGTTCGCTCCCAGCCATTTACATGCCCAGTGGTTGAATGATAGCTTGGCTAATTTGCTAGCACTTTTACTGCTGCCTTTTCAGTTGGTAGACTCTGCCACCGTCCGTGAGTTTGTGGAATGTGCGGTTCCTCAGTGGCAGGTTCACAAAAGCCACTTTTTCTCACGAAAGGTGATTCCGCCTCTCTACTAGCATGTGGAAGGCAATGTCTTGGTCTCGATGGACAGGGAGGTCAGCGGTAAGGTGCATATTACCGCTGACTCATGGTCAAGCAAGCATTACCTATCTTTCACCGCGCACTGGCTGACTCTTCTGGCAGCTGGGAAGGATACAGGACAGCGTGCAGTAGTGTTGGACGTTGTTCCTCCACCACGCCTCCAAAATTCTACTAGTGGTGATTCTGCCACACCTCTCTCCTCCACCCCCTCCTCTTCTTCTTCCTCCATGGCCTCTTCCTGTGCTGATTTGTCCTCAGAACCACAGGTGCTTCATAGGCGTTCAAGGGGCTACGCAAGCATGCAGGCAAAAATATGCCATGCGGTGCTTGAGCTGGTGTGCTTGAGGGACAGGAGCAACACTGCGGCAGAGATTCTGTCAGCTCTGCAGGGGCAGGTTCAGAGATGGTTGATGCCATGCCAGTTTAAGGCAGGTATGGAGGTTTGCGACAATGGCACCAACCTCCTCTCCGCCCTCCGACAGGAACAACTGACCCATGTACCCTGTTTGGCTCACGTCCTTAACTTGGTGGTGCAGCGGTTCTTGGGCAGGTACCCAGGCTTACAGGATGTCCTGAGGCAGGCCAGGAAAGTCTGTGTGCATTTCCGCTGGTCATATAATTCCAGTGCTCGGCTGGCTGACCTCCAAAAGGAATTTAACCTGCCCAAGAACCGCCTAATCTGTGACATGCCCACCAGGTGGAACTCAACGTTGGCCATACTGCAGCAGCTGCACATGCAGCAGAGGGCCATCAATGAGTACCTATGCAACTATGGCACCAGGACAGGATCAGGGGACCTTGGTTTTTTTCCCCACACCCCTGGTCTATGATCAGGGATGCATGCACTGTCCTGTCACCATTTGAGGAGGCTACGAGAATAGTGAGCAGTGACAGTGCATGCATCAGTGACACTGTCCCTCTTGTCCACCTGTTGGAGCACACGCTGTGTGGAGTAATGGACAGGGCACTTGAGGCAGAACAGAGGGAGGAAGAGGAGGACTTCCTTACCTCTCAAGGCCCCCTTTATCCAGACAGTGTTCCTGCATGCCCGCCGATTACATGGGAAGAGGACGAGAAGGAGGATTGTGTCAGCATGGAGGTGGAGCCTGGCACTCAGCATCAGCAGCAGTCTTCAAGGGATCATTTACAGTCTGAAGAAACCTATGTACTTGTACGTGGCTGGGAGAAGGTGGCTGCAGATCATGTCGTCCTCAGTGACCCAGAGGACTCAACCGAATGCCTCAGCAAACCTACGCTGCATGGCCTTCCTGATTCTACAAAGCCTGCGGAAAGATCTTCGTATTCATGGTATCAAGGGGAGGGATGATTACTGGCTGGCAACCCTCCTTGATCCACATTACAAGGGTAAGGTTGTATACCTTATCTTGCAGTCGCAGAGGGAGCAGAGGATAAAACATCTTCGGGAGGCCATGCAGAAAGGTTTGTGCATTTCCAGAGCCTGGGAGGTTACAATTTCCTGGTCCTCCTGGACAACGTGTTGCTGAGACTTCAGTCAGTCACAGAAGGAGCGGTGGAGAAGGTGGCTGTCTGACCGATGCGTTCAGACAATTTTTTAGTCCGCAGCCCCAACGTCTGAATTTGGTTCCAGCAACCATCGCCAGCGTCTGATTCACATGGTGCAGGATTACCTAGCGGCAAGATCAGACTTGGACACCTTTCAGAGCGAAAATCCTCTGGGTTACTGGGTCTTGAGGATGGATCACTAGCCAGAGCTTGCACAGTATGCAATTGAGCTACTGGCCTGTCCTGCATCCAGCGTTCTTTCGGAACGAGCATTCAGTGCTGCTGGAGGCTTTGCAACCGATCACTGGGTGTGCCTGTCCACCGAATCGGTCGATCGGCTGACCTTAATAAAAATGAATCAGTCTTGCATCACCAGCTACCAAGCACCTGATACTGATGTAAATGATTGATTTTTTTTAATGTGAGATCCCTTCAAGACTGCCTATGCTAAAGCTGAGTGACTATCTTGTTATGCTGAGTCACAATTCTCTTTCTCCTCAATTTTCATGCTGATAGCTTGTAAGAACATTTTTGGTTCTGGGCACCAGCACCAGTGCCCAAGGCCCAATTTTTCAGCCCCTGTTTAACAAGGGCGTATAATTACAATTTTTGATGCAATACTTTGCAGCAGGGTTCATTCCTGCGCTCCAACTATATTATCTGTTAGGGGTTGCAGTGTTGCGGCACCAGAACCAATGCCCAAGGCCCAATTTTTCAGCCCCTGTTTAACAGGGGCGTATAATTACAATTTTTGATGCAATACTTTGCAGCAGGGCTCATTCCTGCGCTCCAACTGTAGCATCTGTGAGGGGTTGCAGTGTTGTTGCACCAGTGCCTAAGGTCCAATTTTTCTGCCCCTGTTCAACGGGGACATGTAATTACAATTCTTGATCTAATATTTCACAGCAGGGCCCATTCCTGCCCCCACCAAGAGTAACTGTGAGGGCTTACAGTGTTGTGGCAACACCACCACCACCACCAAAGGCCCAATTTTTCTACCACTGTTCAAATATGGCATGTAAATACAATTCTTGATCTAATATTTCACAGCACGGCCCGTTCCTGCGCCCACCAAGAGTAACTGTGAGGGCTTACAGTGTTGTGACAACACCAACACCTAAGGCCCCAATTTCTGCAGAGTATATAGGGCAGGCCCCTACTTTCAAACATCCAACTTACAAACAGACTCCTACTTGCAAACGGAAGGAGACAATAGGAAGTAAGATGATATCTACCCCTAGGAAGGGAAATTCTCTCCTGTAAGAGTTAATATGGGAAAAATGTGTCTCCTCTTCACTGATGCTTTATTACCAATCCTTCTTTCACTAAAAACCCCAAATTTTCAAAAAACATTTGTCATTGGGACAGAAAGTGAGGTGAAAGAGGTGCACATATAGCAAAACAAATGTTACAGGGGTGATAACCCTTCCCTATGTTTTCCAAAAAGCTTAAAAATAGATTTTTTGGCTTGAGCTACACATTAAAAATGTACCAGTTCAAAATTACAAACAGATTCTACTTAACAACAAACCTACAGTCCCTGTCTTGTTTGCACCGCCTGTATACTGCCTGGGGGGCCCTTAATATCCATACAAGACCCAAAGGGCCTGGTAATGAACTGGGGGGGTGCGGGGTACCCATGCCATTTGTCTCACTGATTTTCATCTTTATTGCCGGGACCCAACATTTCATTAAAGCCGCAAGCAGTTTTAAATGACTTTTATTCCTTTAAAAATGTAATTTTGTGCAGGGACTGTTCTAAGCACGGGAAACACGCGCCACTTTACAGGCATACTATAGATACCCCCCAAGTACGATATTTAAAGGAATATTTCACTTTAAGCATCATTTAAATCACTGCTCCCGAAAAAACGGACGTTTTTGAAAAATTTTTTTGCATTGATACATGTCCCCTGGGGCAGGACCCGGGTCCCCAAACCCTTTTTAGAACAATAACTTGCATATCAGCCTTTAAAATTAGCACTTTTGATTTCAAACGTTCGAGTCCCATAGACTTTAATGGGGTTCTAAAGTTCGCGCAAACTTTTGGTCTGTTCGCAGGTTCTGGTGCAAACCGAACCGGAGGGTGTTTGGCTCATCCCTAATCATCATCATCCGGGTGTTGTCTGCACTGCATTTTTGCGGTGAGGTCCGGTAATTACACACTTCCGGTATCCGGGTGACACTCTGTGTCTCGCGCACCCCCGCCTTGCGTCCGCGTTTGCATCATCGTGGCATGACGTCACATGCCGCATTTTGGCGCCAATGGGGAGGGATATTTAAAACAGCCATGGCGGTGGCCATGCTGGGAGTCCCTGGGAGCTCTTGAGACAAAGGCGACACTTTTATAGGTAAATTCTTCAGACCAATGGATTATTAATCCCCTTTTATGCTTTGGTGTAATTTAGCTGCCAGCCCGTTTATGTTTTCTTCTCCCTTTCTTGTGTTGTTTTATTTATAGGCTCAGTCTTGCTGCCTTTTCACCTGGTTATCGCCTGTATTTACCGCTCATGTCCCTGCCTTGTGTGCCTCCCCCACCTCATGGTTCCCAGTGACCGCTGGTTGGTGGGGATTTTTCACAATAGGGAACATTGGCATTACATAATAGAATCATTTTTTTAAACAAGTGAAACTCTTATATGCCAGTATGAAATCAAGGACCTTTTGCCTGCCTTGCCCACTTGAGCTCCCAGTATATTTACACATTTGTGCAGTGCTTTTGTTGGAGGTGAGTACGGTTCATATTTATTTGGGACCTGTTTTGAACATTTGCTCCCCTCCTGAAAACTTAAAGATATTTAAATACAAATTAAGTGTTACAGGTATTACTATACGTTTTTAAACATTAGCTACATCCCTCCCTATGGGTGATCTGGCTAGGTTTGAATCGGAGTGCATGTTTTTATGGTTATTAGATAAAGCATCCCCCCTTTTCCTGATGAAGCCATACCAGCGAAACATGTCGAATATTGTGGACGCACTAGTTCTTTGTATGTGACTACAGTTTGCTTCACTGTCAATAATAGGTAAATGTGTATGTACCTATGACTTTGCGTTACACTGCAGTCTCTACTTTTTATGATTTTTTTGTAATAAACTAATTAAATTTTTAGATTTTTGGTATACATGTTTTTTCTCTATACAAAATGTATCCTCAAAGTCCCCTATCCCTTCTTTTTGATGTTTCCTATATGTTTCAGGGGTGTTGGTACCATATTATGACTAAACTCTTTTGGAGCTAAACTCTGCCCATATCTTTTATGTCTTCAACATAGTCAATTGTGTTAAATAATTCAACTAGAAAAAGGTGTACATATAAAGTGTTCTGAATTTGCTTCACTTTTTGCATGACTAATCTGTATCCGAGAATCAAAAACTGGTACAGCCATATTTCTTTAAGAGCATATTCAACTAATCAAAATGCTTTGTATGAATTTACCAAGGATACATAATCATGATTAATGATTCTGTAATAAAGCTCAAATGAGTACAAGATTTGTATACTGAAAACATAATGCTACTGATTGTTCCATGTGAGTTCCATACATCATAACTCCCTATTCACATTGTGAGCAGTAACACAGAGTGCAGGGGTCAGTAATAAGTTACACAGAGTGCAGGGGTCAGTAGTAATGCAGAGTGCAAGGGTCAGTAATAAGTGACTCAGAGTGCAAGGGTCAGTAATAAGTAACACAGAGTGTAATGGTCAGTAGTAAGTAAGTAACACAGAGTGCAAGAGTCAGTAATAAGTTACACGGAGTGCAGATTACCAGTGGATACTGTAGAACACAGAGCAATATCATATGTGTCTGTCTTCATTCCACTACAGGCATATCATATGTACTCAGTGAGGAGTGGGGAAGACAGCACTGGGGACACCTTATGCTCCTCCTTAGGCATGGGCTTATTAGCCCTCCCTAAAGCCTGACACATATGACAGAGATGACAGCCTCTCTCCATAAGCACACATAGGGGGCTACCACTGGAAGTCCAGAAGATGGAGGTGTACTAAGCATCACTTATACCCCATCCAAGGGATGGACACTAAACTTAGCAGGGTGTGCAGAAAGGAATAAAACTATCATCTGTGTATGGCAGAGGGTGGGTAAGTTAGTGAGGTACCTGAATGGGGATAGTTGCGATCTGCTAACTGGGAGCTTCAGTGCCTCCAGCACAGAATCCACACACACATCCACTTTTGCTGCAAAGTGGTTGTCTTGCACTCACTGTTATGGTTGTCCTTGATTTGCATAGTCAGCTCAGCCAGGGCAGGAAAGTGGAGCCTTCAATTTGGCCACAAATGTGGCAAAAACTTTACTGTCACTTGAACAGATATATTGCAAACTGAACCTGTGCTTCACAGGAGGAGCTTTGATTGCTTTGCAATAATTGCCACCAGAGACAATTATGGGAATATATGTTTCTGGCCAGAGGCTCTTCAAAGTGGGAATTGTCCCTGGGAGATTATGATGAATGTAATCCTTAGCTTAGAACCTCTGCCAGGATTTTTTTTTTTTGAACATTCACTTTTTTTTAATTTCAATATTCTTTATTGAATTTTTCACAGGGTATCAGTACAAACGGTTGATGTAATAGCAAAGTTACATGGTTCAGTACCTAGTGCATTAACCAGTGTTGTTCTGTAACAAATGCATATAGCGAATACATAGCGATTAAGTTGAAGTTCGATGAATGGAGGCACCATCTCCAATCCCCGGCACCCCATCTGGGTACTTACTGTGCCATGGGACTAGAGGCATCGCCTCCAACCATCTACCTGACAGAGCTAGGTAACTTGTAGAACTACTAACATTCTAGATACGTGAAACTGAAAAAAAAAACAAAATAAAAATAAAAGAAAAAAAAAAAAAAAAACTGTAGAGCAAAAGCAACTTGTGGGCCTACTTGTTATGAGTATAGGACATGTGTGCATATCCCACCCTAAATAGTAACTGAGAGAAGTGCCCCCAGGCAGAGCGGTGCATGGCGAGGGGGTTCCTACTTTCTGTGCATGTTAGATATGCGGGGTTGTAGCAGACTACGGGGGTAAAGATGAATAACCTTAGATATGACACAACATAAAAGAAGAAAACTGTCAGGGTAATGTGGTACTCCTCGGGTCAGTGATCCAGGGTTCCCAGTTGAGACGAAATGTTGCGGTATACATGTTGGCCTTAGCAAAGGAGAATTCCATTAGGAAGTGGTTGTTTAGTAGAGCGATGAGTTCCGATCCAGAGGGGGCTTGTGAGGCTTTCCATTTTTTTGTTAGAGCTAAACGAGCTGCAATGAGTATATGTGTCGCCAGGACTCTGATATTTTTGGGCCAGTTGGGGATGTTAAGACCCAGGAGGAGGTCCAGTGGGGATAGCGGTAAAGGGATTTTGCAGAGCTGTGAGATGAGGTCGGAGACCTCCTTCCAGTATTGGTGGATGTTAGGACAGTCCCACCAAATGTGTCTCAGGGTGCCTTTGCCTGAGCAGTTTCTCCAGCATTGAGAGGAGGTAGCCGAGTAAATATTCGCCAATCTGGCTGGGGTGTAGTACCACTTATGGAATAGTTTTTGCGTCGATTCCCAGTGAGATATGCATTTTAAGGCTTTAAGAGGGATGGTCAGGGCTTTGTGCCACAAAGGAGGCTTTAGTGGCGAGCTTGTGAATGTGGACCAAAATGTGATGGATGAAGAGGTGTGATCTTTGGAGAGCGTTGTTAACAACTTGTACATCCATGCAATGCCTTTAACTGCTGGGTTCGGGGTATTGTAGAAATTCAGGATGTCAGTCATTTGGGAGTCACGTGCTGTGAGATCAAGTTTACCGATGATAGAGCAGAGCCTCATATACAAAAAAGATGTGTTAGCAGGGAGATCAAAAGCTTGTTGTAAATGTGGGAATGGGTGGGGTCCAGACGTGGAAATTAGTTGTCCCAAGTTGGTAAGTCCTTTTTGTATCCATACCCAAAAGGATAAGTTAGGAGAGATCAACTCTAATGCTTGGAGGTGTATTTTAGGAAGGATAGCTTTGGGTATGCCCATGGATTTTTTTGCAGTGGCTGACCACACTCGGATGGCTGCGGTTACCGTAAGTAGGAAGTGTCGATGTGGTTGCAAGCTGAGTAGTGCAGCCATTAGAGTGTGTTGTGGATTTGCGTTGAGGGCCATGGTTTCAATTTGTGTCCAAGTCTTGGTGGAGGTGGGCGCCCACCATTCCCGTAGTTGATCCAGTATGACTGCCTTGTAGTATGCGTGGACGTTGGGGGCTCCCATTCCTCCATTTTGTACAGGAGACAAGAGGATTTCTTTTTTGAGTCTGGGATGTTTATGTTGCCAAATATGTGTATTGAGTATACTTTGTATTTGCGCCAGTTGCTGAGGTATCATGGGTATCGGGATTGTGCGAAACATATACAAAATATGTGGCAGTAAATACATTTTGACTTGCGCTATTCTACCCGCCCAAGAGACAGTATAGTTACACATATTTTTGGAGATGCACAGAAGCTTTTCCTGTAGGGCAGCATAGTTTAGTTGAAGCATAGATTTACTGGGGAAGGTTAGTTGGATACCCAGGTATGGGAGCGAGGAATTTTTAGCCCAAGTGAAAGGAGTGGTTGTCGAGATATGATGTGAAGTTTGAGGGTCTATCCCTAGGTTCAGCATGGTGGATTTGCTGTGATTTATTTTATATAGGGAGATTGAACTAAATTTTTCCAATGTTTTTTGTATATTGGGAAGGGAAGATCTGGGATTTGTGAGGGTAATGATAACATTATCCGCGTATAGACCGATTTTATGTTCAACCATCCCACAGTAATGCCCGATATTGCTGGTGTGGATCGAATGGCTTGTGCAAGTGGTTCCATTACCATGGCAAAAATCAGGGGGGAAAGTTGGCACCCCTGCCTAGTGCCATCAGTGATGCGGAAGGGGTCTGATATTATGCCTGAGGTCCAAACTCGGGCGCTGGGGGAGGAGTAAAGGTTGAGTATAGCTTGGAGGATATTCCCTGTCAGTCCGAACTTGAGCATGACCTTCTCCATGTATTTCCAGTGCACCCTGTCAAACGCCTTCTCTGCATCCAGTGAGAGGAAGAGAGAAGGCGTTTGACTGCGCTCCACCCACTGGATCAAGTCAATAAGGCATCTGGTACCATTGGAGGCCTGTCTGCCAGGCACGAATCCAACTTGGTCCGGGTGTATGATGAGGGGGACGACTTTGGATAATCATTGGCCTAATATTTTTGCATATAGTTTGGCATCAGTATTCAAGAGTGAGATCGGGTGGTAATTGGCTGGGTTATCAGGAGATTTGCCTGGTTTGGGTATGGTGACAATGAGGGCCTCCAGGGCTTCTGTGGGGATTTTGCCTGTATGAATATATTGGTTAAAGGTAGTGCAAAAGTGCAGGGTGATCAAGTCTGAAAAGTGTTTGTAATATTCGTTCGGGAATCCATTGGGTCCTGGGGCCTTGTGTAGGGGTAATCGTTTGATGGCCGTGCGAATTTCCTCGGGAGAGAAAGGCACAGAGATGGGGTCTAGTTGCTCAGTGGATATTGAGGGGAGGTGAATAGAGGAGAGAAACTCATCTATGTCTGCTAATGTTGGCTTGGTTTCGTGATTTAGGTCGTTAAGATTGTAAAGTTTGGCGTAAAAGGTACTGAATTCATTTGCTATATCTAGAGGATTATGAACTTTTTTACCTTGGGAGTTGGATAAGTATTGTATCTTATTATTGGCCCAGTGTTTTTGTAGTTGCTTGGCCAGGAATGCACCTGACTTGTTGGCTGAGGAGTAATATTGTAGCTTAAGATGTTTAACGTAATAGTCAAATCTTTTGTGGAGGTGTTCGCTAAGGTCGTGTCTTAGGTTTTTGAGTTCTAGGGACAATTTGGTAGATGGAGTTTTCTTATTGGCAGATTCCAAGGCCCTGATCTGTTTTAATAGTGTTTCTGTGGTGGCCGTTTGTTGTCGTTTACTTTGTGCTCCGTATTTAATTAGGAGGCCCCGAGAGAAAGCTTTATGCGCATGCCAAACCATGGATTGGTCAGCAGTAGAATGTACATTGATATCAAAGTATGTCTCAATCTCGGATTGAAGCTCATTCTCAAAGGATGGGTTGGTGAGGAGGGATGTGTTTAGTCTCCAAATAGTATGACTAGTAGTCTTTTTGCAATTGAATAACGTGATGGATACGGGTGCGTGGTCCGACCACGTGATTGTACCTATGCGTGCTTCAGTGATTGATTGGAGGAGAAATTTGTCTGTGAGGAACATATCGATCCGAGAGTAAGACTGCTGGGGGCTGGAGAAGAAGGTGTAATCTCGCTCTGTGTCATGGATACATCTCCACGGGTCATAAAGATCTTCTTTATGTAGGAGGGAGGACAAGGCAGAGGGCCTAGGTTTAGTCGGGTTGGATGTGTCTAGGGTTGTGTCAATGATTGCATTAAAGTCTCCACATAGTATAAGTGGATCGCATCTATACGGTGTCAGTTTAGAGATCAGTGTGTTGAAAAATTTATTTTGGCCAGTATTAGGGGCGTATAGATTTAATAGGGTGAGGCGTTGGTTTGCGATCGTGGCTGAGAGAATCAGGTATCTGCCGTCTTTATCAGCTTCACAGTGGTGTAACTGAAAGGAGACAGAGGAACTAACCGCAATCATTACTCCCTTTTTTTTGGTGGGGGCACTGGCAAAGAAGCAGTGTGGGTATCGCTTATGCGAGCATTTTGGGGAGTTATCTTTAGCGAAATGCGTTTCTTGTACGCAAAACACGTCAGAGTGCTGGGACAGTGCCTCTTTCCAGAGAAGGTTGCGTTTGAATGGGGAATTCAATCCCTTTACATTTAAGGAGGTGATTTTGAGGGCCATGATAGTGGGGGATGACCCGGTTGGGAATGAAAAGGAGCGAGATTACACACTTCTTCTGTTCGCCCTGACCAAATATGAATCAAACAATAGAGTAGGTAGCTATACAGAGTACGTCTGTTATATACCAAAATCGTAGAGGAGACACTCGTTACAGTTACTCAGGACTGTTAAATATGTTATAATGCTGTAGTAGGTCAAATGGTAAATATAGTATACGTTCAGTATGAATGCGTAAACACTGTTAGGAGAACCAAAAAGAAAAAATAAGAATAAAAAGAGAAAAGCAATATATATCTCTTTAGGAACAGAAAGTTAATAAAACAATTATAACAGTGTGCTTAGCACACTATAACCTTAGGGAGTGGATGTGTTTCAGTAACTGCGCCCATCAGGGATCTTAGTGGTGCGGAGGACCGAGGGCCTGTTTGTTGTTACAGACCTCGCCTGGATCTTGTATCCCATTCCTTGCAGACGGAGGACAGGAATAGGAGCCCCTGTATTCTTTTTGGTTGGCAGACACGGGTAGAAATCCCCAGTTGGTCAGCTTTTTATATCCATCTTTGGGAGTTAGAATGGGAATTATCTGTTGCTGGTATGTGACTAGTAACTTGGTAGGAAAGCCCCATTTGTATGTCATTTTCTTCTCCTGTAACACAGAGGTTACAGGGGTGAACGCTCTTCTCATCTCCATCGTGGCCTTGGAGAGGTCACTAAACATGAGGACATTAGTGTAAGGTGCTGGCAGCAGTTTAGTGGTTTTGGCAATTTGTAGAATCTGTTCTTTAACTTGAAAGTAATGCACTCTCGCTAGTATGTCCCTGGGGGTGTCAGGGGGGAGGTGTGCTGGCTTGGCAATCCTGTGTGCTCTATCAATCGTGATGTCTCGTGCGTTTAGGCGAGGTAGTAAGCTGGAGAACATCTCTCGCAGGTAGGGCGTGATTTCATTCGGCTTAACAGATTCGGGAACACCCCTGAATTTAATGTTGTTCCTTCTGGAACGATCTTCCAAATCTGCTAATTTCAGCTTCATATGGTGTATTTCAGACGCATGGTGTTCATGTGCGTCTAGTAATTCATTGTGGGCCCTGACGTGGTCCTGCATGTTATCCTCAAGCATAGTTGTTCTCTCTGCCAGGTGATCTACTCTGCCATGTATCTGAGAGACAGAGAGTTGCAGTTCTCTGTGTAGGTCTCTCTGCAGAGTAAGGAGCCTGGCTTTCATCATTGATTCTGTCACAGGGCTGTCAAAGGCAGGGATGGTTGCTAAAGCTGGGGTGTGTACTGTGACAAGCTCTCTGTCAGCCCATTGATGGCGTTTGTGCTGTGGCTCCTTACTGGGGGAGATGGCTGGGGAGGAGGCCAGTCACTTACCTCTATCTGTGGCAAGTTGTGAGGAGGAGACATCTGGCGATGGGAGGGTGTCCATATCCTCTCTGTTTGAGCGATCAGGCGGCTGGGAGAGGAGATCGTCGTGAGGAGAGGCTGTCAGCTGTGTCTCAGTGTGTGCAGCGTGGGACGCTTCTGAGGTGAAGCTCCCGGCGCCGGCGCCATCTTGGGCCTCGTTCATAGCTGCAGGGGGATAGTAGTCTGTGAGGCGGCGAGGTGCTGGCGGCTTATTCCGCCTTCTAGACATGCCCGGGATGGTCCTGCTGCCTTCCCCCCTCCGTGGGATCGGAACGGGGTCGGATCGTGGCGGAGAGTAGCTGTAGATCCCGTCAGCGGCGCGGAGCTCAGGCTTTAGGCAACCATCATGGTCCGCGTCAGGCCACGCCCCCCTCTGCCAGGATTTTATGTATTTGTTCCTTCTAGAGATTCATCCTCAGTATTTGTTCTGGTGACCATTATCTTTGGGGGTGAACATGAGTGAAAATCCAAAACGATGAACTGTACATAGTAGTAACACCCAAAAGAATGCAGTATAGGGATTTCAATATCAGCAGCCATTATCAAGAAGTCATATCAAACTAAAGATTACAAAAATCTAGGTATAATTTTATTTAAATAGATTCAAAACAAGATATGAATTTCAAAAATAAAATCACCTTTTAGTGTGGTATCATAAATAATTTAAAACAAAATGTTATAGAATGTTTATCCAATTATAAAATGCATGCAAATAATTTGTTGTATGCTTTTACACTTATAGTATGTGACATCCAAACAGCCTATGCATCTCTCATCCACTTTTCCAGGACTATGATGCCATTTTTGAAGTATACTACTTTAACAAAGGCCGCAAAATGGCCAAGATATAACCATGTGTAAAACTCATAAATGTATCAAACACTCAATAAGAATTGTCTATATATATGAAAAACACATGTGCACATATACAATATAGACCTATACTCTGCTGCCTCTTAAGAGACAGGCTATCACTTAAAGAGATAATGTACTGGTCCCCAAAACAGGGGATGGTGGTCAGGCCACAACCTAAAACCCCAGTGGTGAGGATTGAAGAGAGAGTGGAGAGGAGCATCAGTATACCAACACAATGGGTACACCCCCATGGGAGACAGAGTCAAATAAACGGGTAGAAATATCATGGAGAAAAAAAAGGAAGACACGCGTTGGTTACCTGGAATTACCTTCAAGATATTCCTGTCCAATGGTATTCTCTCCACCAAAAGCCCACTGTATACTGCCAAAATCTTAAACCCCACTGTGTCATACCACTTTTTTTTGATCCCCCGACCACTCATCCATTGGAAATGTAATTTCCCTTTTTTTGGAGCTCCACTTCCCACCAGTCCACCATGTGCATTCCAGTTTGGATAGCACATCTAGAATGTTTTTATTCCAGTCATCTTGCAACTGTTTAAGTACTTTTGTTCAAGCAGCATACTCCAAAAATGGTATTGTTGTACTACTGATAAAGCAGATAAACTCAACAAAATGCGCAAACTTTGGATTTCACATACAGCAATGATTTATAGGCACATTTTTGCTATTTAAATTGGGCGAACTGTCAAGAACAGTGATGGCAAACCTTGGCACTCCAGATGTTTTGGATCTACATTTCTCATGATGCTCAACTACACTGCAGAGTACATGAGCATCATAGGAAATGTAGTGCCAAAATATCTGGGGTGCCAAGGTGCACCATCACTGGTCTATAACATATATATATATATATATATATATATATATATATATATATATATATATATATATATATATATATATGTATATACAGTGGGGACGGAAAGTATTCAGACCCCCTTAAATTTTCCCTCTTTGTTATATTGCAGCCATTTGCTAAAATCATTTAAGTTCTTTTTTTTTTCTCATTAATGTACACACAGCACCCCATATTGACATAAAAACACAGAATTGTTGACATTTTTGCAGCTTTATTAAAAAAGAAAAACTGAAATATCACATGGTTCTAAGTATTCAGACCATTTGCTCAGTATTTAGTAGAAGCACCCTTTTGAGCTAATACAGCCATGAGTCTTTATGGGAGAGATGCAAAAAGTTTTTCAATTTCAAGATGTTCAATTGGGTTTAAGTCAGGGCTCTGGCTGGGCCATTCAAGAACAATCACGGAGTTTTTGTGAAGCCACTCCTTCGTTATTTTAGCTGTGTGCTTAGGGTCATTGTCTTATTCGAAGGTAAACCTTCGTCCCTGTCTGAGGACCTGAGCACTCTGGAGAAGGTTTTCATACAGGATATCCCTGTACTTGGCCACATTCATCTTTCCCTCAATTGCAACCAGTCGTCCTGTCCCTGAAGCTGAAAAACACCCCCACAGCATGATGCTGCCACCACCATGCTTCATTGTTGGGACTGTATTGGATAGGTGATGAGCAGTGTCTGGTTTTCTCCACACATACCACTTAGAATTAAGGCCAAAAAGTTCTATCTTGGTCTCATCAGACCAAAGAATCTTATTTCTCACCATCTTGGAGTCCTTCGGGTGTTTTTTTAGCAAACTCCATGCGGGCTTTCATGTGTCTTGCACTGCAGAGAGGCTTCTGTCGGGCCACTCTGCCATAAAGCCCTGACTGGTGGAGGGCTGCAGTGATGGTTGACTTTCCACAACTTTCTCCCATCTCCTGACTGCATTTCTCTAGCTCAGCCACAGTGATATTTGGGTTCTTCTTTACCTCTCCCACCAAGGCTCTTCTCCCCCGATAGCTCAGTTTGGCTGGACGGCCAGCTCTAGGAAGGGTTCTGGTCTTCCATTTAAGGATTATGGAGGCCACTGTGCTCTTAGGAACCTTAAGTGCAGCAGACTTTTTTTGTAATCTTGGCCAGATCTGTGCCTTGCCACAATTCTGTCTCTGAGCTCTTCAGGCAGTTCCCTTGACCTCATGATTCTCATTTGCTCTGACATGCACTGTGAGCTGTAAGTTCTTATATAGACAGGTGTGTGGCTTTCCTAATCAAGTCCAATCAGTATAACCAAGCACAGCTGGACTCAAATTAAGGTGTGGAACTATCTCAAGGATGATCTGAAGAAATGGACAGCACCTGAGTTAAATATATGAGTGTCACAGCAAAGGGTCTAAATACTTAGGACCATGTGATATTTCGGTTTTTCTTTTTTAATAAATCTGCAAAAATGTCAACAATTCTGTGTTTTTCTGTCAATATGGGGTGCTGTGTGTACATTAATGAGGAAAAAAAATGAACTTAAATGATTTTAGCAAATGGCTGCAATATAACAAAGTGTGAACAATTTAAGGGGGTCTGAATACTTTCCGTCCCCACTATATGTATAGATATATATCTATAGCTATATATCTGTATAGATATATAGATATAGATATATCTATATATCTATATATAGATATATCTATATATCTATAGATATATATATATAGATATATAGATATATATACCGTATTTATCGGCGTATAACACGCACAGGCATATAACACGCACATTCATTTTAAGAGGGAAGTTTCAGGAAAAAAACTTAAATTTTAAATAAGGAACTTTGAAGCAAAATAAGGGTCAGTGCCCATCTGCAGCCTCACCATTGCCATCAATGCAGCCTGATCAATGCCCATCTGCAGCCTCACACGTGCCATCAATGCAGCAACCTCACCATTGCCATCAATGTAGCAGCCTCACCATTGCCATCAATGTAGCAGCCTCACCATTGCCATCAATGCAGCAGCTTCACCATTACCTTCAATGCAGCAGCCTTGCCAATGCCATCAGTGCAGACTGATTGATGCCCATCTGCAGCCTAGAGGGAAAAGGGAGGGGGGGCAGGACGAGCGCCGACAGATTACATACAATGACAATCTCCTATGATAGACAGAACAGTAGTCCAATGGCGGCCCAGGAGATGGGTCTTCTTATTACAGAGGCTGCCAAGTAAACAGAGGATTCTCACTGTATGTAACCTGACGGCGCTCGTCCCACCCCCTCCCTGTCCCCTCCATGGCAGCTAAAATTGAAGTATTGGCGTATAACACGCACACGCTATTTGTACCCGATTTTCATGGTGAAAAAGTGAGTGTTATATGCCAATAAATAGATAGATAGATAGATAGATAGATAGATAGATAGATAGATAGATAGATAGATAGATAGATAGATAGATAGATCTATATCTATATATATCTATAGATATCTATCTATATATATATCTATATATATATAGATATATATATAGATATATATATCTATATCTCTATATCTATATATATATATATCTATATATCTCTATATATATATATACATATTGTATATTATAACTCACAAACTATGGGCATACTTATAAATCAAAGTGCACCACAGTAATACTTTGATGAGGACCCCTATCTCATGGTCTGTAATGTTCTATTTTATTTCACCTCCTGGCCCTGGATAATGCTTAAAATTGGTGTCAATTACAACTGAACACCTACAAGTCAGACAATCTGTATGGGTCACTCCACAGTTCATAGGTGAAGACAGACACTGCTGCTATGCTGATCCTGTTTTGTGTACTAAAGGAAAGGAGATCTTCTTTGAGTTCAGCCACAGAAAATAAAAAATAAAAACTGTAACAGTTGTAAATAAAAAAAAGTTTTTTTTTTTTTTATCATGGCTAGAGTAGGGAAATGGTAAAACCCCTACAATGATTTTATTGCACTTTCAATTTAAACTGTCTCTGTGCAGAAAGTGAGGGGAAATCCAAATGGTCAGAGTTGTAACCGGAACAGGAAGTTAAAGGACAACCCCCATGCTCAATAGGGTTTAGGTCTGGAGAAATGCTTGGCCAGTCCATCATCTCTACCCTCAGCTTCTTGAGCAAGGCAGTGGTTGTCTTGGAGGTGTGTTTGGGGTCGTTATCATGTTTGAATACTGCCCTGCAGGCCCAGTCTCCGAAGGGAGGGGATCATGCTCTGCTTCAGCATGTCACAGTACATGTGGGCATTTATGGTTCCCTCAATGAACTGTACCTCCCCAGTGCTATCAGCACTCATGCAGTCCCAGACCATGACACTCCCACCACCATGCTTGACTGTAGGCAAGACACACTTGTCTTTGTACTCCTCACTTGGTTGCCGCCACACGCTTGACACCATCTGAACCAAATAAGTTTATCTTAGTCTCATCAGACCACAGGACATGGTCTTCAGCAAACTGTTTGCGGGCTTTCTTGTGCTTCATCTTTAGAAGAGGCTTCTTTCTGGGACAACAGCCATGCAGACCAATTTGATGCAGTGTGCGGCGTATGGTCTGAGCACTGACAGGCTGGCAGCACCCATACGTATATTTCCCAAAGACAACCTCTGGATATGACGCTGAGCAGGTGCACCCAACTTCTTTGGTCGACCATGGTGAGGCCTGTTCTGAGTGGAACCTGTCCTGTTAAACAGCTGTATGGTCCATCTTTATGTAGACCAACGATTCTTTATTTCAGATCCTCAAAGTGTTCTTTGCCATGAGGTGCCATGTTGAACTTCCAGTGACCAGTATGAGAGAGTGAGAGCGATAACACCAAATTTAACACACCTGTTCCCCATTCACACCCGAGACCTTGTAACACTAACGAGTCACATGACACCGGGAGGGAAAATGGCTAATTGGGCCCAATTTGGACATTTTGACTTAGGGGTGTGCTCGATTTTATTGCCAGCGGTTTAGACATTAATGGCTTTGTGTTGAGTTATTTTGAGGGGACAGCAAATTTACATTGTCATACAAGCTGTACACTCACTACTTTACATTGTGACAAAGTGTAATTTCTTCAGCATTGTCACATGAAAAGATATAATAAAATATTGACAAATATGTGAGGGGTGTGCTCACTTTTGTCAGATACTGTATATATATATATATATATATATATATATATACATACACACATATATATATTTTTTTTAATTAACCACTTAATAGAGCAATATAAAAAAATTAAGAAAGTTAAAGAGGACGTCCAACCTGGGTGAAAAACAACAAAAGTCAGCAGCTACAAAAACTGTAGCTGCTGACTTTTAATATTAGGGCACTTACCTGTCCAGGGATCCCACAATGTCGGCACCCCAGCCGATCTTCGGATCGACTCCCGGGTGCTGCTGCTGCCATTCCTGGTAAGGGAAACAGGCAGTGAAGACTTTCGGCTTCATTCCTGGTTACCTACTGTGCATGCGCGCTGTGCTTTCTAATTGGCCCGGCGGCGGGGGAAGGAGGAGGGGGGGCGAACTTCAGGGAGATGGGGCCGCGGCCCATTTTTGGAAGTGGGGAAGGTCCCCCGTTCCCCCCTGATAGGTGCCAAATGTGGCACCAGAGAGGGGGGGAAAGCATACAAGCGGAGTTCCACTTTTGGGTGGATCTCCGCTATAACTAATGAGCCTTTCGAAGACTTCCTATCTATCACTTTTCTCTCTCCTATAAAAGACAGAGTTCAAACTCAGATACAAATGTTCTGAAGTTGCTTTAGCACCAAGACACATTGCTTGCTTTACTATGGCAACAGTTACTTCTAAATCTAACCCAAACAATTGCATGTTTCCAGAAACAGAGAATATTGTCTGGATTGGCTCATCACTCTTTTGATATAAGTTAAAAAAGAAAGCTAGGGGGCGTGGCCGGATCCCGAGAGTGATGGCTGCTTGTTAACACAGCTCTGCTCTGTGACAGAATTCTATCCGCCAGACAAGCCATCTTTCAAAGATGGCGCCGGCAGGACCGTGATCCTCTCACAAGGCAGCCAAGCAGAGATGACAGGGCGGACATACTCAGCTAAACAATCGGATGGATTACCTCATCGCCCTGAGGGAAATTCAGCCTCCTCCATTCCATCTTCTAGCCCAGCCAAATCGAAGCTGCGGCTCTCAGAGGACACGGACTCAGCTCATGAGGGAGGCCTTTCTTCACAGCACCCTCTGGTGAGCACAGCACCTCATAGCTCCATAGCTGCATTCCCCACAACAAACCAGCCCGTGCTGGACACCACACTAAAAAATATGTTAATTACAGTACAAAGCTCCATTCACTCTGAGATCCTGCATATGATTAAATGTTTCTCCTCTGATATGTCTCATATGAGTGAAAGGGTGTCAAATGTGGAAACAAAAATGGGGGAAGTCACAGCCTCTGTCAATGATTAAATAGATGCCCAAGGAGAAGAAGCAGAAGAAATTGCATGGCTTAAAGCTAAAATGGCCGACCTCGAAGATCGTTCCAGAAGGAACAACATTAAGATCAGAGGTATACCAGAGTCAGTTCAGCCATCCGCTTTAAAAGATTATTTCTTACAACTGTTGGCGGCCTTTCTACCTGACTCACCACAAAATGAGCTAATAATAGATTGCATTCACCGCCTACCAAAACCGCCTCACCTGCCTGAGACCATCCCGAGGGACACTATCGTACGCATCCACTTCTTCCACATAAAGGAAAAACTTATGAGAGCTGCCAGAAATGCTGCAGAATACCCACAGCAATACACCAGCTTCTCCTTTTACGATGATCTCTCAAAGTACACAATACACCATCGACAAGAATGAGACTGCTGAAAAGCGACTGACTCTAAAGAACGTAGAGCAACCAAGTAGTCAGTTACTCTTATCCATATACACCCTAGACCCACCAATACTACCAACCTAGATCTCCTAATCCGAGATTCCCCACCCAGAAACAGCATGCCTTTCAAAATCACATCCCTAAATGCTAAAGGACTGAATCATCTAGTGAAAAGGCACTCTCTTTGGTCAGACGCCCGTACGCTTAAAAGCGATGTGCTATGTGTCCAAGAGACCCACTTCAGCCTAACACAAGCGCCTCCCATCTCACACAAACAATTTCCTCATATATTCATGGTGAATGCTCCTACCAAAACCAAAGGAGTACTGATAGCTATCAAAGAAACAGTATCATTCAAGCTAATAAACCTTTATACAGACACGCAAGGAAGATATATTATTCTAGTTTGCAACTTAAACAACATTGTTTACACATTGGTAAACATTTATGTCCCAAACACGGGCCAAATTTCATTCCTTTACAAAATATGGCAAAAAGTGACCAAATTAAAACAAGGCAGAGTTATTCTATGTGGAGACTTTAAAGGACCTACACCGAAAAAACCCAGAACATTGACGCTTCTAAATTTTCTACACTCAAATGAGCTATACGACATTTGGAGATGTCAACACGCCTCAGTGAGAGACTTTACTTTCTTTTCAAAGCCGCACTGTACCTACTCCAGAATAGATTTATTTCTAGGAGATAAACAACTACTACAAGATGCTACTGACTCAGTAATCCACACCACAACATGGTCAGACCACGTGCCCATTTCCATAACACTGGGGGAAAAGCAAGAGAGTATAATCTTTAATAATTGGCGCAACGACCCACACCTAATATCACTTCCTGATAACAACGTTCAGATTCAAAACCAACTAAAAGACTTCTTTCACCTAAACGCTAGCTCAGTCAGCAATCCATTTACATTATGGGCTTCACATAAAGCTTTTATAAGAGGTGTCTTAATCAAGATTAGCTCACGGGCGAAACGCCAAAGGACGCAGCAGCTTACCAACCTTTTAGATGATAGAAAAATATTGGAATCCAATAACAAAAAAGCCCCAAATCCATCCACTAGCAACAAACTATGGCAAGCTAGGAGCGAACTTAGATCCCTCCTCAATGCTAACCATGCTAAACTGATACTCAAAATGCGAGCCAATTTTTACGCCCATGGCAATAAAGCCGGTAAACTTATGGCAGCACTGATCAAAAAACGAAAAATCAAGCAGAAAATTTCATACATTATACATCCCACCCAGAGCAACAAAATGTTTCACCCTCAGGACATTGCCAATGCCTTTAAAGAGTACTATGGCAAATTATACAATTTAAAGGATGACCCCTCGGTGAAACAACCAACTGATTTAAACATTGCAACATTTCTAACCTCCATTCACCTACCTACACTATCTGACAAACAATTGTCAGCTCTCAATGCTCCATTTACTATCAAAGAACTCTCCCATGTAATATCATCTCTCCCACACGGCAAAGCCCCAGGTCCAGATGGGTTCTCGGCCGAGTATTACAAATCATTTTCCACAATTCTTACTCCTTACCTTTGTCATACATTCAATGCTGCTGTGTCCTCAGACGAATTCCCCTCTGAAATGTTATCAGCCAACATAATCACTTTACTCAAACCAGGAAAGGAGCCGGTATCACCGCAAAACTTTCGCCCAATTTCGCTACTAAACACCGATCTCAAAGTATATGCGAAATTGGTGGCCCAGAGACTAGCACCTTTCATGCCAAACATTATCCATCCTGATCAGGTTGGCTTCACTGTGGGCAGACAGGCACCAGATGCCACTAGAAAAATTATAAATCTTATACACTTTTCTAAATCTAAAAAAATACCCACAATCCTTGTAGCGCTAGATGCCGAAAAGGCGTTTGACCGGATTCATTGGGGCTATTTAAAACAAAGGCTTATTAAATTTGGATTCCAGGGTAACATATTAAAAGCCATATTAGTACTTTACACCACTCCCTCAGCTCGAGTATTTATTGATGGCACCCTCTCTGAACCCTTTAAAATCACTAATGGCACTAGTCAAGGGTGTCCTCTTTCCCCTATAATATTTACACTCATGATGGAACCTCTAGCCCACACAATCCAAACATATCAATCCAAGGAATACAGGTAGCTGACCAAAACCATAAAATAACCCTATTTGCGGATGATATCATCCTTACTCTCACGGAACCGGCTTCTTCCCTCCCAGCGGTGTGTGATATTCTTGACCAATTTAACACATGCTCCTTTTACAAAGTTAATGAGTCAAAATCCTATATCCTACAGGCAGGAGTAGACAATGCCATAAAGAAAGAACTGCAAGACAAAATTCCATTCCAGTGGATATCCTCTTTCATGCCCTATTTAGACATCTCCCTTATCATATCAACGAATAACTTGTTCGCACACAACTTCATTCTGTTTCTAAATACCTGTAAACAAGATCTCCAACGAAACAGCAAACAACACCTATCATGGGCAGGCAGAGTAGCAGCATTCAAAATGTTCACACTCCCAAAACTACTATACCTATATAGAGCTATACCTATATTTATCCCTGATACGTTCTTCAAATCCTTACAAAGCATGTTGAGCTCTTATATATGGTCAAATAAAAAAACAAGATGTCCTCACTCTGTTACTATTAAGCTTAAAAAAGCAGGTGGCATGGGACTCCCCGAGGTGAAAGATTACTACGTTGCAGTACTACTAGACCAAATTCGCCACTGGTTCACGCCCGCTATGGGCAAGCAATGGAGACACATAGAACAAACCTTTATATCCAAAGGAGATTTGGGAACATTATTATTAGCTGATTCGGTAACCCACACCGAATACCGCATTAACTATCCTACAATTACAGCAGCCCTTATATTCAACAAAGAACATGTGACACGAAAGTTCCAAATAAATTGGAAATATTCTAATTTATCATCCCAGATCTCTCTTTTAGTAATTGGTCCGACCTTAAAAAGGAACCATTATTCACTATAATTCAGGACAACATACTCCTTCCTTACCAGACATTACTAGAAATGTATAATCTAACACAGAAAAGCCATTACACATACAGACAAGTGGCTTCCTACATGACACAACATTCCGCTCCTGACATAAGACTTTCTAAAAAAGTTTGGGAATTTCTTTCCTCCACATCGCTAGCATGAAAAGGCATATCTCTATTTTACACACTCATCCACAACAGGGGTACATTCACTAAAGGTTCAGCCCTCAAATGCTGGGAAAGGGATTTAAACACATCCTTTCTGACCAACAATGGCATCAAGCCATCTACTATAACCAAACAGTTTCTAAAAGTACCAATTACTGGGAACTTTCGCAAAAATTACACCTACGATGGTACCTAACCCCGGTACAAATGCATAAATTTGCAAACATAGATGATAACACATGTTGGCGAGGCTGCTCCCACAAGGGATCCTTGCTTCATATACTCTGGGAATGCCCTCATATCTCCCCCTTTTGGAAGAGAGTCTTTTCCTTCTTTTTAAACCTCACAGGTATCATAATAAAGCCCTCCCTTCCGCTAGCAATCCTCAGCTTAGGGATCACTAACCTACCAACTAAATTCAGAACCATAGTAATGCACATTCTATTCACTGCCAGATTAATGATAACGAGAAAATGGAGACAATCCATTGTCCCTAACATCTCGGATGTCAAGACCCACCTCAAATTGGTCAAAGAGTATGAACAATACTCAGTCTTAAAATCAGGCTCCACTGGGAAATTTAAGAACTCTTGGGAGCCATGCCTCAAAATCCAACACACCCTCAGTTAGAATACTCTGCCGTATGTGCCCATATGGGTAACCTTGTTTGAATCAATCTAACTAAATAACATGTTGAAAGTACAGTTTAGTTTCTATTTTTGATGTACTACAAAGCAATGTCTGTCATTCATATCTTCTGTGTCGAAATCTTATCCTTTGTCAAATGATAACCCCACATGCATCGTTGACAATTGTAAAGTGTTGTTAAACTGTTGAAAACCCAATAAAAATATTAAATATAAAAAAATAAATAAAAAAAAAAAGCTAGCCTTCTGCTTAATCCTAAAACTTTACGGCTTATAATTTTTAACTAACTGCTCTCTCATTCATAAATGACCAAAATAATTAGAAGTTCCCGAAATTGTAAGGGTATACAAAAGATTGGTATTCCGCAATGTAATTTTGTTAATTGGGTGCTTAACGTGCCTTTCTTGGGGCTTTTGGTTTTAATTTGGAGTTAGAAAGCAATGTTTGCACAATGTGGAGCTCTGTGGTAACTCTGCTGAATTCTTCCACCCTTTGCAGTTGTTTATCTGTCACACAAAGAGCTTTTCACATCCTACACAACTGAACTCTCTCTTATGGACCTCTGCAATACACAGCAATAAACATAAACAGACTCCTGGTAAGTGCCTCTTGTTGATTCTATCTTTGGCACTATCAGTGCCCTTCCCTGTTTTCCAGTTTGTCTGCTGGTGCTGCTGATAAACTGTGGTCTCCATGTGGGGCGATAACAAGTTTATAATGTAGATGGTATTTTCATGTTGGATAAATAGGCTATTTTTTTTACTGATTCATCTTGTGGAGCTTGATTTAGCTTGTGCTCTTCCCCCAACCCCTGACGATCAGGTCTCATCCCATGTAGCTAGGGGAGGGTAGGGTTTTTTCAAACTGTGATAAATATTTTAGTAATTATGTATAATTGTAATTGTTTTGTTTATGTTGGTATGTACTTATCTATTTTGTAGAATGAACCATCTGATAATAGCTTTTTTCCCGGATCCTGAAGAAGCGAAGTAATGACGAAACACGTTGATCTTAGACATCATACATTGACAGCCATACATACAGTTGTGCTCATAAGTTTACATACCCTGGCAGAATTTATGATTTCTTGGCCATTTTTCAGAGAATATGAATGATAACACTAAAACTTTTCTTTCACTCATGGTTTAGTGTTTGGCTGAAGCCATTTATTATCAATCAACTGTGTTTACTCTTTTTAAATCATAATGACAACAGAAACTGCCCAAATGACCCTGATCAAAAGTTTACATACCCCAGTTCTTAATATCGTGTATTGCCCCCTTTAACATCAATGACAGCTTGAAGTCTTTTGTGGTATTTGTGGATGAGGCTCTTTATCTTCTCAGATGGTAAAGCTGCCCATTCCTCTTGGCAAAAAGCCTCAAGTTCCTGTAAATTCTTGGGCTGTCTTGCATGAAGTGCATGTTTGAGATCTCCCCAGAGTGGCTCAATGATTTTGAGGTCAGGAGACTTAGATGGCCACTCCAGAACCTTCACTTTATTCTGCTGTAGCCAATGAGAGATCAAGTTGGCCTTGTGTTTTGGATCACTGTCATGTTGGAATGTCCAAGTACGTCCCATGCACAGCTTCCTGGCTGATGAATGCAAATGTTCCTGCAGTATTTTTTGATACCATACTGCATTCATCTTGCCAAAGATTTTGACCAAGTTTCCTGTGCCTTTGTAGCTCACACATTCCCAAAACATCAGCAATCCACCTCCATGTTTCACAGTAGGAATGGTGTACCTTTCATCATAGGCCTTGTTGATTCCTCTCCAAATGTAGCATTTAAAAAGCTCAATTTTGGTCTCATCACTCCAAATGACTTTGTGCCAGAAGGTTTGAGGCTTGTCTCTGTGCTGTTTGGCATATTGTAAGCGGGATACTTTGTGGCATTTGCGTTATAATGGCTTTCTTCTGGCTACTCAACCATGCAGCCCATTTTTCTTCAAGTATCTCCTTATTGTGCATCTTGAAACAGCCACACCACATGTTTTCAGACAATCCTGTATTTCACCTGAAGTTTTTTGTGGGTCTTTTTTTGCATCCCGAAAAATTTTTATGGCAGTTGTGACTGAAATTTTAGTTGGTCTACCTGACCGTGGTTTGGTTTCAACAGAACCCCTCATTTTCCACCTCTTGATTCAAGTTTGAACACTGCTGATTGGCATGCTCAATCCCTTGGATATCTTTTTATATCTCTTTCCTGTTTTATAATGTTCAAGGACCTTTTCCCGCAGATGATTTGACAATTCTTTTGCTTTCCCCATGACTCAGAATCCAGAAACGTCAGTGCAGCACTGGATGAACAATGCAAGGGCCTGTCAGAAGTCCAGAAACTCATTGACCTTTTATACACACACACACTAATTACAAGCAAACAGATCACAGGTGAGGATGGTTACTTTTAACAGCCATTCAAACCCCTTTGTGTTAACTTGTGTGCATGTTATCAGGCCAAAATCACCAGGGTATGTAAACTTTTGATCAGGGTCATTTGGGTAGTTTCTGTTGTCATTACGATTTAAAAAGAGTAAACACAGTGGATTGATAATAAATGGCTTCAGCCAAACACTAACCATAAGTGAAATACAAGTTTTTGTGTTATCATTCATATTCTCTGAAAAATGGCCAAGAAATCATAAATTCTGCCAGGGTATGTAAACTTATGAGCACAACTGTATATGATGTGTTTTATAATGGGATTCATCAAATATATAAAGATGGTCATATTTGATGAGTATGCAATATGCTCTTTTATTTTTTACTACTACAATAAAAAATGTTAGTCTCTCTCTGCATGGCATTTAAAGTCCAATTTTTATATAGACCCTCAACTGGTGTGGCTTGGGTTGAGAGGCTGAGGTGTTTGATTAAATTGAGGGATGGTGCCCAGATTATAACAATAAATAATAATACATAATATGCACCCACCCTTTGGTTTTCTTGCAAATCATTTTACAACATAATTTCTACAAGTTTTTTTGAAATAACAGCAAATATGTTTATGAGGAGGCAAGCACAGCAGTCTAAACTTTGTCTAAACTTTGCAGGTTCAATCAATGCAAATAGCTCTCCAGCTTCCAGTTAGAATAAAAATAGTGGTACCCTAATTTAAAAAAAACTGTATGTAATGCATATCCGGCATATGATGTCCAGCCTTGGGCACTGTGCTATAAGAAAAACATTAAATATATATAAAGGATTAATAGCTGAGCAACTAGAAAAAGCTATAACTTTTCAAGATAGCTTCAGACTGTGTTCTTTCTGTGACAAATACCTACCCTAAAACGTCAGCTAATAGGACACATATCTTGATCTGGTACTACCAGGAAGTTTCAAGGTTATGCACAGTCAGAATATTCTAAGTTTTAACAATTTATACATCTTAGGAGGTTTTTTTTAAGTAACAATCTACATTTATGCATTTTAATTCTTATGAACATTTGTTTAAATTATATAGAGTTGCCTTAAAGGGTATGTCTATGTTTGTAGTCAAATCTGAGAAAACCCTGCCATATGTTGTTTATGTGTTCCTATTCACACAGCATACCTATAAAAATAAAAAATATTATAAACATTGTAATATATCATCATAGTGAATTTGAAGTTGTGGATGGTTTATGCCACATATTCTTCCACTTTTACCTGTCAGGAGGCTTGCTTAAAAAAATATGAGAGGAATTAGGTTAAGTGCTGGGTAGATGAGACTGCTGTAATTGACCCAAAGCAATCCTCTGATGGTGGTGGTAATTCTGATTTTCATACACATTCCTCCCAGGCTAAGAAAGTAGCTCTTGCTCCTGGGGATAGTATAATGGGCAAATCATCAATTTCACAGGTGGCAGGTGGTGGGTCTTGACTGGGATAAACACATGCAGGTATTTCTACACAGGCTTCTGTACTTAAAGCAGTTGTATACCCTTTTTTTCACTTTGACCTACAGGTAAGCCTATAATAAGGCTTACCTGTAGGTAAAAAGAATATCTCCTAAACCTGTACAGTTTAGGGGATATTCCCCTTGCATGCAGCCGCTGACTTCAGTGGCACATGCGCTCTGAGTTTCCCGGCTGAAAGGTCCGGAAAGAAGTCTCCCGCGCGCATGCGCAGGAGTGACAACATCGCCAAAGCCGCGATACCCGGAAGGCATGCCGAGGGAAAATGTCTGCTCCCTCGGTATGGACCGAGATCACCTGCTGATGCATCCTTCTGAGTTATTTCATAATAAGCTAGTAGTCGGCGCATACTAGCTCATTATGCCTTTTGCCTTACAGGTTCAAAAAAAAAACCTGCGGGTTCACTACCGCTTTAATACTGATTTAAGAGCTGTTATCAAAACTTACATAGGTTATATTTTTCTTAGGAGTAGACTCAGTGCACAATGTCACAGGGGTCCCAGGAGAGGAAGACAATAGGAGATCCGGATTTGTACTAAGGCACCATCTTAAATGAGGATTCCAAAATAATTTATTATTATATGTGTTTCATCAGCATGGAAATCTTGAGATGGAAATAGATGAAATACTCTTACCAGAACAGGTGGATTCGAATGTCAGCGACACCCAATCAAACAGGCCTTTTGGATCTCTAAGCCTGTTTGATTTGATGTCACTGACATTCAAATCCACCTGTTCTGGTAAGAGTATTTCATCTATTTCCATCTCAAGATTTCCATGCTGATGAATTACATACTAGAAGATCTTTCACCCATATTGTATACCACATTTATTGCACTACGGGACTATACTAATTCACTTATTCATACTCATGTCTTAGTAGATAACATTCATGAGTCATTGAACTTTATTCACATACAATTTAGTTTTTTTGTTCTTTTCATGTTGCAGTGGACAGCATCCACTGGTCACTGAATTCTATTCATATGTTCACATTTTGGTTCTGTTTTGTTTAAGCGCTACATTTTTTACTAAAGGATTTATCTATATTTACCAATGAGGCATCATAATTATGTGAGCGTTTTTTGAGGCGGGTTATAAATTAGCTCTCCTAAACGTGCTTACCATAGCCCATATGATCTCATCTTATTTCAAGCAGATAATAAGGAAATTCAGAAAACTCGATTTATTACCACCTTTAGCAACCAGTTGGAGACTATTCATGACATTTGGAAAAAAACATTGGCATATTTTGTATTTTAATCTAGTAAGTTAGGTGTTTGGGCAGTTGTGAATCATCTGTCACATTCAGAAGCTTGGCAAGTATGCTTCTTTTTATATCACACATTTCACACATATCAAACATTTATGGTTTCAATTATGTGTTTTCTGTGGAGATTATAGGAGCTGTTTATTATTTTCCCATTGTTGGGGAAGATTATGGTCTGTAGTGCAGGGTATATGATTTTTGGTGAATTTTTTTTCTCATACATAGAAGATTCTTTGTGCAATCTGCATGTTAGGTGAGTGTTAATCTTTTTTCCTTTCATTATGACTGTACATTTTTTACTGACTGGGTTTTCTTGAATCTTTTCTGTTTATCTTTTAAGTATTATTTGTGGATTCACTGGACCCATCCAATCTAACTTATGCCCCATCTCCTTGCCCCCCTTCTTATCCAAACTCCTTGAACGTCTGGTCTACACCCGACTGAGCGTCCACCTTGCTGATAATAGCCTTCTTGATCCCCTTCAGTCTGGATTTCATCCTCAACACTCCACAGAAACTGCTCTCCTAAAACTAACAAACAATCTTCTAACAGACAAAACCAATCGACACTATTCTGTACTCCTACTCCTGGACCTCTCTGCTGCCTTTGATATGGTTGACCACCCCCTCCTCCTCAAAAAACTCCATGCCTTTGGTCTCTGTGACTGTACTCTTTGCTGGTTCTCTTCCTACTTATTCAACTGTACCTTTAGCATTTCTTACAACTCTACTTCCTCCTCTTCCATTCTCTGTTGGGGTCCCCCAAGGTTCTGTCTTTGGACCTCTCCTATTTTCAATCTACACCTCCTCCCTGGGTCAGCTGATAGCCTCCCATGGCGTCCAATAACACATCTACACTGACGATACCCAAATCTATTTCTCTACCCCTCAGCTCACTCCCTCTGTCTCACGTATCACTAATTTACTATCAGATAAATCAGTCTGGATGTCACACCACTTCCTCAAACTCAATCTATCCAAAACAGAACTTATAATTATTCCTCCCCCATATGCCCCTTTCCCTTCCCCTGATCTCTCTGTCAAAATCGATGGCACATCTAAAAGTCCATCCCCCCATGCCAAGGTTCTAAGTGTAGTTCTGGACTCTGAACTCTCCTTTAAGCACCAGGTCCAATCACCGTCCGAATCTTGCCGCCTCAACCTCCGCAACATCTCCAAAATATGCCCCTTTTTAACCAATGACACAACAAAGCTCTTAATTCACTCGCTGGTCATCTCTCACCTCGACTACTGCAACTCCCTTCTCATTGGCTTCAATCCATCATGAATGCTGCTGCCAGACTCATCCACCTTACCATTCGAAGCCTCCCATGGCTTCCAATACCACCTCTACGCTGACGACACCCAAATCTATTTCTCCACCCCTCAGCTCACTCCCTCTGTCTCCTCATGTATTACTAATTTACTATCAGATATATCAGTCTGGTTGTCACAACACTTCCTCAAACTTAATCTATCCAAAACCGAACTTATCATTTTTCCTCCCCCATATGCCCCTTTCCCTTCCCCTGATCTCTCTGTCAAAATCGATGGCACAACTATAAGCCTATCTCCACATGCCAAGGTTCTAAGTGTAGTCCTGGACCACATCCAATCACTGTCCGAATCTTGCCACCTCCACCTCCGCAACATCTCCAAAATACGCCCCTTTCTAACCAATGACACAACAAAGCTCTTAATTCATTCACTGGTCATCTCTTGCCTTGACTACTGCAACTCCATTCTCATTGGCTTACCTCTACATAGTCTATCACCTCTTAAATCCATCATGAATGCTGCTGCCAGACTCATCCACCTTACCATTCGCTCTGTGTCTGCTACCCCTCTCTGTCAATCCCTCGACTGGCTTCCACTCACCTAACAAATTAAATTCAAAATACTAACAACTACTTACAAAGCCATCCACAATTTAGTCCCCAGCTACATCACTAGCTTAGTCTCTAAATACCAACCTACTCGCTCTATTCGTTCAGTTTAAGATCTCAGGCTCTCTAGCTCCCTCTTCACCTCCTCCCATGCTCGCCTCCAGGACTTTTCCAAAGTCTCTCCAATCCTATGGAATGCCTTACCCCAATCTGTCTGCTTATCTCCTACTTTATTAGGTTTTAGACGATCCCTGAAAACCTTTCTCTTCAGAGAAGCCTACCCTACCCACACCTAACAACTGTATTTTCATTTTCTCCATCAGCTCACCCCCCACAGTTATTACTTTTATTCCACTTGACCCTCCCTTCTAGATTGTAAGCTCTAACGAGCAGGGCCCTCTGATCTTCCTGTATTGATTTGTATTGTAAGTGTACTGTCTGCCCTTATGTTGTAAAGCACTGCGCAAACTGTTGGCGCTATATAAATCCTGTATAATAGTAATAATAATGATTATTATTCTGGTAGCATCTGAGGTTTGTCTCCCCTTCACGAATCCTAACTGGTCTCACTGCATGATAGACGGAATGATATCTGTTAATCGTTTGGCCACTCATTTGGCAAATTTATTGATATCTGAGTTTAGAAGGAATGTTGGCCTAAAGTTGGCTGGGGTGGTTGGGTCTTTCCAAGGTTTGAGGAAAGTGACTATGTGGGCTTTCAGCATCTCTTGGGGGAAGGTAGAAGATTCTGCTGCTCTTGTGAAGATCGATTGCATGTATGGAGTGAGGATGTTTTTGAATGTTTTGTAGTATTCATTTTCAAAACTGTCCGGTCCTGGTGATTTACTGTTCGGTAGTGTTATTGTGATTGTTTCAATTTCTTGGGTGGTGAATGATTAGCTGATCTTCGGTTAGTGATGGGAGTTTGATTCTCTGTAGGAATTGTTGTATTTTATCTGTAGTTGGTAGTGGGGTTGAGGTGTCTGTGTGTAGTTTGCTCACTGCTCCATAGTATTAGGCAAACTGGTTTGCTATATCTTGTGGGTTAGTGATTTTGCGGTGTAGGGTGGGATGTATTAGATGCGCTATTCTAGTTTTTGTGTGTGCTGCCTTGATTCTATTGGCTAGATATTTACCTGCTCTGTTGGCATTGGCATAAGATCCAAATTGTAGGCGTCTAACATAATTGTCATATTATTATGTTAGAAGCTCTCTCAGGTTTTCTCTTATAAAGTTTTAGAAAGTGTATTCTCTAGGGTAGTTGTTGAAGATGGTTTATTTTGGGTTTCTAGTGTATGTATATTGGATAGTAGATTGTTAAGTTTTGTGGTATGGCATTTTTTCTCTTTGGCCCCTAACTGTATTAGTATGCCTCTCATGTAAGCTTTGTGAGCATTCCATAGAGTGAATGGGTCTGTCACAGACATGTTGTTGTTTAGGAAAAAGTCCCAGAGATGCTGAGAGATCACAGGTAGTGTTTGAGGTTCTTGTAGTGACCTAACATTGCAGCGCCAGATGGGGGATAAGGGAGAGACACCCTGTTAATAGACATTGAGATTGCAGCGTGGTCAGACCACATGATATCATGTATTTGTGTGGCATGAATGCGTTGTAGGACCCACTTGTCCATTAGAAACATATCTATACGTGAGTACAAACAGTGCCTAGTAGAGAAAAAAGTGTAGTTCCTCTCATTGGCGTGAAGGCATCTCCATGCATCGAACAGTTCCTCTGTGTGTAGTAGGGTGTGAAGGGATGCAGTACCATTTGGTTTACTCATAGTAGTGTCCAGTTTGGGGTCTGAGATCAGGTTAAAGTCTCCTCCTATGAAGAGTTTTCCATACTTCATAGTGTTGGCTTTTTTGAGCACTCGCTTTAAGAAATTGGTTTGGTGAGTGTTCGGTGCATACAGTGTTACAAGCATGTATGGTTTGGAGTTTATGTCCCCTGTTATGATGATGTATCTGCCCCACTCATCTATGAATGATTCTTTAAGTTGGAAAGACAGTGAGTTCCGTAAGGCTAGCAGTATCCCTCCTTTCTTGTGGCCGGGTGTACATGCCATAAATACATGGGGGTATTCTCTGTGTGAACATTTTGGGGTTTTGGTTTTCTGGAAGTGGGTTTCCTGTATACAAAGGATCCTGTGTTTGCAGGCCTCTTTCCATATGGAAAATCTTTTTGGTAGATGGCTAAGGCTCCAGGAATTAATTGATAAGCATGTGATAGTCATGTATGGTGTTGCATTGTTTGATGTGTGGTAATGTGGTGTAAGTACTCACTGTGACCATAAGGTCTGTCCGTGGGAGCTTCCATATCCCGTTGTGAGGTTAGGTGGGACTTATCTTCCTCAGTAGTTAAATGTTCCATGTGTTGAGTACTGCTGTGTGTATCAAACAAGTAACACAGAAAACAAAAGGTATAGAGAGTTAACAGTAGAGTCATAAACAGGGATCTTACAACAGATCCATGCGCAGATGTATCTGCTGTGTGTGGTAAAGGGGGAAAAGGAGACTAAACTGAAGACTCCTATATCTGGAGAGAATTGTAGGTAACATTGTGTTTCGGTTAAGAGCTACACTGGTATATTTTTTTGTTGAAGCGCTTACGTGATGCCACTTGCCATTCATTTTGGATCGGTTGTGGTTGTGAGGCAGATGTGGAATGTAAGGCCTGGTTGGGGAGTATCCCCCATTGACGTAGGGCTGTGATTCCTTGCTCCATTGTTGTGATAGACTTTGTGGTCTTATTATGTGTAATAGAGAGCGTTGCAGGGTATCTCCATTTGTGTGGGATTTTGTGGTTTCCTAAGGCTTTAGTGATGGTTGCTGGGTTGCGGCATCTTTGCAGTGTATGCCTGGAGAGGTCTGGAAGTAGTAGTACGTCAGTCGGATATAGGGATATAGTCAGGTCTGTGTGATGTCTGCAGGATCTGTTCCTTCGCATAGTAGAAGTGGACTCTCAATAGTATGTCTCTTGGAGTTTCTTCTGGAAGGAAAGACAGTTTGGGGAGTCTATGTATTCTGTCCACTATGTGATCCTGTTCTGTTAGTGCAGGTACCAAAGTGGAAAATAAGGTTTGGGCATACTGTAGGAGCTGGGTAGTTGGAGCAGACTCTGGGACACTCCTCAGCTTAATGTTGTTCCTTCTGGATCTGTCCTCTAGGTCTGCGACCTTATCTTTCAACCATGTTATATCCTCTCCCTGGGCTGTGTGTGCATCCACCAGTGTGTTATATGAGGATGTTTAGTCATCCATCTTTTGTTCAACCCGGTCTACACTAATTCCTATAGCTTGAACCTCCTTGTGGCATTGGTTAATCCCCTTCACCATATCAGCTTGTAGTGAGGATCTGAGGGACAGTAACATTTCTTTGAGCATGGTATCTGATATGGATCTTTCTGCTGTTGGGAGGTCTGCTATGGGGTCAGTCATGCATTTGGACTTGGTGGTATAATTTTCCTGCGGCCTGCTTACCTCCATGTCAGGGTCATCATGCAACCTGACTGGGGAGTCCATCCTCAGTTTAGATTTTGCCTGGCTTCTGGTAGAAGGGCTAGATGTGCCAGAGGAGGATCCGCTAATCAGGTGGGCTTGTGCGGGCAGTTTTTGAGACCCTCCTTGGTCATTATTGTATATATCGTGGCCTTGTCCTCCAGCTGTTGTGTGCAGGCACCATTGCCATTTTGTTGTAGCCCACGCATAGCTGCCACAAAGAAGCTGGACATCTTGTGCAGTTTTGGCGGGTTCTTTCGGTGTCTTGTCATCCCTGGGCTGTCATGGCAGACTGTTAGAGGTGTTTGTGGATGTGGATGAGACCGGTGGGCTCGGATGTTGATGGATACTCTGCGGCAGGCAAATGGAGCCCATCACCACACCCCCCTACTTTTCAATAAGTTCTTCAAAATTAATACAAGTCATTTTTTAACTTATTTGATTACTGGAAAAAATATTACCAACAGACACAGAATATATTTCCTCATTCATCTTGTCCTTGGTGGCACTAATAATTAAAACAGGAAGTGAGGGAAAATCTCTCTAATTCAGAAAAAAACAGAAAGGTTATTGCCACACTATAATTGTATGGTTGGAAATAAAATTCATATTTTTATGTTTTATGTTTTTATGTTTTCATATTTTCCAAAAAAAAAATATGCCAATAAGATTATATTCTTCTATTTCATTACATACATCAATAGACAGTGAAAAATGTTTTCTGTCTGATAATTCATATATGCAGTCTTCGACCCACATTGGAAAGCAGTAAATACACTACTTTTGGTGAACTACAAAAACACTATAGAGTACATTATTTTTTCTTTCTTAGACAAATTCAAGGGGTTTTATTTTAATACACATATCACTCTGCATTTTTATTGAAGATAATGCAGACACACAAGAGAGACTTTAAAACAAAATGAAAGAGCAATATTGCTGTTGTTGGGCAACAAAGAGAGCCTACAGTATATTGTGTGTGTGTTTTTTTTTAATTATTTTACACAGAGGAAAGATGTTCTATTTTATTATTTATATACAATATATATATATATATATATATATATATATATATATACTGTATATACATACACACACATACATACATACACACTGTATATACACACAAACACATACATTGTGATATGGGATCACCAGCCAGCCGTATTGGTAAAAGTAAACAGTCCATTGATTTTCAAAACAGTCAAACTAGAAAATAGCTTATGCTCAGCATGAGAAAAACACAAAACGCAAACAAGATAGTTTTTCAATCTCTGGTATACAAAAGTAGTCTCACCCCCCCATAAAAGCTGTCCCTTAACTAGGTTTTTAAAGTTCTTTCCTTTCCCAAGGAGTCTTGAAAGGTAACAAAAAACTAGCAGGGTCTCATAAATGTTTACATTTCTCACTACCATTAAGCTTCTACTGCAGCGGGTTAACAATTTTTTTAGAACAAGGTCCCTGTACTCAGGATTGGAGACTTTATACCACCCAAAGTCTCTTTAAACCTCTGAACTCTGGGTGTCAAATGAGGAAATGCCAATCCTGAGAGAACGGTGAGTCAGTTGTCTCCTTTGCAACCACATCATCCCAGAATCCTTCACCCTGGAAGGGTGAGAACCCTTGAGTACTCCATAAATGTCTTTTATTACCCCCCCCCCCAAAAGGGAGCACAACTCAAATAGTGGGGAAACATATTTTCCTTCCAGGACACATCCCTGGCATCCTATACATATATCCCCCTTCTACCTCAATGCTGTGACAAAGGCACTGTGGGACACTCTACAATGTACCCTAGAGAGGACATCAGTATTTTGATAATGCTTTCCAGGCCTGTGTTCCATTACAAATTTAAAGTCAACTCAACCTTGTCATTCCACTTGACCATGGCTGACGTATTACCCTTTATCAAGTCAGTCAATGGCACAGCAGTTCTGGTGAAGTTGGAGACAAACTGACAACAGTACCCAACGATGCCCAGGAATGCTTTGATCTGTTTTTTTTTGTGATGGGTGGTATCAAGCCTGAATAGGCTCTACCTTTTTTCATGAGGTTTCACCAAACCCCTATCCACATACCTATGCGCCCTAGGTACTCTGCCACCTCCATTGCAATGGCACACTTTTTCAGATTAACTGTAAACCCCTTCTTCTTTAATTAATCCAACACAGCCTGAACTCATGATAGATGAGACTCCCAGTCTGTACTGAAGATAACAATGTCATCTAAATACACCGAGGTGTGATTTTTAAGAGAGAGCAGTGTTTTATCCATCACCATCTAAAATGTAGCTCAGGTGGGGGGCGGAGCCGGCAGCCAGAGCTCATGGACGTGTGAGAGGAGAGCTCTGTCACACCGGGTGTAATCAGCGACTCACAGCGCACCTAATATAGCCAAAAAACACATCATCTGAGAGAAGAGAGCGAGGGGCACACAGCGGGCATGATGTACAAAAGTAAGGAGAGAGAAGGACCCCAAAAATTGACGGATTTCTTCCGTCCTGCTGAGGGCCGAAATTTCCAAGATGGCGCCGGCGCCGGGAGCCGTTCGTCAGGCTCCACAGCACAGACATACATCAATCCAACGCCATCCTCGGGTGAGTCACAACTTAAAGACAATCCCTTGTCATCCTCCCCATTCTGCAGCCCTGTTAAACAAAAGAGGAGGCTTGGGGAGGGAGGAGAGAATGAAGATGAGACAGGAGCAGCAGGGGATGAAATCGAGGAATCCTCCTCACATGCAGCACAGCTATATGCATTCCCCACCTCAGGGCAGCCTATTATTGACACTACAATGAAGGAGATGCTGCAAACCCTGAGGGGAGCCCTTCAATCTGATATGGCAGGGTTTATGAGCAATACAAAAAGGGAAATAGCAGCTGTCAGCAACAGAGTGGAAATTGTAGAGAATAAAATGGAGGAGTTCACTCCAGCACACAATGAGCTGGTTGATGCTCACTTTGAAGTAGAAGACGAAATCAGAGCCATGCGTCTCAAAATGGCGGATATTGAAGATAGGGTCCGGAGGAACAATATCAAATTTAGGGGGGTCCCCAAGATTGTCAAACCCGCAGAAATCACTACCTACCTGCAAAAGCTCATGATGACTGTCCTCCCATCTCTAAGCCCAGCAGACATCACTATTGACAGGGCACACAGACTGCCAAAACCATCCTTCCTGCCTGAACAAATACCTAGAGATGTGATAGCAAGAATCCATTTCTACCACATTAAGGATCAACTCATGCGATTCACACGACAACATCCTTCCCTCCCTGACCCATATGCTGGTATTGCACTTTATGCAGACCTGTCGCAAGCCACCCTGTCAGCCAGGTACAACTTGGTACCTATCACTAAGATTCTGTGCAACCATAAGATCCTCTACAAATGGGGTTTCCCTGCTAAACTTCTGGTTGACATGAACAATGAATCGCATGGGATCACACCGCTAGAAAAGGGCCTGGACCTTCTCCGAAAATGGCACTTGCTTCCCGCAGATGCAGTACCTGAGGACCCTAACCCACAATATAACGGAAGCAACAACCAACGTACAGCTAAGAAATACAAGTAGCAACCTACTTAAGTTTATACCACTTGATGCTATTCCTCTTAGTGTGTACTCTCCTCTCACAACTATCAACTGGCTAGTTATGGTGATTGCAGCTTTCTAAGAAGCTGTTCTTTCTGATCATCCACCCGATGTTCGGCTGTTCAAGGGTTTACCCTGTTGAATCCCCTCCGTTAGTTAAGAGATGTCTCCCGTGACCTACTATCCGCAATTCATGCGGCCTACATCTCACCATTTATCAACAGTTAAAGTTTGTTCAGTTAAACTGTTCACTTGCAAAGCTATAAGGACATTACTTCCTCGGATCCCCTGCTTACTGACCATACCCAACATCTCAACTCCACTTTCTGGAACTTCCACTAGATGGCTCTGCTGCGCAACTTTCCACAAGAATGAATCTTAAACTGATGACATACAATGTTAGAGGCTTGAACAGCCCCTACAAGAGAAGAGCCCTCTAGAAATCAGCCTTGTAAGAGAAATGTGACATTCTATGTGTATAGGAAACTCACTTTGCCAGTGAAAACTCCCCAAAATGTACACATCCCAAGTTTCCGCACGTATTTATGGCCAAGAATACGTCAAAGAAAAATGGAGTAATGATGGCATTTAGGGACACACTAACCTTCTCTCTCTTACAGGAACATATTGATCCCCAAGGTCGCTTTCTGATCGTAATCGCAGAACTGGACCATGTCACATATACTATAGTTAACTTGTATGCACCTAATGTTAAAACTCTAAGGTTTATTCGCAAAGTTGTAAGTATGGCTAAAAAGGTGCAAAAAGGTAATTTATTAATATGTGGTGATTTTAACTTGATTATGAACACAGAATTAGATGTGTCCTCGGTGGCCTCTAAGCGACGGCCCTCTCTAGACTCGCTGTGCCAGGAAGAGAGGCTCTATGACCCTTGGCGTTGTCTTAGATCCACCGAGAGAGACTACACATTTTATTCAGCTGTACATAAGAGCTATTTTAGAATAGATTTTTTCTTCACGGACCTGTATACTTTGCAAACTGTCCAGAAAGCTGACATCCACAATATCACATGGTCTGACCACGCCCCAGTGACTATTGAGATCGTGGATGCCAACAAAAACTCCCACAATCCGCTGTGGCGTAACAATACATTTCTCCTGTCACACCCCAAAATCAGAGATGAAATTGCAACAAAAATTAAGGAATTCTTTCACTTCAATAACAATGGAGAATGCTCACCTATGACCATCTGGTGTGCACACAAAGCATTCGCTAGAGGCACCCTCATACAGGTCGCCTCTAGGGAAAAGAAAAAGAAACAGCAGCGCATGACAAAACTACTTGGGAAGATAGCAGATTTAGAAGCACAACACAAGAATCCTGCTACCTCCTCAAGTGAAATACTCAAAAGTCTCAACAGTTACCATGAAGAAGTAAGACAGGAAATTAGAGCGGATTATGATACCTTCTTTAAAAAACTAAAAGTCTCCTACTACTCCCAAAATAAAAGGGCAGGTAAAATCCTAGCTTCCCAGCTTAAAAAGAAACAGGCACGTTCTAACCTCAAAAATATCAGACATCACAGTACCAAAGTCACATACCAAAATCCCAAAGATATCGCCAACGCCTTTTAAGGAATATTATGAATCCCTATACAATCTTAAGACGGACCCACTCACTTACCAACCCTCTGACATAGAGATTGAAGAATTCCTACAGACCGTTCACTTACCCTCAATAGACAAAGCTTCCCTACAAAAAATAAATGCGCCCATCACACTCAAAGAGGTTGAATCAGTTTTTCACTCACTACCCATGCACAAATCACCAGGAGCAGATGGATTCTCCGCTGAATATTACAAGGCTTTCTCTGCTCTCCTCGCCCCCGAATTGGTGAAAATTTTTAATATAGCAGCTTCTGTTGGTTCCTTCCTGAACGAAATGCTCCAAGGCATTATTATCACTATCCCTAAACCCGATAAAGACGTATCGGACCCACAAAACTTCAGGCCTATTTCCCTACTAAATTCTGACTTAAAGATATACGCTAAAATTTTAGCAAACAGACTTTTGGAAATAACCTCCTCCCTCATAGGGCTTGACCAGGTAGGTTTTGTAAAGAGCAGACAGGCACCAGATGGGACGAGGAGGATGCTAGACCTCCTGCGCATATCAGAAATCAACAAGCAGCCCAGCATCTTTTTAGCATTAGACGCAAAAAAGGCCTTCAACAGGGTCCATTGGGGTTACCTGTCCAGGACCTTACTCAAGTTTGGCCTCTCAGGACTGATACATTCAGCAATTATGTCCCTGTATTCCGACCCATCTGCAAGAGTTTTCACCTCTAGCATGCTCTCTGACCCCTTTAAACTATCTAACGGCACCCGCCAAGGATGCCCATTGTCCCCAATAATTTGTTCCTTGGTCATAGAACCACTAGCAGAATCTATTAGAGTTAGCGACAAAATAGAAGGCATTAAAGTTGGCTCTGATAGCCATAAAATAGGACTGTTTGCTGACGATATAATCCTTTCTTTAACAAGCCCAGCAACTTCTTTACCCATCGTCAAAACGATATTACATAAGTTCGGCAAATCTCCTTTTACAAGGTTAATACAACCAAATGCTACGCACTTTTGCTTCACATATCAAAACAAAACAAAACCAGGTTGGAAAATAAATTTCCCTGCAACTGGGATCCCCCTTCCATTACTTATCTTGGTGTGCAGCTGACCTCCGCTTCCTCCAAAATCTACTCACAAAACTTCCCTCCATTACTGACAAAAATTGAAGAGGAACTAAATCAAATTAACAAACTACACCTTACCTGGTTGGGGAGGATAGCTGCATACCAAATGCAAATATTACCAAAACTTCTATATTATTTTAGATCATTGCCTATACCAATTCCCCAGAAATTTTTATTACACAACTAGAGAAATGCCTGAAAAAATACATATGGGGGGTAAAAAACCCAGAATAGCATTGGCCCACCTCTATAAACCTAAACATCTAGGGGGAGTAGGATTACCTAATGCACAGATATACTATAAAGCTGCAATATTGGACCAAATGCGTTAGTGGTTCTCCTGCCAAACAGATAACCGCTGGTCAATTATTGAAAGCACCGTTACACCAGGTCATGACCTCCCGGCATTGGCTATAGCAGCCTGTATACATTGTAAACCAAACACCCCACCTTACCTAACTATACAAGCAACAATAGATGCCTGGTCCTCTTTAGTGCATAATCACTTTACAGACACCCCAATTAGGAAACTAAACATACCACTAGCATCCTACGAATACCTAATCCCAAACTTCTCAGTCCAAACATGGAAATCCTCAGGAGACAACTTCACCGCACCTGCTCCGTCTCATCAAAATGCGGTAGATAGATATAGAGCATATCAAATACACCACTACACGAACAAACACCCAACACGACAGATAGCCATACCACAGAAATTGTGGGACTTCCTCCTAAGCAAACCTTCCAATAAGCGTAAAGGAATATCGCTCTTTTACAAATTCACCACCCCCTCTACTTACAATCCAAAACCCCCAGCATGGTGAAATGGGAATTTGAATTATAAAAAAAATTTTCTATGTCCCAATGGCATGAAGCGATAAAATATAATCATAAATCCTCAGCATGCGTAGACCACTGGGATAATGCACAAAAACGTTTACATAGATGGTACATAACTCCGTATAGGTTAAACAAAATGAATCCTAGTATCACACCTCTTTGCTGGAGAAACTGCCAAGATATTGGCAACCTCCACCATATATTCTGGAACTGTGCAGCTATAAAACCTTTCTGGCAAAAAATACAGTCACTAATTAGAAATATTACCAACTCTGATTGTGCCATCAACCCTGCTCTCGCTCTGCTAAGTTTAGGTATCGAAAACTTTCCTCCTTTGATGAGAAAAGTAGTAACCCACATCTTGTTTGCCGCACGTATATCAATAGCCAGGGAGTGGCGCTCTACGTCACCTCCCAAAATTGAAGAAGTCATATCTAGAGTAGATGCTCAATACACTATGGAAAAAATGCTAGCATATACAGAAAGAAAAACCCTGAGTTTCCACAAACATTGGGGAACTTGGAGTTCCTCTAAATATGCCTCCTCACATGTGTGAAAATTATCCCAACTTCTCTACTACTGAAATACATCCACCAAACGTCTAATGGTACAATCCAATGTTGGGTATGGTCATATATGGTATTATAGTTAGCACATAACATGGAAATAAGACACTGTTTACCTCATATTAAAGGACTGAGGAAGTCTAACTGTTATAAATAAGTCATTCTAAGTTTATTTATTTTTTTCAAAACAATTTATTAGGTTTTTGCATATTACAAAGTATAAATCGCAATACAGTGGTAAATTCTTTGAGAAGAGAGTGGTCTACAATCAACATGCTGTAATTAATCAAGAATACACGAAATGGTATCAAACAAATGAAACAAGTCATACAGATTGTCAGATGTCTACAATAGTATTGCGTTGGTGAATACAATCCATGTTATAAACGAGAAAATGGGAAGTAGCAGCCAATACGAGCGTTTCCTCTGTTCAGCATTGAATTATCTGGTTGTGTGAAGTGAGCGTGTCATGGGTGAGGAATGTTCAGCATTAGCCGTATGAGGTAATAGGGTTTGGTATAGTATTAAAGTATTATGGTGGTGTCAGATATTTGTAATGAATACGATCTGTACCGACGGTAGTCTAGTCACCCGAGTCACTGGGCACCCCAATAGGGTACTAGCTGTGCCCAGTTCGGGTATTATCATTTGCTCAGTAATAGGGCATGTCGGTATGGTGTCTCTTGTAAGGTGCGGGTCTACACACTGTGAAGAGAGATGGCGGATGCAAGGGGGCAGGCTATGCAGTCGGCAGGGGTGTGAGGTGACTACGGGAGAAAGGGATGGGGGGGTGGGAGGACGGAGGGGTAGGATGTCGTGTATAGTTATTGGTTGGTAGAGGGTTAGGTTGTCTGTCTGGTGTCGTCTATTGGAGCAATGTTTGGTGGGGTTGCTTGAGCGCATGTTGGTTGCATTTGTTTGAAGTGGGTCCAACATGCCCATGTATTTCTGTACTTGGAAGGTGAATCGGAGGTTTGATGTATTAGGTTTTCTATGTCAGCTATTCTGTCTACTCTCCGGATCCATTCTGGGATCGAGGGGGGGGATGTGTTTCTCCAGTGTACGGGGATGCATAGGTTTGCCGCGTTGATAAGATGGAGAGTTAATGATTTCTTGTATGTCCGTTGGGGGATCGAAGTGTGGTGTAGCAGGTATTGCGCTGGGGTGTAATCCGGGGTGTAGGTTGTTATCTGATTGATTAGGTTGTGAATGTCAGCCCAATAAGGTTGGATGAGAGGGCATTCCCACCAGATGTGTAGAAGGGATCCCCTGGCTTTATTGCATCTCCAGCAATTGGGGGATATGGTGGGCAGAAATTTATTAATTTTGTCGGGGGTCCTGTACCATTTTTAGTAGATTTTGAAACCGCACTCCTGTGTGGCTACGTTGCCGGAGCCTTTGTGAATGTGTGTTAGCACATTTCTCCAGTCGTCTGTGGTTAGGGTGGTGTTCAAGTCGGTCTCCCATTGCGTTAGCAAAGTAGTCGTTTTGATGTTTTGATGTGTAGAGAAAAGTGCGTGGATGGTCGAGATGAGGTGTCTTTGGGGTTCGGTGTTGGTGCATAGTATTTCGAAGGGTGTGAGATCCCTATGTAGGTTGTCTTTGTGGGGGAGGTTCTGCAGAAAGTGGCGGATCTGCAGATAATTGTAGAAGGGAATGTGGTATTCCGGAAATTTGTTCATCAAAGCAGAGTATGGTAGTAGGGCACCTTGATGGAATAGTTGTTTAGCTAGGAGCCTGGGTCTGCATGGATCACTGGTTGGATGAGTGAGGGTGATACCCGGTAAAAATGCCGGGTTGTCTTCGATAGGTGACAGTGGTCCCGATATGGGTTGTATCTTAAGACTTTTGCACGATTTTGTGAAGTTTATTAGGGTAGAATTGATCATTGGATTGGTAGTGGCAGTTTTCGGGATTAATTTTGAGCCGATCCAGGGGAGGAGTTTTAACGGGGTCTCGGTAAAGGCATTCTCTATTTGCACCCATTCTTTTTCTCTGTCATGCACATGCCAGTCCACAATTCTAGCTAGATGGCAGACTTGGTAATAAGTTTGTATGTCTGGGACCTGTAGTCCTCCTTGCAATTTAGGAGATGTCAGTCTGTGCCAGTTCATTCTAGGCTGTTTGGATAGCCAAATGAATTTTCTACAAATTCTTTTGTACGTGACAAAAAAGGAATGCGGGAGCAGTATAGGGATGGCCTGAAGAATGTAGAGTAGCCTAGGTAGAACATTCATTTTCAGAATTGCTATTCTCCCAAACCATGAAAATGTTCCTGCATGCCACCTTTGAAGATCACTTTCGATGGTTTGTAGGATTGGTAGAAAATTTAGTTTGAATAATTCGGACAGTTTGGTAGGGATGTGAATGCCAAGGTACTTTATGGCTTGCATTTCCCATCCAAAAGGGAAGTTATGTTTGCATTGTGCAACTGTCTCGTGGGATAGGGATATATTGAGTGCTTTTGATTTGGAGAAGTTTATCTGCAAGTTTGATAAGGATTTAAAAAGAGCAAAATCTTTGAGCAGGTTCGGGATGGTAGTGATTGGTTCTGTGAGGAAGAGGAGAACATCGTCCGCATATGCGGCTATTTTGTGTTGTGTTTGGTTGATTTGAATACCTTTGATGTTTGGGTTCTCCCTAATTCTGCGTAGCATGGGTTCCATTGTTAGTATGAAGATTAGGGGGGATAGGGGACATCCCTGTCTAGTACCGTTGGACACGGAGAAGGCGTTCGACAGTCCGCCGTTCACTCGGACTCTAGCTGTGGGGGAAGAGTAGAGTATCAAAATCATGTCGATAAGTCGCGGCGGGAGGCCTATGGAGTGTAGGGTGGCTGTCATGAAGTCCCAGGCCACCCTGTCGAATGCCTTCTCCGCTTCCAAGGATAGGAAGAAGCCTTTAGTATTAGTAGAAGTCAGCCAGTGGTGAATATTTAGTGCTTTGGTAGTATTATCTTTCGCTTCTCTGCCGGGGACAAAACCTACTTGGTCTGTGGCAATTAAGGTTGGGATCAGGGGTAGAAGGTGATTGGCAATGGCTTTGGCGTACAATTTAACGTCTACATTAAGTAGAGAGATGGGGCGGTAATTAGGAAACAATTTGTCATCTTTTCCAGGTTTGGGGATAAGGGTAATATGGGCTTCTAGTATATCTTTGGGGGCCGTATTGGTAGGAGAGAGGTTGTTGAAGGCCTTAACAAGATAAGGTAAAAGTAGTTCAGGAAAGGATTTGTAATATCCTACCGTTAGCCCATCAGGGCCAGGGCTCTTGCCCGGTTTCATCTGTTTTAGAGCTAAGGTAATCTCTTCCGTCGTTAAAGGGACGTCTAGTGATGTTGAGTCTTCGGTTCTGATCGGCGAAGGTGCGTATTGGGATAGGAAGTTTTGTATGGCTTCCTTCCTGTCTGCTATGGTGGGAGAAGAGCAGGAAGTACCAATATTGTACAGGTTTGTGTAGTAGTGTACAAATTGTTCCGCTATGTCTTCTGATTTTGCTAGTGTTTTACCTGAGGGATCTACAATGGAATGAATAGTGTGAGCCGCTTTTTTGGCTTGTAGCGCTCTAGCCAACATTTTCCCGGATTTGTTGCCAAACTCGTAAAAGCATTTTTGTGTAAGCATATATTTCCGTTTGATGTTTTTGTTTAGTTCTTCTAGGAGTTCGGTTCGTAGTTGTGTCAATTCAGTCAGTGTTGCTAGAGCTAGGGATGCCTTATGTTTCCGTTCTAGAGCAGAGATGCGTGTAGTCAGTTTTTCAAGTTTTGCTTTCCGTAGTCTGTTTCTATGTGCAGCGTGTGATAAGAATGTGCCTCTTATGACGCATTTGTGAGCGGCCCAGACTATTTCTGGAGCAGAGTCGCCCTGTCCGTTTTCTGTGAAGTAGTTATGTAGGTGTTCGGAGGTCTTGTGTGAGATGTCAGCGTCTGTGAGGAGGGAGTTATCGAGACGCCATATGTGGGCGCGGGTGAATTCGTTAGGGATATGTAGAGTCATGGAAACTGGGTTATGGTCTGCCAGTATCATTGGTTTAATTGAGGATTTGTGAAGAATTGAAAGATCATTCTGGGAGATGAAGAAATAATCAAGCCTGGAATATTTGGAGTGTGGAGGGGAGAAGAATGTGAAGTCTTTATTTGTGGGGTGGAGTGTGCGCCAAGCATCATGTAGCAGTAGCTCCCTGAAATGCGTTTTTATCGCACGTAGGGCCCTATAGGTAGAGGAAGAGATGCCATTAGAGGTATCGAGGGAAGGATCAAGAGGTACATTGAAATCGCCGCCAACTATGATGCTACCTGCGCTAAAAATCGTGAGGAGTTGTAGTGCATGGCGGAAGAACGGTACCTGTCCTGAATTCGGTGTGTACAGGTTGGCAATGGTTAGGGTTTTGTTGTGTAGAGAGCCCTTGAGGAAAAGGAATCTCCCCAGAGGGTCTCGCTGCACGTCAGTGACGACGAATGGGCAGTTTTTGGATATAAGGATGCAGACTCCTTTCGATTTGGCTTCATTGTTGTTTATTGTTTGTTTCGTAGTTTGGGGATAGTATCAGATCTAAAGTGTGTTTCTTGGATGAGCGCGATGTGAGTGTGTGATTTTTGTAGGTGGGTGAGTAGGAGAGATCGTTTTTCGGGTGTGTTTAGGCCCCTTATATTCATGGAGCGCAGTGTGAGCGTAGAGTAAGGAGGGGTCTGCACCGTGTGTGTGTCGGTGTGGTCCATGTTCTCCGTCGGGGGTTAGGGATAGGGTAAACTCTAAGGGACTATATGTAGGGGAGGTGTGCTGTGCAGAGATTCAACAGAAGCTGGAGTTGTTACGAAAGTAACACGGGGGAGAGACCGATGAGGCAGCAGAGGTATTAACCAAGTCTGCTGTCTCCTTGTGGGGATATATTCGGTCAGGTACAGAGCACTGATGGTTCCCAGCCCGTGGGGTCCGGGCTGACAAACCTCACTGCAGCTGTGAGGGGGTTGGCAGAGACCTGGTACAAGTGAGTGATAGGGTTATGTAAGTGTAAATATGAGTATATCCTGCCAACCTATGACCAGTAGTATGTGAGTAAGGTGGTGCGAAGTATATGTTGGTAGCTCGGTATAGAGGCTAGAAGTCTAGTACTATTAATGAGGTAGGGACAAGGTGTGGGTCTGAGAGGGGGGGACTACGATGTGCAGGAAGTATTACCTCAAGATGCATAAGTTCAGTTTTCTATGTCAGTATTTTATATGGTCAAGCACAGATTCCAGGGTTTGCTTCTATGTCCCCTGAAAAGGTAGAGGGAAAGTCTGAGCTTGGGGCTATGGGAGGGCACCAGGTAGGGTGCACAGTTGGGTAGGAGTCTGGCAGAGCCGGTTCCACTGTGGCCGGTGTCATGGGACTAATAGTGTTGTTAGCCACATATTGAAACAGATTAAACAATGTGTTATGTAACATAGGGTGTTAACTTACCCAAAAATACAAATATACTGGATGCTCGAAGAGCAAAATCAAAGATAGAGGTAAGACATATGAGAAGTTACGTGCAGGAGGAGCAGTGAGCAGTGTTATAGTGGCCCGTAGAGTCATCGGTATAGTTTCAGAGAGGGGTTATGTGTTGTACAGTGAGGTACCTGAGTGTAATGGCAGTTCAATGCAGGTCTTCCACACTTCCCGGCGGAGTATGCGGAGTCAAAGGTAGGGCGGAGTTCGGAATGCTGGTAGTCGGAAGACTGGGGAAGGTAGGTATTGCCTTCCTGAAGAGTGTGTTCGCCCCAGCGATCGTGACTTTGTCTTATATGGCCGAGCATCGGAGATGACCTTTGGGTTCCGATCCTTGCGGAGAAGGGTGTGTGGTAGTCAGTGTTGCAGTTCATCGGCCGACACCATGGTGTATTCGAGCCGTGTAAAGTCCTGGTGAGGCGTGTCGATTCGCTTTGCCGGGAATCTGGATTCGAGTGGTGACTGCAGTCTTGCGGGGGTCCTGCGATGAGCCGGGTGTTGATGGGGATGTTGTCAGGCAGTTAGTGGACCATGTTCGGCGTTGGGAGCATGCTGTCATCAGACTTCCATATCCGGCGCGTCAGTGTTGATGATAGTGCGGGGCGCCGGGAACTGACGTGTTGGTTGGGAGATCAGTCACGGTTTCCGGAAGGTCCGCGCTTTGCATTCTGGTGTTTGTAGTTTGTATAGTCTGTTTTTTCCTCCGTGGATAGGATATCAAAACTGTGTGACAGTTACCTGTGTGCATGATGGATGGGACACAGGGTGTGCAGCCCTAGCACGTTACTCCTGGGTAGCAATGAGCCTGGAGTGGAAGTAGTAGTTAAAATGTATAACGTATAAACCGTATAATCAAAATATAACTGAAATAAAGTATAAGAACGTTGAGGGAAGTGTCTGGTTCAGTGAGTACTAAGGCCAGCAAGGCGGGGAGACTAGCACTGAGGTACAGCCGATCAAAGTCAGCTGAGACGGACATTAACGTCCCCTTCTAGGTCTCCTGGAGGAGGGAGAGTGGGGGCTCTGATCGCGGCGGTGTGTACGGTATGTGCCGCGTGGCGGTGTGACTGAGGGGGATCTACGTCTCCTATGGCCGGTGTCAGAGGCCTCCATTGGTTCTTCAGGCGGGAGTTCTCTGCGTACCGCGGAGCGTCGAAAATCCGCGTACCAATTGGGTACCTCTACTCTCGGTATGTGGAGAGTGTCACAAAAGGTAGGGAGATCTTCAGGTACCTTAAGGTATGCTGTGCGGCCGTGTGAGGTTGCGGCTAAGTAAAACGGGAACTTCCATTTGTAGGTGATGTTGTTAGCATGCAAAGCATCTAGTAGTGGTTTTAAGTCACGGCGATGTTGGAGGGTTATGCCGGACAGATCTTGATAAATTTGAACAATTTTCCCTTCATGTACGATCTGTGGTACACCTCTAGCCTGTTTGAGAATCTCTTCTTTAAGTTTGAAGCTTGTGAGACAGCAGATGATGTCTCTAGGTGGGTCAGAGTCTTTCCCTTTAGGCCGCAAAGCTCTATGGATCCTCTCCAATTCAATAGGCTTCTGTAATGGTCTGCGGAGAAGGCCGTTGAACAGGCTGGTAGTAGAGAGAGTAACCTGAGCGCCTTCAATAGATTCGGGCATTCCTCTGATCCTCAGGTTGTGGCATCTGCCACGGTTGTCAAGATCTTCGAGGTGTCTCTGCATTTCTCTTAATTGAAGCGTATGGGTATCGACATGTCTTGTTGTTTTGCGTAGTTGTAGATCCTGACGGTCCGCCATTTGCTCCGCAGCCTGTACTCTGTCAGAGAGGGCGCGGATGTCAATGCGGAGCTCTGAAATGGCTGCTGAGAGAGTGTCCTTGATGTCTGTGGCTATCATCTGTAAGTCTTGTATATTCAGCTGAGGTAAGGGTCGGTCTTCCGCTGCAGTCCCAGTTGTCTGATTAGACGGTAATGTTTGGGGCATAGGGCCCAATTGTGAGGAGATTGTGCCCTCTGAGGTGCCGTGGCGGGGAGGCGCCATATTGCTCCTTCCATTCCGGAACATTTCAGGGATATTGTTGTGGCCTGTTGAGCCCGGTTGTTCTCTGGGAGAGCGTGATCGGGAGGCTGAGGTGTTCCGTGATGCTGTCCCCATATTTTATCCGAGCGATGGGTGTATGAATCACCGATAGGCAGATTTCAGGTCGTTGGATGGCAGGAGCCACAGGATTAAGCAGCCATCTTCATGCCAGGTCAGGCCACGCCCCCATTCTAAGTTTATTATTATTGGTTAATAACAAAACTACAAGGAACTTACGTTGCAGTATGTTTGAGGGGACCCTCAGTAAGGTCCTCTCAGGGTTAACTTTGAAAACTTCAGCAGAAAGTCTTTTTACAGTGTGTACCCACGAGGGGTGACAGGCTTGACAATTATATAATGCTTACGTGAGGATATTTCTTAGTAACCCTACCAGTTTATCCTTTGTACTCTACTAATGCAGTAAGATCCTGAATGTCGAACAATATGTACAAATGAGAAATGTACATTATGCTTGTATTTTGTATACTCTGGAAAAACTACCAATAAAAATCTATTGTTTAATAAAATGTAGCTGAGGCAGAATGTAGCCCAAACTACATTTTTACATATTAGACTGGACCCTCTAAAGATGAAAATGCATTCTTTTCTCTGGCTTCCTTAGTTAAAGGTATCTGCTCTTCGTAAGGCCTCAGGTGGTAATATACCAAACAGTTACCAACCTTTCTATCAACTTGTTTACTTGGAGCATCAGATATGCATCGAATTACAAAATCTAATTTAGTTTCTGAATCATTACAACACTACAAAGAGTCCCATTAGGCTTTGGTGCAAACACAATTAGGCTCAACCATTCACTTCCTCTGATACTGTTTTCCTGTGTGCCTCTGGAAAGTGATAGGGTTTTACATTTACATTCGGTCCCTTGAGAAGGTCATGCTCAATTACCCTGGTAAGACCTGGCAGTCCTAAAAAAATCTCCTTATTCATCTGAAAAAACTCTTACCTGCTGAGTTTGTAGCTTGGATAGAGTGGTGGTAACTAGGACTAAATCCATCCCTACAGAGGTCTTAGAACTAACCTGAGCCAGAGCAACCACCTTTTTTTTGTCTTTCCAAAGTTTTAGCAAATTTGCATGGTAGATTTGGTAAGACTTTCATTTCCCAGGTTGGTGTATTTTATGGTTGTATGTAATTTAACTCACAAAATGTTTTATACCCCCTCAAATGACCTCAGCCACTTGCCACTAGGGATGAGCTTCGAGTTCGAGTCGAACTCATGTTCTACTCGAACATTGGCTGTTCGCAAGTTCGCCGAACAGCGAACAATTTGGGGTGTTCGCGGCAAATTCGAATGCCGCGGAACACCCTTTAAAAGTCTATGGGAGAAATCAAAAGTGCTAATTTTAAAGGCTTATATGCAAGTTATTGTCATAAAAAGTGTTTGGGGACCCGGGTCCTGCCCCAGGGGACATGGATCAATGCAAAAAAAAGTTTTAAAAACGGACGCTTTTTCAGGAGCAGTGATTTTATTAATGCTTAAAGTCAAACAATAAAAGTGTAATATCCCTTTAAATTTCGTACCTGGGGGGTGTCTATAGTATGCCTGTAAAGGGGCGCATGTTTCCTGTGTTTAGAACAGTCTGACAGCAAAATGACATTTGGAAGGAAAAAACTCATTTAAAACTAGCCGCGGCTATTGCATTGCCGACAATACACATAGAAGTTCATTGATAAAAACGGTTTGGAATTCCCCACAGGGGAACCCCGAACCAAAATAAAAAAAAAAAATGATGTGGGGGTCCCCCTAAATTCCATACAAGGCCCTTCAGGTCTGGTATGGATATTAAGGGGAACCCCAGCCAAAATTGAAAAAAAAAATTGACGTGGGGTTCCCCCTAAATTCCATACCAGACCCTTCAGGTCTGGTATGGATTTTAAGGGGAACCCCGCGCCAAAAAAAAAAAAAAAAAACGGCGTGGGGTCCCCCTAAAAATCCATACCAGACCCTTATCCGAGCACGCAACCTGGCAGGCCGCAGGAAAAGAGGGGGGGACGAGAGTGCGGCCCCCCCCCCCTCCTGAACCGTACCAGGCCACATGCCCTCAACATTGGGAGGGTGCTTTGGGGTAGCCCCCCAAAACACCTTGTCCCCATGTTGATGAGGACAAGGGCCTCATCCTCACAACCCTGGCCGGTGGTTGTGAGGGTCTGCGGGCGGGGGGCTTATCGGAATCTGGAAGCCCCCTTTAACAAGGGGACCCCCAGATCCCGGCCCCCCCCCTGTGTGAAATGGTAAGGGGGTACTTACCCCTACCATTTCACTAAAAAACTGTCAAAAATGTTAAAAATGACAAGAGACAGTTTTTGACAATTCCTTTATTTAAATGCTTCTTCTTTCTTCTTTCTTCCTTCATCTTCTTCTGGTTCTTCTGGCTCTTCTGGTTCTTCCTCCGGCGTTCTCGTCCAGCATCTTCTCCGCGGCGTCTTCTATCTTCTTCTCCTCGGGCCGCTCCGCACCCATGGCATGAGGGGGGAGGCTCCCGCTCTTCTCTTCATCTTCTTCTCTTCTTCATCTTCTTCTTCATCTTCTTCTTCTTCTTCTTCTTCTTCCTTCTTCTCTTCTTCCTGTCTTCTCCGGGCCGCTCCGCAGCCATGCTGGCATGGTGGGAGGCTCCCGCTGTGTGACGGCGTCTCTTCGTCTGACGGTTCTTAAATAACGGGGGGCGGGGCCATCCGGTGACCCCGCCCCCCTCTGACGCACGGTGACTTGAGGGACTTCCCTGTGACGTCACGGGGAATGCCACAGGGAAGTCCCGTCATGTCACCGTGCGTCAGAGGGGGGCGGGGCCACCGGGTGGCCCCGCCCCCCGTTATTTAAGAACCGTCAGACGAAGAGACGCCGTCACACAGCGGGAGCCTCCCTCCATGCCACAGCATGGCTGCGGAGCGGCCCGCAGAAGACAGGAAGAAGAGAAGAAGAGAAGAAGAGAAGAAGGAAGAAGAAGAAGAAGATGAAGAAGAGAAGAAGATGAAGAGAAGAGCGGGAGCCTCCCCTCATGCCATGGGTGCGGAGCGGCCCGAGGAGAAGAAGATAGAAGACGCCGCGGAGAAGATGCTGGACGAGAACGCCGGAGGAAGAACCAGAAGAGCCAGAAGAACCAGAAGAAGATGAAGGAAGAAAGAAGAAAGAAGAAGCATTTAAATAAAGGAATTGTCAAAAACTGTCTCTTGTCATTTTTAACATTTTTGACAGTTTTTTAGTGAAATGGTAGGGGTAAGTACCCCCTTACCATTTCACACAGGGGGGGGGCCGGGATCTGGGGGTCCCCTTGTTAAAGGGGGCTTCCAGATTCCGATAAGCCCCCCGCCCGCAGACCCTCACAACCACCGGCCAGGGTTGTGAGGATGAGGCCCTTGTCCTCATCAACATGGGGACAAGGTGTTTTGGGGGGCTACCCCAAAGCACCCTCCCAATGTTGAGGGCATGTGGCCTGGTACGGTTCAGGAGGGGGGGGGGGCCGCACTCTCGTCCCCCCCTCTTTTCCTGCGGCCTGCCAGGTTGCGTGCTCGGATAAGGGTCTGGTATGGATTTTTAGGGGGACCCCACGCCGTTTTTTTTTTTTTTTTTTGGCGCGGGGTTCCCCTTAAAATCCATACCAGACCTGAAGGGTCTGGTATGGAATTTAGGGGGAACCCCACGTCAATTTTTTTTTTCAATTTTGGCTGGGGTTCCCCTTAATATCCATACCAGACCTGAAGGGCCTTGTATGGAATTTAGGGGGACCCCCACATCATTTTTTTTTTTTTATTTTGGTTCGGGGTTCCCCTGTGGGGAATTCCCATGCCGTTTTTATCAATGAACTTCTATGTGTATTGTCGGCAATGCAATAGCCGCGGCTAGTTTTAAATGAGTTTTTTCCTTCCAAATGTCATTTTGCTGTCAGACTGTTCTAAACACAGGAAACATGCGCCCCTTTACAGGCATACTATAGACACCCCCCAGGTACGAAATTTAAAGGGATATTACACTTTTATTGTTTGACTTTAAGCATTAATAAAATCACTGCTCCTGAAAAAACGTCCGTTTTTAAAACTTTTTTTTGCATTGATCCATGTCCCCTGGGGCAGGACCCGGGTCCCCAAACACTTTTTATGACAATAACTTGCATATTAGCCTTTAAAATTAGCACTTTTGATTATTCATGTTCGTGTCCCATAGACTTTAACGGCGTTCGCGTGTTCGAACGAATTTTTTTCCTGTTCGCATGTTCTGGTGCGAACCGAACAGGGGGGTGTTCGGCTCATCCCTACTTGCCACTTATGCTCTACATAGGTATAAGCACAGCCACCTGGTCCACAACCTAAAACTGTATACATTTAGCAGACCAGTTGGAGACCCTTCTATGTACTTCTTGGCCTTCTGTAAATGTTCCATGAGTAAAGGCATCACTTTAGCAATTCTTTCTCATTTGGGTTACCAGTGTCCTATGTGGAGAAGGTTCACTTTCCCGCTTTTCATTCACTAGTTCAAGCAACATTCCTGACCTTTACCCATACACCAACTCATATGCAGAAAACCATGTAGATGCTTAAGGTACTCTATCCATTCTATATAGATGATCTATAAATATACATTAACCCTCCCTCAATTAATGTATCATCAAATTTGGGAGATTTATAGATTTAAGATCTTTGGTGCTCTGAGCACATGTTCTCATTCTCTTTCAAATCCTCAATGTCAACATATTTTGTTGAAATACTTGGGGATACAAATTACTGTGGAGTTTATTATGTTATTCTTAAATTATATGAAAGTTTAACCACTTGATCACTGGGCACTTAAACCCCCTTCCTAAGCAGACCAATTTTCAGCTTTCGGTGCTCTCACATTTTGAATGACAATTACTCAGCCATGCAACACTGTACCCATTTAAAATGTTTGCCCTTTTTTTCACACAAATAGAGCTTTCTTTTGGTGGTATTTAATCACCACTGGGTTTTTATTTTTTGCACTATAAATCAAAAAAGACTGAAAATTTGGTAAAAAAAAAATAAAAAATTTTTTGTTTCTGTTAAAATGTATTGCAGAGTATTAGCGAGTATTGGAAGAGTATTGGTGAGTATTGGCGAGTATTGGCAGAGTATTGCAGAGTATTGCCATAGTATTGCAGAGTATTGCAGAGTATTGCCATAGTATTGCAGAGTATTGCATAGTATTGCCATAGTATTGCAGAGTATTGCGGTCATGGATGTTCCCGGGTGTGCGCCCCAGGGAGCGCAATTCTGTGAGGATGTCCATGGACACTCACCCAGAATAAGCCGACCATGCTGTAGCCATCTTTCGGTTATGGCCCGGTTGGCATGTGGTTAAAGTGCCTAAAGCTCTTAAATCTGACTTCCAAAGCTGGTCTTCTTTGCCATTGTCATGGTTTGGCAGTGTATGTATGGCACACTAGCCATTCCTAGAATTAAATTTAATCATCTAACATGCCTCAATAGGCACAGTGGGTCTTATTTCCCAGATTCTGTTCTCTAGCATAAAATCGTCTTCCTTTCTTTCATCTTAGACTCATTCCATCAAGAGACTCAAATAGTGGGTCACAATTGTTGCTCATCATCCTTTGGTTGGATACTCTAAGGCAGGCCATAGAAGGTGCAAATTTGCATGATTCCCCCCATCAACACAGAAAGTGCTGACAGGGGAATCTCTCCTGCCGTGCAATTGCATGCTCCTTATGGGCAGCCGGGAGAAAACAGTAATTATTGCTAGCAGCCACTAGCGATAAACAAAAGTGAATCTGGCAGGCTGGTTGTCGATTGATTGACTTGGTACATTCAGCCTGCCTAGACACAGTTTGAACCTCAGCTAGTTGGTTTCTCCCAAACCGGCCGAGATTTGATCCATCTATGGCAGGCTTAAGTAGACATGAATTAAGTTCAGACATGATAATGGCCACAGTATGCTGCTGATTTAAATCACTAACGAGCCCCAGTCTCTCCACAATCGCAGGCTCACGTACTCCTCTTCTAGACAATGCTAAATTCCCTTATAGCTTGTATGCACTTTGAAGAGGCCCAGGGCTTTCTGGCCTCAACTCAAACATGTTATCACTGAAAATTCCATTATCACCTCAGAGGACTTTACATAGTTACATCCAGTTCAACCAGTAGAAAACAAAAGCAGACAAATAGAAAACCTCCATATACACAATATCCTATATGTACAGTTCATCCAGATGAAGGCAAAAAAAAACCCTGATAAAAGCATGAACCAATTTGCTCCAGTGGGGAAAAAAATTCCTACCTGATCCCCCAGGGGGAAATCTGATATTCTGTGGTTTAGTCTTCAATGGTAACAGGGCTTTCAAATATCAATATCTGCAGAGGACTGGCAAAAAATGTTTAATTAACACCCTTTCCATTTCTTGCAAAGAGCAAGAGCATAATTATAAATGACTCACCAGAGCCATTCTGAAATACAGTTATTGTGATTTATAATAAATGCTTTACTCTTAACACACTGCAACTAGCGCAGCTTTCCTTCATTCTAGGCCCTTTACCCTTTTGTTACCAGACCCTGAGCTCCACTTTTAAGCTCAGGGGACCAGACCAATTTTCATCTTATTTTTTTTTTATTTTTTAAAGATGTTTCTATTAATTTTTACAAACCAGTTGTACAAAACAGGCACAACAAACAACCACTTAATATGCTCAGTCAGTCATTGGTAAACAGCAACAATATGTAGCTCATATAAACAAAGACAGACATTTGTGCATCTGCTAATATTTGCACATAACTACTTATACAAGCAATTTGTCCGTATATAACAGTATTAATAATCTGCATAAATTATATGCTATCCTGGCGCGACCTGTAAATGTCCCAACTATATATATCCTACAAGGTGAGGGTCAGAGGGCTAGCAAGCCACCTACCCCAAATTTTATGGAATGTTTTTGTCCGTTTCCTTAGTTCAAAGGTAAGTCTATACAGTGGTATAACATCATTGATAAATTTTAGCCATAGGGATTCCAAGGGTGTTGATACACCCTTCCATGACAGCAGAATGGTCTTTCTAACATAAAAGTAGAGGATTTGTAGTAATCTTTTTGCCTGTGTTGATAGTTGTAAATCTCCAAAGATCCCCAACAGACCATTTTTTGGGTGGATGATATTGGGGAGGCCTAGAGCAGAGGAAATGAAGGATTCTACTTCCACCCAAAAGTCCTGAACCACTGGGCAGGTCCAGAAGCAGTGCATGAAATCAGCACTCCCTCCACAACCACGAAAGCACTCAGCGGAGGACTTCATCCCCATTTTGTGTAGTCTGGCTGGAGTAAGGTGAGAGTGGTGAAAAAATTTAATCTGTATAACTCTATCTCTGGATGAGATGACCGTGGCTTTATATGTGTCTCTGAATTCAGTCCAGTCCTCCTCAGTAAATGAAATGTCCATGGATGTCCATTTTTCCTGCGCTTTACTAAATCGGGGGTTAACGTCTGTCGTTAGGGCCGCATAATAGGTAGAAATAAGCTTATTAGGGTCTGGTTGTCTTAGTAGTCTCTCTAGTGGGGGTAAATTAATGGGATTCTTTAAGGAGCCAAACTGAGCTCATATAGCATGCCTAAGTTGATATTAGTGGAACAAATAAGAGCGTGGTAGGTCAAAGTCTAATCTCAGTTGTTGAAAAGTTTTAAACCCTTGGGCATCATACAAATGACATAAGTATTTTATTCCCTTGAAGTACCATCGCTTAGTGTTGGGCAATGAGTATAGTTCCTGCAAAGTAGGGTTGAACCACAGGGGGATTTTTTGGGGATGTGGACCAGGAATGTTTAGAGATTTTTGTAACGATATATCGAAAAAGTAAGAGAGAAGTGGCTAGCATAGAGGTGCCTGGTCGATTTGGGACCTTCCCAATGTGATGGCAGTCTTAACATCTCCAGTGCCACCCTGGGGGTCCCCCCACTCCACAGGAACGTTGTACAAATCGTATCCATCCTTTTAAAAATAGATTTGGGGATTTTGCAAGGGGAGTTAGCCAGCACGTATAGCAGTTTCGGTAAGTAGATCATTTTAAGTAGACTTGCTCTTCCCATAAGATCTAGGGGCAGATTCATCCACTGTTTAATTTTTTCCTGTAGTCTACTCAGTATGGGGTTTAAGTTGTTAGTAATGTAGGTGGATAAAGGCGATTGTACCAAGACCCCAAGATATCAGAAGGAGGTTACTACCTGTAAGTTGGAGTCCGGGTGGATCTGGGAGATTGCTGCAGAATGCAGAGGGAACAGGCTGGATTTGTCCCAGTTCACCCGGAATCCAGAGAAATCTCCAAACCTATTGATCTCGGCCAATAGCAAACGAAGTGATGAATTAGTATCTGCCAGATACACCAAGGTGTCGTCTGCATAGAGCGAAATACGCTCCTCAATGATAGCAATAGGCAGGCCTTTAATGGAAGGGGATGTACGAATTCGTGCCGAGAATGATTTAGTGATTGAGGAATTAACTCGCACTCGGGCTCGGGGGGATGTATAAAGTAGTCTAATCCATGCCACCATGCGAGGACCGAAACCATACACCTGCAACACACGAAAGAGATATGGCCATTCCACGCTATCAAATGCTTTACATGTGTCCAAAGACACAATGGCACGTGTACGGGAACACTCATGAGGGTATTGCAGGTTGTGGAATAGTCTGCGGATATTCATTCTTGTGGACCGTCCAGATATAAAACCCCCTTGGTCACTATTGACCAGAGACGTAACTACAGTATTTAAGCGGTTTGCAAGCACTTTTGCTAGGATCTTAACATCCACATTTATGAGGGATATTGGGCGGTATGATTCACATTTAAGTGGATCTTTGCGGGGTTTCAGCAGGAGCGCGATCAAGGCTTCTCGCATGGTGGGGGGAAGGATACCAGCATCCAAGGCCTTATTATATGTACGTAACAGAAATGGGCACAGTAAGTCCCTAAATTGTGAATACCATTCAGTGGGATAACCATCCAGCCCAGGAGTCTTGTGGGCTGGCATTTGAGCAATGGCTACTGCAATCTCTTCAACCGAGATGGGAGCGTCTAACATCTCCCTCCCCTCAGTAGAAATTGAGGGGAGAGATATGTCAGCAAGGTATTCGTTTAGCTGGGGTTCAGTGTACTCAGCCCTGGAAGTGTAAAGTTCTGTGTAGAAGTTTAAAAAAGTTTCCATAATATCCCCAGGGACCTCACTCATTTGACCTGTCTTAGTATAGATACGAGGAATGGATACTGGAGGGCGATCAGGCCTTGTTAGATATGCTAAAAGGCATCCAGCCTTTTTACCATGTTCAAATGATTTCTGTGCCATGTGTAACAATTTCTTTTTTGTAAGGTCTAACAGACGTATTTCATATTCCCTACGTTTCAATAACCTATTTCTCTTGTGTCCGGGGTCGGATCAGAGGCATATACAGATTCTGCTTGTACCATGGCAGTTTCAAGTTCTGCCGTACGCTGTTGATTATTTTTCCTCAAGGCCCCAGTGACGGACATAAAGGTGCCCCTCAATGAGGTCTTGAAGGTCTCCCACTCTATAGAAGGGTCCACTGTCCCCATATTGTCCTTCCAGTATTACTTGATACCTTGCCTACATGTTCCCTGTACCACCTCATCCTCCAGCCAATAAGGATTTAACCTCCAAATGGAGGGGCCAGATCCCGGAAGGATGGTGAGGTCCACAGAAATGGGTGCATGGTCTGAAACCCCCCTAGATAGGTATGAAGCTGCAGTGACAAAGGGAAGAGTGTCTGCTGGGGCGAAGGCCATATTAATTCTAGACATAGTGTGGAATGAGTCTGAATGACAAGAAAACTGACCATCATCTGGGTGTTTCCAGTGCCATAATTCAGTAAGGTCATAAACCTGCATCCAGTTCAAAAGGGAGGGAAAGGGTCTACCCCCACCCCCCAAGCGGTCCATGGCTGGGTCCAGTATAGCATTAAAATCACCGATGTAGAGGAGAGGCCCGGGGGGTCTATCCAATAAGTACAGTGACAATTTCAATAAAAAAAGTAAAAAAGAGCACAAAAAAGAGCAAACCGTGCTTGAAAAACCCATAGCCCGCACCCCGCTCGGCCATCCCCAACTTAGCGAGCCTTGGATCCCAAAACCCAAATGAACCCCTCCTACCCCGTAAAAAAAAAAAAGGGGGGGGAATGTTATTGAGGGTCCAACTATTCCGTGGTCACACCACTGTCTGGTGGGGAGGTAACGTGGAGATCGGTGCGGCTCTCAACTGACAGTAGAAAAAAATAAAGTCATGTCCTGATCCAGGATGTCTTTTCGGTATGTTTTGTAGGAAGACCAAAAAAAAAAGAAAAATAAGAATCAGTCCTTCTTAATAACGAGGAGAAGAAAAAGAAATGACAGGCAAAGCAGGAAAGTTAAAGGTTGTTGCAGGATTACAGATTTTTCTTTTTTTGTAAGACCTCTGGTATAGGTGGGTAGCCCCATATGATGAGATTGGCATTTAGTGGATGGGGGACTGCATGGTTTCATCCATAAGGAGTTCAGCAGAGGGGAACATTAAACGAGTGAAGCTGTGCGTGACCTCTGCGCCTGTCTGCGGGCCCATAGCGGTCGTTTAGCCAAGCCATGGCTTCTTTAGGGCTGGAGTAAAAATGAGCTTTACCGTCGAATATGATGCGAAGCTTGGCAGGAAAAAGCATGGCATATTTCAATCCCTCCTCACGCAGATGATTCTTCACTGCTGAGAATGATATGCGTTGGCGCTGCACCTCAGCGGAGAAGTCAGGATAAATAGAGATATTGTTGCCATTGTATTTAAGCGGACCTTTCTCTCTTGCTATTCGTAAAATGGCCACTTTATCCTGGAAGTTGAGGATGCGAGCGATGATTGAACGTGGAGGTGCTCCCTCTGGGGGAGGACGTGGGGGTGTACGGTGTGCCCTCTCAATCACATATGAAAACGATGGCGCATCAGTACCAAAGATATCTCTCAGCCAGGAGTATAAAAATTTTTCAGGGTGTGAGCCCTCCGCGCGTTCAGGGAATCCAACAAAACGTAAATTGTTCCTTCTAGAACGATTCTCCAAATTGTCAATTTTGGCGCAGAGAGCTGCTAGTTCCCCAGTATTATCTCTCACTTTAACAGTTAGGGGGTGCATAGTGTCCTCCACAGAACTAATACGTTCCTCCATATCCCCAGCCCTGTCACGGAGGTTTTGGACATCCTGTTTAAGGAGAGAGAAATCCATTCTTTTGCAGGCTATTTGAGTAGTGAGGGAGGCCTTACAATCTTGTATAGCCAGCATAATGGTGGCCAGGGTTGGTTCAGCAGGGGGATTCAGCTCACCATCATTATCAGTTGATTGCTGGGGGTCCTGAGCTGTCTGGGGGTCTTGTGATAACTGGGAGACAATCTGTGTACGGAAGATAGCAGGAGTAGAAGCACTCACCCCAGTAGCAGAGCTCCGGTCATCAGATAGATGCACCTGCAGCGTGGCTGCCTGAGAGGCCTGTGTCCCGGCGCCATCTTGCCTCCGGAATCCCGCCAGATGGTCCGACGTGGATGGGGGCCAAGCCGGCCCGTATTTCACCATGGTAGTCAGCCTGCTTTGTGCCCACTGCCGTGGGGAACAAATTGAGACCCTCGGTGAGGAGATAGGACTCAGGATGCCTGCAGGATGGTTGTTGAGAGCCAGAGCGCTGTGACTATGCGGCCGCTCGCTCCACCATCAAGCCACGCCCCCTTTCATCTTATTTTACTTACAGCTTGCTGAGTTTGTAAACAATCTCCCAAACTATACATTTTCTGAAATGCCTGGACCATTAGAACAAAAGTGTTTTTCCAAAGTATGGTTATGCTTAAAATATACTAAAATCGTTATTAGCGCACACAATCACAAAATAACTTACACAAATCCTATTAAATCTAAAAGATAAAATTGTATTGCGTGATTAAACACCATCTATTTTAAAATTATATGCATTACCACAATGTGTGTAGTGCACATGTGTATGTTATGTGTGTTAGCCTGGGTTTATATCTGTGTGCTTTAGCTTTTGTGCACATTAGGGTGCTTTGGGATGCCATTTATAATGAGTGGCACATGCATGGTTTTGCACGCCCAAGTTGTTATGGGCAATGTTCTGACAATATCCAAATGGACAGCTAGTGGCATATAAAAGTGATAGAATAGAACACTGAATCCTGGGTTGTATACAAAAAGGCACATTTTTTAACAAGATTCTTTAAAATACCCTAACTTTGCTTGCAGTTCCTTTCCCTTCTCTGCCACTTTTTTCTCTTCTTCCTTTCTCATCTCTCCTAGCTTCTTCTCTACACCCCCCCCCCCCCACATCTTTACTCACTTCAATGTATTTTTTCTACATTCTCTTTTTTTCATGTACTTAGTACTGCTAAGTACTGTACTATACTGCTTAGTATAGATGTAAAAACAGAGAACTATGACATGGTCATGTACATGTAAGACTGATTTAAGGCAACAGTGGTCACCTCCATTATACAGTACAGCAGCAAATCATAAAATATGAGATTTTTGGAGCACAGTTGTTCAGTGATGCAGGTGTTCCAATGTTTCCTATTAAGAAAAAAAAAGCTTACCTATTCCATTATAAAGAATGCAAGGATTTAGAAATCTTAATTTTAGACCTGTCTGTTGCTGTTTCTGCTAAAGTTGACACATAGGGGTTGATATACTTATAAACTTTTTTTGTGTTAATGTTTTTTATTGAATTTTTAGGTTGCATTCACACATGAGCATTTCAAAACTGTTCATTTTTACCACGATTTTGCTGCAATTTTGTATAGGTCACCAATGTAAAAAGCAGAAAAATGCCTGTAATCTGCCCCAAAGAAGCTCGTGTTCTTTTTTGAGCTTAAAGCATTTTTCAGGCATTTTGCTTCAGATGACAAAACGCTCAGATATGAACAGGTGCCATTGAAATAAATGGTAGTTTGCTTGTTGGGCATTTTTCAGGCATTTTTCGGGCGTTTTACAAACATTTTATGAGCTAAAAATGCTTAGGTGTGAATGCAGCCTCAAGGTTATACTTGTAACAGCATAAATGCAATAACAAATTTACAAAGAGGAGGATAAGGCTGATACATCTCAAAGTGGAGACATAGCACACAAATAATACAATATGTTACATCAAAATGCATCAAGATACATCAATATAGTATTTACTATTGATCCATGGTTTTCACAGCTTTTCAAATGAAGTACGTGTCAAGTTTATGTGGGAGTAAATTTGTTTAAATAAAAGTTGCATATTATTCTCATCTACCGCTCCAGAAGAGTTGGGTGCCAGGTTTTTAGTCCAATGCCTAGCTATAACTGTTTTAACTGCCAATAAAATGTGTAAGAAAACAATTCTTAAACTATGGTGGAAGCCATCTATACCCAGGTGTAAAATGACAAGAGCTGGGTTAGGTTTAGTCAATACACGTGTAGTCTCAGAGAATAATTTTCCTCCAAAAGCTAGTAAAATTCTTAAATATCCAGAACATGTGAATGAGATTACCCACCTGGCCACATTCCTTCCAGCAAAAGGGGATTGGTATTTGGAGAACTTTCATAATTGATAACTGATATGATGAGATACCAATGAGTGAGTAACTTTTGTGATTGTTCCCAGTGGGCTACACAGTGCAACATAGAGAGGGTGCATTTAATGGCTGTTGTCTATTGGTTATCAGAGAAGGATATGTGGAGGTTTTCTTCCCACTTTAACATGGGGTTTGTTTTGGAGAAAGTCATTTTGGATTGTAAGGAGTTATAGAAGAGAGAAATACCCTGACAGGTAGGTTAGGAAGGACAGGAACTGCCAAGTATTATCAGGTATCTTCAGGCAAGGAGGAGGATGTTTGGATAAAAAGCTTAATGATCTCATGTGTGAGGCAGATCGAGTAAGATCGCACTCTGCCAGAAGGGCGTCTATGGTCTTTAATTGATTAGTATGATCAAGGTCATCTACCCAGTGTATTCTTGCCTCTTCCCATTATTCGAGAGATAAACAGGGAATAAGAAGTTCCAGAACTCTTAGTGGGAAGCTTATGTGGTGCTGGAAGTTGCCTTGGGGGGTTTGGGATGTTAGCTTTCTCCACGGTAGAATGGATGCACAAGTGAGTAAAGGAGGGGAATTGATATATAGGGGCTTCCAGGAGTCTGCTAATAAAATGTGGTATAAATGGTGTGAGTGCAGTTGCAATGTCTGTCCAAAGTACGTCTGAAGGGTTTTGTAACCAATGGCATAGGGGTGTGAGTTGAGATGCATGAAGGTAATCTTCAATACCGGGTAAACTCAGGCTGCCCACTCATCTGTGTTTAATCAGATGGTGGTATGTACTTCTTGCTCTTTTGTTTTTCAATAGGAAGGTTTTAATTATTAATTTTAATGAGGAAAGATAGTGTGAGGGTAACAGGATTGGTAGAGTACGAAAAATGTACAAGATTTTAGATAGGATTTTCATTTCAAACACCACCAGCCTAAAGGCCCAAGACATTTCAATTTTGATAAGTCTTTGCGTATCTCCGCATATGGTTTGGATTAAAGGTTTAAGATTAGCTTCTGCTAGTTTGGTGGTAGAGGAAGTTAAAGTGATTCCCAAATATGGAATTTTGTGGACAGCCCAAGAGTACAGTGGTTGCGATGAAAGATTTTTACGAGTATCAGTGTGGTCTCATAAATCTAGAATTAAGGAGTTAGAAAAATGTAATTTATAGTATGATATTCTGCTAAAGTCTTGCAGTACTTGGGCAAATGGGAGTGAAATTAGGGGTTTAGTTAGTATAAGGATCAGGTCATCTGCAAAGAGGTTTACTGTGTGGGATCTACAATTAGATATTGGAAAGGGTTTAGAGAGTAGGCCGGATGTGAAAAAATGGGCATATGGGGTTGAATACAGAACTAATAGTGCTGTTTTAATTGAGCCCTCAAAGCCGAACCTAGTTAGTACTGCGGACATGTAACCCCAATGAACCCGATCGAATGGCTTCTTCACATCAATAGAAAGAAGCAGAGAAGGTGTCTGACTCAGCTGCATGTGGTGGATGAGGTTGATCAAATGCCTAGTAGAGTTTGAATACACTGCTCTACACAATTCTCACCTCTGTACCCCTCCCTACATACTACTGACCTCTGTACACTGCCCTACATATTACTGACCTCTGTACACTGCTCTACATATTACTGACCTCTGTACACTGCCCTACATACTACTGACTTCTTTTTTTTTTTTTTTTATTTAGCAGAAAGTTTTATCCCTTATTAGCATAATCTTATTGTTGTTTGTAATAAAAGTCCTGCCATAATAAATCCTACAAATTGTGAAATAAAAGTGTATACGTGGTAATATGATTACTTTTCTGTTAACTGTTTTTTTTGTTTTGTTTTTTTTTTGTAAGTTAAAGTTTTATTGGTTTTCAGATAGAAATATACAGTACGACATTAGTATCAAGTAATATAACACTATGCCTGGAATACATGAACAATACATTTAACTTAGACAGTAACTGGCCTCTTGCAATGTATAAGGGGTGCTGATAGAACCCTCATCTCCCAACACCCCATTGGGATCTTACTGTGTTGGGAGAGAAAAGGGAGCCCCAACCTCCCCTGTGGCAACTTGTGAACTGGAGGCTTCCGTCTGACCAGTAATGAGACTGTAAATCTGTCCTGAGTGAATAGTTTAACAGAACTGTCAGTCCCCCATTGGGGGCCTGAGTCGAACCTGGATAACAAATAGTACTAGCCTGATAGGCTACAAGGAGCATTCCAGAGGGAAAGAGAGAAAAGAGGGAAGGAGGAAAGAAAGAAAGAAAGAAAGAAAGAAAGAAAGAAAGAAAGAAAGAAAGAAAGAAAGAAAGAAAGAAAGAAAGAAAGAAAGAAAGAAAGAAAGAAAGAAAGAAAGAAAGAAAGAAAGAAAAGATATAGTGTCAAGGGCACTATAGGAGAAGTTATATGCGTAGAGGAGGAGCGAGAGGAGAAGGGGAGGTGATGCCAATCATAGAGAAGTCAACGTTACTTTAAAGACGATTGTCAATGCCGGGTATTAAGGAAATTCCCACATAGTGAGCCCCCGGCTCCCAGATTGCCTCAAACTGGTTAGTCTTGTCCAGAAGCACACTGATTAGCCTTTCTTGGGTCATTATCCAAGATATTTTCCTTTTCGTAGCATTAATAGATACTTTCGGTTGTTTCCATGCTTTGGCAATTGATATTTTCGCTCCTGGCAGGATAAAGTGGATCAAAGTGCGTGACAGCTTGGGGACGTTTGGAACGTAGCCGTTCAGAAGTGCTATGGATGGATTTTGGGTCACTGGACATTTTGTGACTTTACGTATGATGTGGAAGATATTATTCCAATATCCTCTAATTTTTGGGCACTTCCACCATGTATGAAGCATCGTCCCCAAGCTGTGGCATCCTCTGAAGCAAAGTGGTGAAGAGTTTGAGAATATGGACGCTAGTCTAGCGGGCACTAGGTACCATCTTGTGAAAAGTTTTATGTTGGCTTCTAAGAGTGAGGTGTTGTAGATTCCTTTAAGTGATCTAGAAAATGACTCATGCCAGTCCTCTAGGTTTCGAACCTCTTGGAGGTCCCTATCCCAGGCTGTCATGTATGGTAACTTGTTAGCATTTTTGGCTAGGGACGTGTAGATTATCGATATCCCTCCCCTCTGCTCCATGGCTTGTCCGCACCACCGTTCGTATTCTGTAAAATTTGAGGGATTTGGCTTGTTTTTCCAAATGGCTTTGAGGAAGTGGAAGATTTGAAAAAACCTGAACCTCTCTGAAGTAGGGAGATCCAGTTTATCCTCAAAGTGCTTCAGGGGTAGGGGTCCAGTTGAAGAGAAAAAATGCCCTATGCGGTACACTCCCTTATCCAGCCACCATTTAAATGCAGAGATATTCATCCCAGGTTGGAACTGCGGGTTATGGAAGACATGGGCCAGCGGTTGGAGCTCAGAGACCAGGGAGGGAAGCTTCCTCATACTATCCCAAAGAGAAAAAGATTGCGATAGGGTGGGGGAAAGAATCGGGGGTCTATTTTTTGGTGGGGACCACAGAAGATAATCTAGCGTGTGTTTCGGGGTTGTATGTCTCTCTATGGAGACCCAGTCTGGTTTCTCAACCCTGAGATAGATTGTCGATAGTTGGGCCAGTCTTGCAGCCTGGTAATACCATATTAAGTTTGGGAGGCCTAGCCCTCCTTGTGTAGTCAAATTGTATAAGGTCCGTTGTGCAAATCGCGGTCCCTTCTTGTCCCAAATGAACCTAGTAATTTTGCCCTGAAATGATTTGAGGTGATCTCGTTTGATCGCGATTGGTAGCGCGCGGAAGAGGTAGAGCAACCTCGGCAAGAGGGTCATCTTCACCGAGTTTACTCTACCCACCCATGACATCCGGTGTTGGGACCATTTCAAAAGATCCGATTCTAATTTGTGGTAAATGGGGGGGAAATTGGCCTTGTATAATTGTTCTAGTTTGGGTGTGAGGTTGAGGCCTAGGTACCTTATGGAGGATTCTCCCCAGCCAAACTTAAAAGTGCTTTTCAAGTATGTAACGCTTTCGGGTGGTAGAGATATGTTGAGGGCTTGTGATTTCGTCATATTAACCCGAAGGCCTGACACTGAGGCAAAAGTGTCTAGTAAAGAGCATAAAGCGGGTAGGGATGTGTCAGGGGAAGTTAGGAAAAGTAATAGGTCGTCAGCGAATAAGGCGCATTTGTGGGAGGATGAGCCACAGTCCACTCCCCTTATATCAGGACTCGAACATATAGCAATCGCAAGAGGTTCAATGATAAGGGCAAATATCAGGGGAGAGAGAGGGCACCCCTGTCTAGTTCCTCTAGCTATTGGAATTGGATCTGCATAATATCCCTGTAATCTCACTGTCGCTTCTGGGGATGAGTAAAGAGCCTGTAGAATTCCCAGGAAGTTTTTCCCAAAGCCCCACCTTTGTAGGGCTAAGAATAAAAATGGCCATGAGACCGAATCGAAGGCCTTCTGTAGGTCTAAGGAGAGGAGCATTCCCTCCTGTTTGGGACCCCCCTCCCATCCAGATTGTAATATAGAGATTATGTCCACTGCTCTCCGTACCTGGTCAGGCCCTTGTCGACCCTGTATGAATCCCACCTGGTCTTTGTGGATATATTGATTTAGGAACGATGCTAGGCGGTTTGCCATGACTTTGGTTAAGATTTTTAGATCGTTATTGATCAATGAAATAGGTCTATAATTCCCTACTACCCCTGCATCCTTGTCAGGTTTAGGGATTACGGTGATATATGCAGAATTTAGAGTGTTACCTAGCGGTTTCCCATCCTTCTTTGCATTAAAGAATCTAGTTAGGTATGGTGTTAGGATTGCTGAGAAAGTTTTGTAGTAGGGCACTGAAAAGCCATCGGGACCTGGGGCGGAGCCTCCTTTTAGGTTTTTGATTACCTCACTGACCTCTTCAATTGTTATGGGTGTTTCCAGTTCCTCAACATGTGCCTTTTTCAAGGACGGAAGGGTAATGCCATCCAGGAATGACCGCATCTGTAATAGGTTTGCGTCTCCTGGTGATTTATAAAGGTCAGTGTAATATTCCTGAAAGGATTTTAGGATACGTTGTGGGTTTTGTGTGAAGGTGTCGTCGGCTTGTCTAATCTTGGGAAGTGAGTGTGATTTGTGTTTTGGTGTAAGTTTATTAGCTAGCATTGTGCCTATTTTGTCTTTTTTTAGGTAGAACTTAGCTCCTACCCATTTAATATGTTTATCAGCTTTCGCCGTGAGTGCTAAATTTAAGGCTAGTCGTGCCGAATCAAGGGATGCTGTAGGGACACTTTTGGGGTCTCTTTTGTGTTTTTTGCGGAGGGCCTCGTATTCCTGTTCTAACTTAGCTAGGTCCCCCTGTCTTTCCTTTTTTATTTGTGAAGCGATTTGTATTAATTTGCCCCTAATGGTGGCTTTATGTGCTGCCCATAGGGTTTCTGCTGAAATCCCTACCGTGTCATTAAGCTTGAAGTATTCTTGCAAAGTTTGAGAAAGCTCTGTCACCTCTGATGGGGTCGGCAAGAATGGACTCGTTAAGTCTCCATTTAGACCTATTTTGACTATAGGCTGCCCTGCGTAGAGAAAGAGATACCATGGAGTGGTCGGACCAGGCCGCTTCTATAATTGATGATTTAGTGGTTAATGGAATATGTTTGGTAGAGAGGAGGATATGATCTATCCTTGCATATGTTTGGTGAGGGGAGGAGTAGTGGGTAAAGTCTCTTGTGGAGGGGTTCTGTTCCCTCCAAATGTCTGCCAACCCGTGCTGGAAAATCAGTTTTGCTATCTTAACACTGCTTTTGAGTGGTCTAATGGGTTTCGATTTAGGAGGGTTAGATTTATCTAGGCCTATATCAAAGGCTGTGTTTGAGTCTCCACCCATGATCGTGATTCCCTCAAGCAGGGGTTCCAGAATTTGGAACATCCTACGAAAGAATTGTACTTGACCTCTGTTTGGGGCATAGTAGGAGATGAAGGTATATTTGTGTTCGTCTAGAGTACCTTTGATGAGAAGAAACCTTCCCTCCGGATCTCTACGCTCCAGCTGGACAGTGAATTTGCAATGTTTTGAGAAGAGTATTGCAACCCCCCTAGTCTTATCCTCTGCATTTGATAGGTAAAATTGTGGGAAGTGAGCATGGAGGAATGAGGGAGTGTACCGCCCTGGGAAGTGGGTTTCCTGTAGGAGGACTACGTCAGCGTTATGAGACCTATATGCTTGGAATGCCTTCCTCCTTTTCATGGGAGAATTTAACCCTTGTGCATTATGGGAGATTATGCGAAGGGGAGGCGTGAGTATGTTATTGGAAGCCATGGAGCAGAGAGGTGAAACAGTCAAACAACCCCACGTTACCTACCGTATCCTGGGTTAGATCCTGGGAGATGATGAGCGGTGGAGGGAATTCATTGGTGGCATCGCCATTGTTGCCAAATGTTGCCTTCTCGATGATGGCTAGGAAGGAAAGAAGGGTAGAAAAAGAGAGAAAGGTAGAGAAAGAGAGAAAAAGAAATATTAACGATGTAGAGTTACGGCCATGGAATGGCCAAGAATGGAACGGGGGGGAGAGCTCCCCTCCTCCATTCAAAGCAAACAGTTTACTATAGCCCTTTTCTGGGGCTAATTTCCCATCACTCGGGCATGAAAAAATCATTACCGAATGATAGGGGGAGGCGCTAGGCAACTGCCCCGGCCCCAAACGACTCCACCGAAAACTTGTAAATAACAACTATTCAAGAAAAAAAATTTTCAACAGTGAACAAAACCAGCGTGAGTCTCATGAGGCGTCGTGGGCACTAAACAGCCCAGTGAGCCCTGGAGGGATAAAATATCACTGATATGTGAGTATGGGAGGTTAAATGCTAATGTCCTGGGTCATCACATCACAAAACAAAACAAAAAAAAAAAACAAACAAAAAAAAAAAACTTTTTCCTTTTCCCTTTTCTTTCCCCTTTATGGTTGTGCTTCACTGAGTGGAGATGTAGATCTGACCCCATGGTTAGGTCAGAACCGTTGAAATCGGAGTCCCTGTAGATTTATTGTACTTCATGGGGGAAGATTGTCCTTTGCTTTCTTGGTCTTGGTGGAATCCCGTAGGGGTGATGTGGGGCTTGTCGGCGTGGGACGTTTGACGGAACCTTGTTGTGGGTTGGAGGTGTCCATTGAGTGATCTTGCATGATGATTCTAAGGTCTAGTAGCAATCGTTCGCCCTCTACAAAACTGGAGAAGGAGTATTGTTTGCCTCTGAAGGTAAACTTCAGAGCGAAGGGGAAGGCCCACCGGTACTTGATGTCCTTCTTGGAAAGGGCTAGAAGAAGGGGTTTCAGGGACCGTCGTTTTTGAATTGTAAAGGGGGAAATGTCAGCAAATATTTGGATGCTGTGGCCCTGAAATTTGAGCTGAGATTGCTGTCTAGATTTTTTCATTATTTCTTCTTTGATGGAATAGAAGTGGGTCTTAACCACTATGTCCCTAGGTGAACCATCTTTCCGGGGTGGGCCCAGGGATCTGTGCGCCCTGTCTAATTCCAGCTTGTGCTCCGGGACTCCAGGTATAAGATATTTTATAACGTCCTGGACTGTGGTTGGGATATCGGGGATGTTTTCTGGAAGACCTCTTATTCTGAAATTCTCCCTTCTTGATCTATTTTCAAGATCGTCGATCCTTGCTTGTGCCATGTCAAGTTGGTCCTGTAGGAAGTGAATGTGGTCCGTGTTCTGATTGGCTCTCGTGATGGTAACATCTAATTTATGTTCGATCATTTCTATTCTAGACCCCAAGTTTTGAAAGCCTGATCGAATGTCCCCTGTAATCTTGTCTGCAGTCTGTGTCAGGCCTCTGGTAAGCAGCTCTGAGAACTTGATAAAGAGATCAGCTACAGTCAGTGGCATGTCCTGATCAGAGCCACCAGGGGCTGTGGGGAGGCCTGGCTGTTCTGGGGTTAATGCCATAGGGAAAAGTCCATAGGTTCCCTGGTGCCTTTCCAGCAGTGAGATAGTGGGTGTAGGGGACGGATTCTGGCTGCAGGGGAAGGAGCTAGGAGCCTGAGGTGGGTAGGAGGGTGTTTCAGGAGCCAGCACTTGCCTGTGTTCTTTCCTGTCTCCTGCGGTGCTGTCTCGTGTCTGAGAAGCGGCCGCCATCTTAGAATTCCCTCTGTGTTCCCCGCTCTCGAATTGCGGTCCCAAGTTCCTCCGGGCTGTCCCCCCAGACATGTGCTGGTGCTCGGGGGTCTCCGCCGCCAGATGTGGCTAAATGTGGGTGGATTGCTGGGCCGGTTCTGCCGCTATGGGAGCCGTGTGGCCGGGGCAGTGCGGAGCTCCGGTCTCAAGCGGCCATCTTGGACGGCTCCGCGCATGCACCTTCGCATACTACTGACTTCTGCACACTTCTTTACTTATTACTGACCTCTGTACACTGCTCTACACAATTCTCACCTCTGTACACCTCCCTACATACTACTGACCTCTGTACACTGCCCTACATATTACTGACCTCTGTACACTGCTCTATATATTACTGACCTCTGTACACTGCCCTACATACTACTGACTTCTGCACACTGCTCTACTTATTACTGACCTCTGTACACTGCTCTACACAATTCTGACCTCTGTACACCACCCTACATACTACTGACTTTTGTACACTGCCCTACATATTACTGACCTCTGTACACTACCCTTCATATTACTGACCTCTGAACGCTGCTCTACATATTACTGACCTCTATACACTGCCCTACATACTACTGATTCTGCACACTACTCTACTTATTACTAGCCTCTGTACACTGCTCTACACAATTCTGACCTCTGTACAACTCTCTACATACTACTGACCTCTGTACACTGCCCTACATATTACTGACCTCTGTACACTGTTCTATATAATACTGACCTCTGTACACTGCCCTACATACTACTAAATTCTGCACACTGCTCTACTTATTACTGACCTCTGTACACGGCTCTACACAATTCTGACCTCTGTACACTGCCCTACATACTACTGACTTCTGTACACTGCCCTACATATTACTGACCTCTGTACACTACCCTTCATAATACTGACCTCTGTACCCTGCTCTACATATTACTGACCTCTGTACACTGCCCTACATACTACTGACTGTGACCCTGCACTGACTGCCAAAAACTAGCTTGCCCAGTACCCTACAGGGCACTTTGGCAGGCTAAACAGGAGAGAACCTGATGTGCTAACCTGCCCAGTGTCTACTGCTATGTCCTGCTCCTGCTGCAATTCCGCAGCAGCAGGACAGAGCATTGTGGCAGGCTGGGGGGGGGGGCGTGCCACGCCAATGCGCTAGCCTGCAAGCATCCAATTTGGGGGGTGACACCATGTTTTACAGCACCAGGTGATGTCACTGAGCCCCAGCTAGGAGGACTGCATGGAATATGACTGATCACTGGGAGGGAAGGAAGAGGCTAAGTCTACATAGGGACCATGTTAAACCCTGCATCCTATAGTGGTATCCTCAAAGTTCTATCCATGTATTACACTGAGCCATGGTACATGTATGGACACTATGTATACAGCTACATTATAGATGTTTTATTGATATATATATAGTTTCCTCCCACACTCCAAAGACATGCTGGTAGGTTAATTGACCCCTGTCTAAATTGTCCCTAGTATGATTGTTTCCCCCATTAACATCTATACTGGCTCATAAATGAGGATATCCATTTGGTATATATAAACAGAATAAATTACCCGTATTTATCGGTGTATAACACGCACAGGCGTATAACACGCACATTAATTTTAAGAGGGACGTTTCAGGAAAAAAAACCCTACATTTTAAATAAGAAACTTTGAAGCAAAATAAGAGTCAGTGCCCATCTGCAGCCTGACCATTGCCATCAATGCAGCCTGATCAATGCCCATCTGCAGCCTCACAAGTGCCATCAATGCAGCCTCACCATTGCCATCAATGCAGCAGCCTCACCATTGCCATCAATGCAGCAGCCTCACCATTGCCATCAATGCAGCAGCCTCACCATTGCCATCAATGCAGCAGCCTCACCATTGCCATCAGTGCAGCCTGATCGAACGGAACAGTGGTCCAATGGCGGCCCAGGAGACGGGGCTTCCTATTACAGAGGCCGCCAAGTAAACAGGAGATTCTCACTGAATGTAATCTCACGGCGTTCATCCCGCCCCGCTCCCTGTCCCCTCCGAGGCAGCTAAAATTGAAGTATTGGCGTATAACACGCACACGCTATTTGCACCCGATTTTTATGGTGAAAAAGTGAGTGTTATACGCCAATAAATACAGTAGCTGGTAAATGTTATTAGCCTCAATTTAAATGACTTTCCCCAAACCATACATTTTCTGAAAGCATAGGACCAGTAGAATAGAAAGAATGTGCTACAGATTTTTTAGACCTGTGTTATTTGTGCAAATGTTTATCAAAATTATATTTTTGCTAAAAATACACTAAAATCATTCAATCATAAAAGCAAAACATACAGCACGCCTGCTAAATTCCCCTAAGTTTAAAAGCTAAAACTGTATTGAGTTAACATATAACAAATAGTTATACATTTTTAATTGCACCTTTTAGCAAAATGGTGAAAATCAAGCAACCAAAAACAAAACAAAATCTGGAGGTTATAATTTTTCACTTACAACTTTTAGTGTTTTTTTTTAGGGTCCCCAAACCATAGATTTTATGAAAACGCATGTTCTGTAGAATAAAAAGAAGGTGCTACTGATTTTTAGGCCCCGCAAATGTTTATCAAATCATTATTTTCACAAAAATACACAAAAATAATTATTAGCAGCACAAACACAACATGACTTACAATTTTCTAGCTATATTCATACTAAATACAAAATCTAAAACTGTATTGAGTTAACCACCTCCCATCCAGCCAATGTGCATATACAGCCAGATAGAAGCAGCTCTGATGCTGGTGGATGTACCCGTTCAATCACAGCATCACATAAATGTAAACAAAAGTCACATGCTGCGGCTTCTGACTATTTCTCTTCACACAGACATGTCTGTGAGAGGAGAGAGTTGTTTTGCTACTGTGAGCAATCTATGCAGCCTGTCACACACAAAAACAATCTGCCAGCCAGTTTTTTGTTTCCCTTATCACTGGTCAACAATGTACTGTGCACAAACTGCAGCTAGTCACCTGTCCTAATGTCACCAGTGCAGCTAGGAACAGTGTTCTTGATTGTTGTGATGCCAGGTCAATATACACAAGCCCCAGTGTCCTAGTTACCAGCATCCTGATCACCGCTATACCAATGACCTGATCATGGCCATACCAGCATCCGGCTCACCGCCATACCAGTGTCCTGATTACCGCTATATCAGCATCCTGATCACCGCCATACCAGTGTCCTGGTCACTGCCATACTGGCATCCTGATCACCATCATAACTGAGTCCTGAACAGTGCCATACCAGCATCCTGATCACCACCATACCAGTGTTTTAAACACTGCTATACCAGCATCCCGATCACCACAATACCAGCATTCTGATCACTGCCAAACCAGTGTTATGATCATCACATACTAGTGTCCTGGTCACCACCATACCAGAATCCTTATCACTGTCACACTAATGTCCTAAACACTGCCATACCAGCATCCTGATCACTGCCATACCAGCATCCTGATCACCCAAATACCAGTGTTCTTATCCCCACTACACAAGTGCCAGTGTTCCATCCTGAGTGATGCCAGACCACTGTACACCAGTGTCAGAAACCATGAACCAGACCGAGACAGAAGTACAGTAAAATCACACTTGTTTATTAATAAAAAGGTAAATAGAGTAAGCGTAGTCAAAGCATAGCCAGAGTACAGTAACTGGATGGGGTAGTCAGCCAAGCCAGAGTTCAGTAACCAGATCGGGTAATCAGCCAAGCCAGAGTTCAGTAACCAGATCGGGTAATCAGCCAGGCCAGAAGTCAGGGATCCAAGTAGAGGAACAGCAAGCAGGAAAAGGAGCCAGAAGGGATGTCAGCAAAGCCAGTCTTTAAACAGGAACGCAGGAGATGGATTCTTGTGATGTGACCAAGGCAAAGTCAGGAATGAAATGAGCTGGAGATCTTTAAGTAGGCGGGACTGACGAGCAGATCCAAAACAGCTGGTTAACTGTGGAGAGAGATGAGAGCTGGCAATTAGACTACATTTGAGCAGCCAGCTCAAAGAAGGAAGGGCTGAGCCAGCCCTGACAACCAGCCCCAGTGCCCTGATCACTGCCACACCAGTATCAACAGTATTGTTTTACCATGTCGAATAAAATGTACACAAGTGAGGAGGCATTCCAGATTCTGAGCATAACAGACTCTCAATGTCAAACTCAGATTCTGCATATGAACCCATGGACAGCAGTGGATCAGTAACTGATTTAGAGGAGGAAAGGGGCCTAACAAAAAAAATAGGCATTCTGAGGAGCAGCAGGCAACCACCAGAAGTGCAATACATCCCTGTGAAATGGTGAACAACAGCAGTGAAGTACACAAAGATGAAAGGCCACGTAACAGTAGTGGGGTGTCACATCAGCCACCAAGGATGAAGGCCCATACTACTGTCCCACAGGAACTTTTAAATCCTGTTTGGCTACCTTACAATTCAGCAGCACATATAATCGCTCCAACTACAGTTCAGACAGGCATTTAGGAGGCAGAAACCCCAAATTGCATGCCCATTCTTTTTATTTATTTATTTCTCACAGAAGTATTTTAATTCAATTGGCAACCAATGTAATCTTTAGGCCCAGCAGTATATCAACCTAAATCCCAGCTAAATCCCAGCTGTGTGTATGCCCATCCAAGTGGAAACCTATCACAGTTCAAGAATTTAAAGTGTTACTTGGCCTCATACTAACTATGGGACTCTAATAAAAAAAAATAAACTGCAGTCCTATTGGTCCACAAATGGCTTTTACCATATACCAGTCTACTCCTTTATTATGTTGAGGATCCGCTATAAAATAATTATGTGATTTCTACACTTCAACGACAATTCCCTGTGAGTGCTTCCTGAAATCACCCCAAATACAACATGCTTTATAAAAATTAGGCTACTGATCAACTATTTTACCCCAAAATTTTCACAACAACAACATAACCAAACTAAACAGGTCTGGGTTTAAATTATACAAACTTTGTGAGAGTGCCAAAGAATACACGTATTACTTCCAGGTTTATACAGGAAAAGACAGCCACCTGGATGGCCAGCTTATATGGGGAGCAGTGGAAAAAATGTGTGGGGCCTTGTATCACCCCTGATCCATCAGGGGTACCACCACTATGTAGACAACTTTTACACCAGCCTACCCTTTCTTCTGCCACCTTTACCTTCAGAAAACTTTGACCTGCCATACAGTGTGGTCAAACCTCAAGGTCAGCCAGTTTGTGGAATGAAGAAATATTGGCCTAAATGGAGGGATAAATGGGATGTGTATGTCTTTCTTCCATACATGAAGATAGTTTTATCCCATGTGTCCATGAACACTATTGTAAGCTAGAAGCATTTTTCAAGCTTCAGCTTCTAGGAGCAGAAAGAAGCACTTTTTTGCATTTTTGGAAACAATTTGCCAGATTGAAAAAAAAGCTGACAGCTTCTAGAAGCTCCTAAATGATGTTAACCGTTGCTAAGCACTGGTTTCCAGGTTTTTTTTTCTCAGCCAGCAGCCCACCGGCGTCCTTAACAACCAGTGTATAGCTGGTTGCCAAGGAGCAGGCTGGCAAGCTGGCTGTCACGTCCTTAACAACGGGTGATTTATCAACTGTCAGGGGGGGTTCCCTGCTGACAGATGAAAGTAAACAACACAATTGTCAGCAGTAGGGACGAGCCCGATGTTCGCCTGTTCACCAAACAGCGAACAATATGCGGTGTTCGTGGCAAATTCTAAAGCTGACAGAACACCGTTAAAGTCTATGCGACACTAACATGAAAAATCAAAAGTGCTAATTTTAAAGGCTTATATGCAAGTTATTGTCATGAAAAGTGTTTGGGGACTTGGGTCCTACCCCTGGGGACATGTATCAATGCAAAAACAAATTTTTTTTAAAAGTCAGTTTTTTGGGAGCAGTGATTTTTTTAATGCTTAAAGTGAAACAATAAAAATGAAATATTCCTTTAAATATTGTGCCTGGGGGGTGTCTATAATATGCCTGTAAAATTGCACATTTTTCCCGTGTTTAGAACAGTACCACAGCAAAATGACATTTCTAAAGGAAAATCGCAGCTGATCGCAGCTGTAATGAATTGTCGGGTCTTGGCAATATAGATACAGGTAATTGAAAAAAGAGCATGGGATCCCCCTGTCTATTACGAGGCCTTTTGGGTCTAGTATGAATAATAAGGGGAACCCCGAATCAAAAAATTGCATGGGGGTCCCCCTAAAATCCATACCAGGCCCTTCGGTCTGATATGGAAATTAAGGGGAACCCTGCGCAAATTTAAAAAAAATATGGCGTAGGGGTCCCCCCCAAAATCCATACCAGACCCCTCAGGTCTGGTATGGATTTTAAGGGGAACCCTGTGCCAAAATTAAGAAAAAATGGCGTAGGGGTCCCCCCAAAACCCATACCAGACCCTTATCTGAGCACGCAACCTGGCAGGCTGCAGAAAAACAGGGGGGATGAGAGAGCGCCCCCCTACCAAGCCACATGCCCTCAACATGGGAAGGGTGCTTAGGGGTAGCCCCCCAAAGCACCTTGTCCCCATGTTGATGGGGACAAGGGTCTCATCCCCATAACCCTTGACCAGTGGTTGTGGGGGTCTGCAGGCGAGGGGCTTATCGGAATCTGGAAGCCCCCTTTAACAAGGGGACCCCCATGTACCCCTACCATTTCACAAAGAAGTGTCAATATGGTAAAAAATACAAGAGACAGCTTGGGACAAGTCCTTTATTAAAAAATAAAAAATAAAAAAATAAAAATGTCCCCTGAAGAAAGTTCACACCAATGGACCAAAAAAGAAAAAAAAAAAGCCGCAACTGATCCGCCTCAATGGGAGGCTCCCGTAGTCTTCGCTGTGACAGTTCTTATATAACTGAGGGGAGGGCCACCCGGTGACCCCGCCTCCCTCTGATGCATGGGGCTTCCCCGGTGACCTTCTTTGTTTCCTTCCGGGTCGGCGGCTGGTGTTCAACATGATTGACAATGGACCTGCAGCGGGGCATATTGTTTGTTTTTTTTTAAATAAAGAACTTGTCAAAACTATGTGTGGGTTTTTATTTACTTTTTAACACTTTTTTTGGTGAATGAGTAGGGGTACCCCTACTCATTCACGTGGGGGGGGTTCAGGATCTGGGTTCTTCCAGAGTCACCCACAAGTCACCCACTGCATCACCACAATCACCGGCCCAGGCTTGTGGGGAAGAGGATGGATAGAAGACAATCCGCAAATCCATACATGCTCTCTAATAAGTCCAAATTTATTGTAACTCCATAAAAGATAAGAATATGTACAGCAGAAGTTAACGCATTTCAGCCATAATGGCCTTGTTCACAATAGTTATGTACAAAAACAGAACAACATATAGAGTAAAAACACCCCCTCCTCCTTCATTGATCACAGAGATTTCCAATTAACCTAATGATTGTCAAATTGAAACAATGAAACTAAAGAAAGAGGAGGATTACAATTGTTCTGGAAAAGCAAACCACAAAACAGAAAAAATATTCAAAAGAAATTATTAATAAACGAAATTTATGTAAATGTAAATCCAGGTCCCATCTGAGGTTTAACCCCTGGGGGGCTCAGGTTTTAAGCCTAAAAATCCACTAAGCTTCCCTATTCAAAAGTGGCCTACCCTTGCCCCCCTCCTGGGCATTGGAGTCAATCTTTCAATGCCAGTAAACCTAAAAGGGGACAAATCCCCAACATGACATTCTCTGAAATTATGCAAAACTTTAGAAATGTGTTTGGCATTAGGATAACAGTATTGCTAGTACATAGGGCAAGTGCAGTGCACCACACATATTGCAAATTAGAAGCAACACAGTATATCAGGTTCACTGCATATTGAGTCCCGCAATAGATATATTGTTTGATTTCAAAACTTTTGCCTGAATTAGGAGAACTAATTGACTTCCAGGGTAAGGCAGCCAGGTAAGTTGGCATTTAAATTATGTAAATAAACTGGGGGACAGAAGGGAACCCAAAGTGACAACCTAACCTCAAAACCTTATGGAGACTTGTATCTGAATAAAGGATGGGTAAAGTCTTTTTAATTATGCCAACCACCTGCTGGTACTTGTTAGAAAAGGTAGTAACAAAGGTGGCTGGGCAGCCAGGATCAGATCTCCCTTCTTCTATATGCCCTTGTCCTCATCAACATGGGGACAAGGTGCTTTGGGGGGAAAGCCCCCTACCCCAAAGCATCACCCCATGTTGAGGGAATGTGGCCTGGTATGGTTTAGGAGGCCTGGTATGGTTCAGGAGGGGGGAGCTATTTACTGGTTGTTAAGGACACCAGCGGCTGCCCGCTACTTAACAAAAATGCTACAGCTCCTAAACACTGCAAAAATGCTTCCAAACACTGCAAAATGCTGGCAAAAATGCTAAATATTAGTGTTTTCATACAGTGGTTTTTTAGCAGTTTTTTGGGTGTCTAGTGTTAATGGAGCCTCAGTGTTGCCTATTTTACACAGAATGAATGTACATGAAACGTGTTTATAAATAGACCCCCAAGTGTTACTTGAATGCAATGATTGCCATACTTCTGAAACTGCATTTGGTTAGTTCTTCAATATGCTTAGCTGTAAACAACACTCAGAGGTGTTCCAGTCACAGCACAATAGGTATTGTATTTAAATTCAGAATCAGCTGCTCAACATACAATCAAGTGTTCTATGTAAAAATAATATAATCAGTGCAATGGTGTATTTAATAGAAAAATGACACTAATCAAATAAAAGCTGCTGAAACAGTTAATGTATAGTACACCACACTAGTAACCTAGATGCATGAAAGTTTAATAAGGATTTAATTAACAATGGATCTGCTTTATATCCATGTTGTATTACATTAAAATAAGAAAGCTGGTGATGCATAATAGAAAACTGAAGTTATATGTTTTTACACAGCACATATAAAGCGTTATTTTTTTTCAAAAGCATGTTCTACCTATGCATTTTAATGACTTGAACAAGATAACGTTGTTTTGGCTTTTACATGCAATATCAATGTCCACTATATTTTACTTTTTTAAAAAGGCATTTAGCTGCTGTGCAGCTCTTGCTGCAATATGCATACTTTAATGGGAGCTTTCTCACATTCTTGTAGGCTATAAGATATGCTCAGTCATCCAGATTTAATAATGCCCAGCATCATCTAACTGAGATGACTGAGGACATTACTGTAAGTGCAGGGTGTCATGAATCGAACCCATGAAGAAATACTGTAATTGCATCCTCTCTGCCTTGGTGCAGAGAGTTGCACTATAGTAATAACATAAGTGCCTCGCTTTGCATCTGTAATGTCCACCAAGCCCAGACAAAAAGCAAAGACAGAGGGGCCCTGTAGTGTCACATGATCAGCTTGAAAACATTGGAAAAGTAAGTATTAAAGTGGTTGCACACCCTGTACAACCACTTTTATCTACAGGTAAGCCTATATTAAGGCTTACCTGTAGATGCTGGAAATATCTCCTAAACCTCCACAGTTTAGGAGATATTTACAACAAAGCCGTGCACCAATTTCTACGGCACATGCACACTTTAGAAAGGGCAGATCATGCCATTTCTAAAGGGGGTTATGCGTGACTGACGGCTCCCGCGTGCATGAGCGGGAGTGATATCACGCGACTCCTGCCAGTCACAGAGCCGGAGTTTGCGGCCCCAGAAGGAAGAGGGGTGAAGATGGACACTCGCTGCTAGTAGGGACAGCAGTGACATTGCAGGCTTCAGTTTCAGGTAAGTGACACATAATGGGCTACAATGCGATGCATCGTAGCCCATTATGCATTACCTTTGCAGGGAAATAAAGAGGAAGTAAAACCCATCAGGGTTTACTTCCTCTTTATGGTGTGCTTTTATGAACATGAGATGAGCAGAGACAGTGAATATCATAGCTTATCTCCACTATACAGCAGTTTAAAAAGTGGTGATGAGGAGTGGGGATGATGTTCCCCATTTCTCATTACATCTCTGTGAGAAGCTGCCAGTTACAGCAATGCAAATGGCCAGTTTATTAAAGTTTTACTAAACCCACAACACTAAAATCAGTTTGCATATGCAGTAAACCATGCTTGGTATACTCACTGTGGAACATAAGGGGTTAATCCTCTGCACTGTGTAAAAAGGCTGTTTGATCCTGTATGCAAAGATCCTCCTCTTCTTCCACTGAATCCAAAACATGTCCAAATAAGACAGAGTTACTGGAGTCAGGCTGCCCATGCTCAGTTTGGTGTGTATTGCTAGAGAGGTTTTTTCCTGGAAGAGTGCATGTGATCAGCACAGGGCCAATCAGCACCGTCCAGACAGAGGGTCAGGGGTCGTGGATCCTGACAGGACAGTCAGTGCAGTGTGAAAACTCATCCTACAAGCTTTAACTAAGCACTGATAGAAGTCTCAAGACTGCTATATACTGCTGAGGAGAAAATGTATTTAGCCATTTATTTTTACTAAAATAATTGCATTTCTGTGTTTTGTGTACTGTGGGAGACCAGATATAGTGAATACAGGGTTCTGGGTTTAGTAACACTTTAAGGTGCAATGTATGCACCTTACTGGTCATGAGGGTTATGTCCCCTGCTTACTCTGTCATCGCTTGCTAGCCCCTATAAAAGTTAGGGCTTTTTTTTCAGCAGGAATGAGAGGGAATGCATCTCCAGAACTGAATGTATATAATAACTGTGTGTGCTGGAGGGTCTATTGATGCTGGCGGCTGGGGGATCTATTGTTACTGGAGGGGATCTATTGTTACTGGGGATACTTATGTTGCTGGGGGTCAATTGTTGCTGGAAGGGATCTAGTGTTAAGGGAGGGGTCTATTGTCCCTGGTTGCTGGAAAGTCTATTGATGCTGGCTTCTGGGAGATCTGTTGTTGCTTGGGGGGGGCATTGTTGCTGGAAGGGATCTATTTTTCTGCTGTGGTCTATTGTGGCTGATGAGGTCTATTGTTGCTGGTGAGGGATCTATTGTTGCTGGAGAGGATCTATTTGTGTGTGGCAGGCTGTTGTTGCTGGGGGTAAATTGTTGCTTAAAGGGATCTACTGTTGGGGGAGGAGTCTATTGTTCCTGGCTGTCTATTGATGCTGGCTACTGGGAGATCTGTTGTTGATGCTGGGGGTCTATTGTTGCTAGGGTGATATTTTGTTGCAGGGGTCCATTGTTGCTGGGGTGTCTATTGTTTCCTGGGGGATCTATTGTTGCTGTGGGGGGTATATTGCTGCTGGCTGTGGGGGATCTGTTTTATTGCTTTTCTTATTATCATTAACAAATCCCATACAACTTACTTAGCACCACAAAATGATACATAGCTCTGTATTCTGTAAATGAGGCAGTGCTTAGAAGTGGGTAGGGGGTGGAACCAAGGGACAGTGTTTGGAGGTGAGTAGGGGGCAGAGACAAGAAGTGACTCAGAAGGGGGAGTCCCAGCACTTATTCCCTATTCACATATACATATAACCTAAGCTAACGTTCTAACTGTTACAGGGGCTGCGAGCTGTGACAGAGGAAGCAGAAATCCTCATGGTTCCTCCTCACAATGAAAACATTTGCTCACGTCTCTTCCTTCTATCTCCACCTCTGTATGACCTATGTGAGAGGGACCAGTCATAAATAATTATGTGTTTTTTTACATCAGGGAATTCCAGCGACACTTGTAACCAAGTGTATTTATGGCTATATAAATACACTCAGAAACAAGTGTCACAGGAATGTTTAAATATACGGTAGCAGGCTGAGGAACACAGCGCTCTGATTCTTCTGCAGAAGACACAAGCTCAAACCCATCCACTGGAACCATGATATTCTGTGGCTCACAGCCACTGAATGATGGGTCCCTCCTGATATTCCCACTACCAGAAGTCCTGCTAAAAAAGAAATCAAAACAGGCTGATGATTCTGCTCATGATCCTGGCGTCTCACTGCATGTCTCCCAGGCTCCCTCTCTTATAAACAAAAAAAAAAAAGTCTGGTGTCACCAGTGACACATCTCCATCCCTAAATAAAACAAAAGCTACAGAAATTCACCCTGGGACTTTGAGTGAGGTGAACACCAATAAACATAACAGAGGTAAATACAATCTTAAATGTATTCAAGAAGGTGCATACATACATAATAGCACGAATGGATGCCAAGCCGGTGGAATGATACATATAACATAGGTATTACAAGTAAAATGGCAGGTAAAATAACACACATGCCTCTAATATATTCGGCACGTTTTGCGAGGCACAGCTCACTTCCTCAGGGGTGAAAGCGTGTGTGATGTATCTAAAATAGAACAAAAAGAATGTATAGCACAATAGTAGTTGTATTAGCACATGGTAGAAGGGGCCATGGATAAATGAACCCCGTATTCACCATTTGGCAAAACCAGAATGCTAGATGTACAATTCCCAGAGGGCGGCAGCAATATCAGTCTCGCCTGGGAGCCAGGGGGGAGGAACCAGGCAGAAACCCACCAAGGGGCAACCGGAGGGTGGACATGGCGAGGATGAAAGTGTATATCCCTAGGAGTCTCATTATGTCCATTGTGAATATCAGCTGTAAACATAAATGTGTATGTCAAAGGTTGCTGTGGTGACAAAGTGAACATGAATTAGTGTAATGATATGCATATATACTGTACATATGAATGAGACAGCCGAGTCCAACGGTGATATGGACCTAGAGACCAATGGCAAGATTGATGAAGAGAGACAGGAATCAACAGGAGTGGCAGTGAAGGCAATCTGAAAAAGAAGAAAAAGTTGGAAAAATAGATGACAGATGTGTGAAAAAGTGTGAAAGTACAATGGCAGACTCAAAAATGTGTGCTCAAATTAAAAACGTAGGGAAGTATATGAGTATACCTGAGTGAGGTGAGTGAGTGCTAGCCCTCAACAGAGAACTTCCGCATGTGGAGTGAAACCACTGTTGAGATGGGAATACTCGCAATGTCAGACCCCCAATTTGTACACCAGGCTCCATTCCCAAAGCCATGTGATGGATGGTGGACACGTGAGCGCTGCAAGCGCTCACCGCCTCTGGGGGTGCGCAGGCGCAATCAGCCCCGGCCATCCAAGATGACACATTACACCCAACTGCAGTGAAGCCACAGGCTCCCTCTCTTGGAACAATAAAGTGTGACCTGGTGTACCCAGTGGCGTACCTCCATCCCTATTGAACATACAAATACAGAGATTTTGCACTTGGGACTTTGAATGAGGTGTGACCCTATTATTGCTGAAATAGACATATTTATTGGTTCACACAAGATCTACAGTAGCCACAAACAGATGTCAGGTATATGAACATATTCATAATGTTGTACAAATATTATTGCAGTAAAATACAATTTTACATAACAAAGGTCCAAAATAAGTACAAGAATGCATCCTATTGACCCAACGTGTTTCGTGAACACCAGTTCACTTCCTCAGGGGTTGATACAAACTTGATATAAAACTGTTAGAGGGAATACACATGCTCATATTCACTGGACTACCATTGAAAATGTCTGTCCCGGGAGCTGTGGGTGTTAGATTCAAAAAGGCCCGGTAGGCCACACAGGGAGAACGCAGGGCCAAACCAACATAATGGCCTTTATGATGATGACATGGTGGAACATGTGCTCTAGCACAGCGTGTTGTTGCTTCGCTGGTCATCATGGAGCCACTGAAGGGCCCCCCCAGTGGCTCCTTGATGATCAGCATAACATGATGATCTAACGTAAGAAACAACACTCTTCTCCCCAAACTGCATCAGACCTATGCAAGGCTCATCAAGCCTTCAAGATAACTTTTTTATACCAATACTAGATGCAAATTAAAGTATTTAAATCTTTCTGTTATGTCTTATGTTATAATAAAGTGTCTACATGGCGAGAAAATTTAAAGCTCAACAAAGAGCAACTAGAACTAGAATTTCTCATTTCATAGAATCAACTATTCAAAGCAAAATAATGAATCCCAAACAAATTGCAGCCTTTCAGGAAATACTATGTGCTTTATATGATCTAAGAGCCGACCATAATACTGGAGAAATCACCAGTGCTCTAATTAATAGCTTTTTATTTTCCTTGGATATGCCAACCATATCCTCCCAACAACTTGATTTTCTTACCCAACCCTTCACTATCTCTGAAGTTCTAAAGGCTCTCTTCCTCTTTCCAAATCCCCACGTATAGGTGGTATCCCTACTGAACACTATAAACACTTTAGCCCCATTCACATCAGGCATGTCAAATCGTATGCCAAATCAGAGCCTATTGCCGACAACGGCATAGTCCGAATCGGTGTGATGCTGACTTTGCGGCACTGCACCGATTCCCAAAAGTACAGTATATCACAAAAGTGAGTACACCCCTCACAACACTGAAGAAATTACACTTTGCTACAATGTAAAGTAGTGAGTGTACAGCTTGTATAAGAGTGTATATTTTCTGTCCCCTCAAAATAACTAAACATACAGCCATTAATGTCTAAACCGCTGGCAACAAAAGTGAGTACACCCCTAAGTGAAAATGTCCAAATTGGACCCAAAGTGTCCAAAGTGTCAATATTTTGTGTGGCCACATATTTTTTCCAGCACTACCTTAACCCTCTTGGGCATGGAGTTTATCAGAGCATCACAGGTTGCCACTGGAGTCTTCTTCCACTCCTCCATGATGACATCACGGAGCTGGTGGATGTTAGAGACTTTGCGCTCCTCCACCTTCTGTTTGAGGATGGCCCACAGATGCTCAATAGGGTTTAGTTCTGAAGACATGCTTGGCCAGTCCATCACCTTTACCCTCAGCTTCTTGAGCAAGGCAATGGTTGCCTTGGAGGTGTGTTTGGGGTCGTTATCATGTTTGAATACTGCCCTGCAGGCCCAGTCTCTGATGGGAGGGGATCATGCTCTGCTTCAGCATGTCACAGTACATGTGGGCATTCATGGATCACTCAATGAACTGTAGCTCCCCAGTGCCGGCAGCACTTATGCAGCTCCAGACCATGACACTCTCAACACCATGCTTGACTGTAAACAAGACACACTTGTCTTTGTACTCCTCACCTGGTTGCCTCCACATACGCTTGACACCATCTAAACCAAATAAGTTTATCTTGGTCTCATCAGACCACAGGACATGGTTCCAGTAATCTGTGACCTTTGTCTGCTTGTCTTCAGCAAACTGTTTGTGGGCTTTCTTGTGCATCATCTTTAGAAGAGGCTTCCTTCTTGGATGACAGCCATGCAGACCAATTTGATACAGTGTGCGGCGTATGGTCTGAGCGCTGACAGGCTGACCCCCTACCCTTTCAACCTCTGCAGCAATGCTGGCAGCACTCATACATATATTTACCCAAAGACAACCTCCGGATATGATGCTGAGCACATGCAGTCAACTTCTTTGATCAACCATGGCAAGGCCTGTTTGGAGTGGTACCACTCCTGTATGGTCTTGGCCACCATGCTGCAGCTCAATTTCAGGGTCTTGGCAATCTTCTTATAGTCTAGGCCATCTTTATGTAGAGAAACAATTCTTTTTTAGATCCATAGAGTTTTTTTTCCATGAGGGGCCATGTTGAACTTCTAGTGACCAGTATGAAAGTGAGAGCGATAATACCAAATTTGACACACCTGCTCCCCATTCACACTTGAGACCTTGTAACACTAATGAGTCACATGACACCATGGAGGGAAAATGGCTAATTGGGCCCAATTTGGACATTTTCACTTAGCGGTGTACTCACTTTTGTTGCCAGCTTTTTAGACATTAATGGCTGTATGTTGAGTTATTTTTAAGGAGATAGAAAATTTACACTGTTATACAAGCTGTACACTCACTACTTTACATTGTAGCAAAGTGTCATTTCTCCAGTGTTGTCACATGAGAAGATATAATAACATTTTTACAAAAATGTGAGGGGTGTACCCACTTTTGTGAGATACTGTAGTTCCTGCACTACTTTTGGCAACTTCAGGGTGATTTTAAAAGACATCTGTGCATGAACCTGCACAGATGTCTTTCAAATCGCCCACCGAACTCGCACTGAAATGCGGGTTTGAAATCGTGTGTCAGTTAAGTTGAACTCTCCATCAGTGTGGCTTAAACACGCTCTTGCTCCTCACTTAGTGAATGTCTATAACATCACAATGTACACAGGACAATTTCCTAAAGAAGTGCTCCAGGCAGTAATTATCACTATACCAAAGCCAGAGAAGGATTTGACCCTCCCTAGCAATTACAGACCAATTTCCCTTCTCAGTTTGGACATTAAAATTTACGTTAAAGCAATTGCCTTGCAATTACTCCATATTGTAACTACTTTAATACAACCAGACCAAGTGGGTTTTGTTAAAGGGTGACAGACTCCAGACACCACTAAGTGCATGTCAAATACTCTTACATATGTTGAGCTCCATAAAATCCTTACATTGTTTCTCATGCTGGATGTGGAAAAACCTTTTGATCAAGTGCACTGGGGGTTTCTTGAAGCTACTTTATGTAAATTTAGATTTGCTGGTTCGATCTTGCCTGCTATTATTGTTTTGTCTATAAATCCAACAGCAAAGGTTTAGACTTCAGGGTTGCTTTCCTGAGAATTTCATTTTATAAATAGAACCCGACAAGGGTGTCCCTTGTCCCCATAATTTTTGTGCTAATGATGGAAATGTTCTCGATCAGAGCAGCTTCACAAGTTACAGGTGTCCAAATAGGTCAAATGTATAACAAAATCGGCCTGTTTGTGGACAATGTGATCCTTGTCCAAAGAAATCCGCTCATTTTTCTTCCACTTGTTCAGGAATTACTCATGTTCTTTGGAGTGGTCTTATACTATAAAATAAATGCAACTAAATCACATATTCTAGGCATTTACATAACTTGACCTCCACATACCCATACCTCTGGGTCGCTACCTCAATAAAGTACTTTAACTTTAAACATTTCCTCTTCCTAAGGAAGCCTCCTTTATAATGTTGGTTCTGCTAATATTTTTACCAATTGTACCAATTGTCATTCATCCCCCCAACCCTTGGGAGGGACCTAGACGAGACATAAAGCAACTGGTGGCATGTCTCTACCCAACATTTATCACTGTTACATTGCAACTCTCCTAGACCAAACTCAATTTTGGTTAGAGGCCTTCTACACATAAACTTTGGTCAGTTATAGAGGAAGCCTTGCTGCCTTGCACATAGGTGCAATCCTTACAGCAACTAAAGGTGAGAAGTCCTTGGAGTCACCTTACCCCACTATTCAAGCCACCATTAGGGCACTTAAATACTCACAAGGACATGTCAGATGTTGTTACTTCTATCCCCACACCTTTGAAGGTAGTTGAGTTTTATATTACAAATCTTAGGTTACATTCAAGGATACAAAAGGATAATAACACATTACAAAACCTATATTCTAAGGATGGTCCCAAACCTTTCTTGGATCTACAGACTACATATCATATTCCTACTAATGAGATATAAAAAACTTTAAATAACACACTTACTTCAGCATTTCTCTATACCCATGTCTTATTAAACTATAGTTTTTTTTATCATTTCCTTGAGTGGGCTACTTCTAACTTGAATGGTATTTCATATCTCTACAATGATTGGTACCTCCTCTTTTACTAAGTTATCTGCCCTGCTTAAATGGGAACATGATGTAGGGAAGACTTTCCTGCCCAAACATGGTTACAGTCTTTTCATTTCTTGTATGCTTCCACTTTGTCTGCCAATCATTGGGAGTTGATCTTTAAGATTACTCAAAGATGGTATTTAACCTCTTATAGATTGTCCAAGAAGTATCCTACTACCTCTCCACATTGTTGTCATAGTTGTGGAGATATTGGTACCCTTATCCACATTCTGTGGTACTGGAACTCTCTTCACTCCTTTTGGAATAAGGTGTTCAAGCTTTTATCAAAGTTTACACTATTCTCCATTACACCGACAGCTGAAATGGCGTTATTGCATATCAATGTGAATGAGATTCATAAGTCTTCTTGGACACTGGACGGTAGCTTTGCATATCCTGTTAAGAGCTAAATTTAACATAAAAGAAAAAGTGGAATACTAATCTCTCCCCCTCACTTACTGAGGTTATACATGATCTTAAAAAATTCTATGCCTTTGAAACAATCTTTGCAATAAAAAATCTCGCTTTGTCTAAATTTCTTGACAAATGGGATCCCTGGTTAAAAGACCCTTATTGAACTGTTGGCACCTTTTAAACTTTAACTCATGTAATCATATGATATTGACGCTGAGAATCTTCCTTCCACCCCCCATCTTTTTTGTATATAATATTATTAGCTAATGTTATCTACTGTATGTATATTTTAGTTAGATTAATGAGTGTTATAATGGCTACCTAAATGCTGCTTGATACTGCTTATACCGTATGTCTAGTTTATCCATGCCTGCATTGCTGGTTGAACTGAGATGTCTTCATTTATACCTTTTTTTCCATAATGTCCTAAAAGTATATCCTGACTGTGTTTCTTTTGTAGTATGTGATTTTTCTGTTGTTATTGTTATATTCTGTTAATAAAGACAAATTGAACATTAAAATAATGCAGTGAAGTGTTCATTACTAGAACACAGTGGGCTTAATTTAAGAAGAGTAGACTGTTCACTTAGTAAATTATCACGGTTGCCTGAATACCATTGCAGTAATTGCATCTGATAAGTCGCAGTCTCTGTTCAGCAGGCAATATACTACCTAGTTATTTTGATTTTTTATTTGTTGAGCCAGGTGGTGCTGACTGGGCCACTCAGCCTCAGTTCTCATCAGGAATTAGCCATCAAAGTAAACATGGTGAACATTTGTGAAATTTGAATATTAAATATGCTAGCAAAAATACTTTTTTTTTTTTTAGATTCCTTTGTGTGTCACTGAGTATTCAAATTCAACACAGGTTCATCTTTTTTACTCTACTTTACTTTATTCCCCACTGGATTTTTAAATGTGTATTGACACAGTAAAAAGGAGTTTAGAAACATTACAGTGCAATCAGATACTGTACATCACACAGTTATCACATGGTGTGTAAATATCTTTAGAGGTCTGTGAGGACCAGCATTTAAAGCTTCAGTTTGGAGAAAATGCAATTATAAAAAAAAAGAATAGTAAATAATCCTGATTGCTTGTTTCAATCTAAAACAGCAGTGGAAGAACAATTTCCCCTACATTAAAGTGAAAGTCTAAAATGTAATTTATTATTTTTAGAAAATCTCAGTTCAATAATAATCTGTAATTGTCTGAATCAGTGAACTGTTCCTGAAGTTTAAACTGTTCACAGAATGAATTCATAAACATGTATATTTGTTAAATGATTTATTTGCAACAAGTATTTGAGAACTTTTTTATTTAACTGGACACAAAAATTTCACAAAATATTGAATAGACATACTTAATCCCAATAAATGCAATGATGATTCATTATTTTGAAAATAATCTATGTTTTGAGCCGCTTAGCAAACTACAGATGAAAAGACATCCTAATTCTAAAAAAAATATATAGTACATGTAATTGAGTATAAATTGCTATATTTCACATTTTTAAAAATATTTGTCAAAAGACATTAGTTAAAACGACATATCTGGTGTAATCGCTATCCCAAAAGGGTGTTGCTGGCTAGACACTGTCTTCAGGTATAACTGAGGATATCCATGCTCATAAAGGTGCTTGAAGGTATGTTGACTCCTCTACATGTTTTGTGATGAAAACCACTTCTTCAGGAGAGATTACATACACTTCAGCCAGGCTGAGCAGACACTTAGGCACAACCAGGAGCAGGGATGACCAGAGGCGCTTCCCCACAGCGAGCACATGGCCCAACATTTAATGAAAAGGATCTAGATCAAAGTAACTTGACCCTGGGAGGAACAGAATTCAAACTGCTGAACATTCACATAGTGAATAATAAATCGGGAGGGGGGGGTTGAAGGGGGGGATTTGGTGTTTCCGTCTGATGCCAGGTAGTTAATGGCGCTGGCACTTTTCAAATATATTAATAGTAAAAAGGTCAGGTCTGAGCATGTAGTCCCTTTACAAAACAAGCTAGAGTGGGTGACTGGGGACAAAGAGGAGGCAAGTTTACAGTATTAAATACGTTCTTCAGCTCTGTATATACAAAGGAGCATGGAGGAGCTCATGTCCATAATGGGGGTGGTAGTGACACAGCCCCAAATGATCCACAATGGCTCAAAAATTATATGGGCCAGAAAAATTTAGACAAAATAAAGGTGGATAAAGCACCTGGACCAGATGGCATCCACCCACAGATCCTAAAAGAATTGAGCTCTGTCATATCAAGGCCATTGTTTCTAATATTTAGGGTCTCATTAATGACTGGAATGGTACCACTGGATTGGCGCAGGACCAATGTGGTGCCCATATTTAAAAAGGGATCAAAGTCATTGCCAAGTAACTATAGACATGTTAGTTTAACTTCTGTAGTCAGGAAGATACTGGAGAGTTTAATAAAAGACCACATAGATGAGTTCTTGCTGGAAAAAAATATTTTAAGCAACAGACAGCATACATTCATGAAAGACAGAAGTTGTCAAACAAACCTGATTTCTTTTTATGAGGATGTAAGTAAAATTAATTTTTGGTAAAAAAAAATTTGAAATAAGCGTTTATTGATTGGTTTGCGCAAAAGTTATAGCGTTTACAAAATATGGGATAGTTTTATGGCATTTTTATTAATATTTTTTTTTTTTACTAGTAATGGCAGTGATCAGCGATTTTTTATCATGACTGTGACATTATGACGGACAGATCGGACACTTTTGGTGCTATTTTGGGACCATTCACATTTATGCAGCGATCAGTGCGATTAAAATGCATTGATTACTATGTAAATGTGACTGGCAGTGAAGGGGGTAACCACTAGGGGGCGCTGTAGGGGTTAAGTGTGTCCTAGGGAGTGATTCTAACTGTGGGGGGAGGGGCTATGTGTGACACGACACTGATCACGGGTATCCCCACAGACATTGAGTCCATAGGACCTGCGATCACACTCATGGAGCTCACGCCGCCGCTGGCGCGCTCACGCTCGCATACCACTTCTTAAAGGGCAATGTACAGGCACGTTAATCTGCCTGTACGTGCCCTTCTGCCAACGTATATCAGTGTGAGCCGGTCGGCAAGCGGTTAAAGACTCTTACTCTGAATGTCCTATGGTTATCAGTGGTGTACCCCAAGGTTCAGTGCTGGAACCCTTACTTTTTTTTTTTTAACTGTTTATTTAAGATTTTACAGAGAAACAACAAAGGAAATGAGAAAATACATTCTCAGAATACATTCAGTATAACAAGTGGATGCTCAAGATCAAACGTACATGTAATATCCAAAATACATATATATGAGTATGTAAATAATTGTCCAAATATATAATGGTTATATAAGATATATATATATATATATATATATATATATATATATATATATATATATATATATATATATATATATAAGATATATTAGTCTGTTTTAGCAAGGCCCAGATTGCTGGACAGGTCTGTAGATTAGGGAACTTTTGGGACTTTGGTCTGAACTTACAAGGCTCAGGGTATATAGATATATCAGTATCTTCTTCCTCACTGGATGAGTCATCTGGGTTCTCCGAACCCTCATTTTCATCCAATAGTTGTATAAGTATTTTGAGGGCCCTAAAATCTTGGACCTTAAACCCCTTGTAAATGTCTGCATCTTTTGTCGGGGTCTTGCCCTGTTCAGTATCAAAGATGTATCAAAGAAACCTTTGCAAGAAACCTTACCTACAAGTACATCTTTGATACTGAACAGGACAAGACCCCGACAAAAGATGCAGACATTTACAAGGGGTTTAAGGTTCAAGATTTTAGGGCCGTCAAAATACTTATACAACTATTGGATGAAAATGAGGGTTCTGAGAACCCAGATGACTCATCCAGTGAGGAAGAAGATACTGATATATCTATATACCCTGAGCCTTGTAAGTTCAGACCAAAGTCCCAAAAGTTCCCTAATCTACAGACCTGTCCAGCAATCTGGGCCTTGCTAAAACAGACTAAAAAACAAATTGAAGGGTTGTCATTTCCACTCCAGGTAGACAACAACCTGTCACATGCCCAACGTTTGGCCCTGGATGGTATTATCCACAAGACCAGATCATAGTCAAACCATCCGACAAGGGTGGTAACGTGGTCGTTATGGATAAGGATGCATATATTGAAATGTGTAACAAGATTCTAAGTAACAAAACATGGTATCAACGGGTCCCGTCTGATAAACTTATTGAAGCCAGAGCCCAATACAAAGCAATCATTACCTGGGCACATCAGCAAGCCCTTATTGATAAGGACCTGCTGGAGTACCTGGACGTGAAATGCCCCATTACACCCACCTTCTACTCAATCTCAAAGGTTCATAAAAGCTTACAAAATCCACCAGGACGACCCATAGTGTCTGGGATCGGTAGCCACACAGAAACCGCCAGCAGATATGTCGATAGCCATCTACGTCCGCACGTGATGGCATTACCTTCATATCTAAAGGATACCCTAGATCTCTTAAAAGTGATCGAAGGACTTACAGTGCCCCCTGGAACTATTTTGGCTGCAATAGATATTGAAGCATTATATTCCAGTATTCCACACAAAAAAGGTGTTGCAACCATTGCAGCATTCCTTAGAGAACAAGATAGGAATGATTGAAAACTTTGTCAATTTATCACGACACTTCTTGAACATATTCTTGAACATATTCTTACCACCAATATGTTCTTGTTCAACGGCTCCACCTACCTCCAGGTACAGGGGGTAGCGATGGGGACATCTTGTGCCCCATCGTACGCCAACCTGTACCTGGGGGGGTGGGAGCGTGAGCTGTTTTCAGATGACGGTGCCGCGATACACCTTTGCCACATTTTATTGTGGTGAAGGTTTATCGATGACGTGCTGCTCATCTGGACAGGCTCTGCTCTGGAACTTTCGAAATTTATGACCTATATATATCGAACAATAACTTCAATCTCAAATTCACAATCCAACTAGACACCAAAAGCATTGCCTTTTTGGATCTACGTCTTTTCCTTAGCAGTGACGGGTCCATCTATAGCAACCTGTATAGGAAAGAGACAGCGGGGAATACAATTCTACACTATTCCAGTGCACATCCCCGTCCCTTAGTATGAAGCATACCATACAGTCAATATTTAAGACTGCCCAGAAATTGTGCCAGGGACGAGGACTTCTATCAGGAAGCTAAAGCACTATATAAACGACTGATTACCAGAGGATACAGTAAGAAGCTGCTTAAACAAGTATTTCAAAGGGCGAAAGCACAAACACGTGAGTCACTAATTTTTAGAACAAAGAGACCAGAAACCAAATCTACTACCAAATCTGTCACTACTTTTAGTGCACATCAGAATATTTTTCGGAAACTTATGGAGAATAATTGTCACTTCCTATCAGAGGACACAATTATATCCAAATATGTGGCAAATAGACCAGAAGTCACCTATAGGAGATCCCGCTCTATTAGGGACAGTCTGGTACATAGTCACTTTGCACCCGCCGCCCCCCTCCTTGGAGCGGCGGGTGGAAAGGAGACATTCAAATGTGGCAAGTGCGATCAATGCCCATGAATTAGAGAGGGCACTGGTTGTCCCTTACCAAGAGGAGGGTACCATAAACCCAAAACATATGCTGACTGCAGTACCGTTGGGATCGTCTATCTTGCAATGTGCCTATGTGGCGCATTCTATATTTGTAAGACGAAACACCCGTTTGCAAAACGGATTCAGGATTACCTCTACTATCTTGATGCGGGACTATTATATACCCCAATTTATAAGCATGTCGGATTATATCTTAGCTATGATCCTACATATATATCATTCTTTACACTGGAGGTGATACCAGAATCTGAAAGAGGAGGGGACTTTGATAAAAGAATCCTCCAGCAAGAGGCTAGATGGATCTTTGGTCAAAGAGCCACCTACCCACCAGGATTGAATACTGCTTTATCATTTAAACCATTCTTATAATCAGACAGCAAATATATGATCCAATTTTAAACCAACAAAATTGTATGGATCGTGTTGTACCTCCCATTCGGTGAGACACCGATCTAATAAATGGTCTCCTTCTCCCCTTCCCATCTATGTAATTGCCTTAACTTAACCTGATCAATGCAAATCTAATGTATATATCCTACCCCATTGGCCTAATCTTCCCTACTAATTGGTATGTTACTATGAACCTATTTCAATATAGATAGCTCATTAGATGACACAGTGGTGGAGAAGAAATTAGTAATGGTCAGAATCTCCTCATATTATTCTTTGATCTCCCCTCGGTTTCCCCTTCTCCGCATCCCCGTCCCAATCTTTCCTTCCCTTCCCCTTTCCTATGTTTATTATTTTTATGTATATATTTTGTAATTATGTAGCACCATCAAGAGATTTATGCACTATGTGTAACCTACAGTGATTAATTAAATAGATATTATGTGTTTGTTTTTGTTTTTTTGTTTTGGAAAAAGTTTTTGTCTAAAATTTGATGTATTGAATAATCTCTCTGGTTTGCTATAATGACTGGTTCTGTAAGACGTGTTCAGCATCTCACATTCAGGGCTCAGAGACTCAGCCATTGGCGATCAGGAGACTAGTGGTGCTGTTCGGGAGCCCCTGGTGGAGGGTAGGGTCATTTCATCTCCCTCCTTCCCTTCGCACGATAGCTAGTGCGTGGTGTGCGTTAGCGTGATGACGGCCGCTACAGGCCTTCTCGCGCATGCGCAATGCAGGGGCTCCCGCTCCGGAAGTAGAGTCAGGGGTCAACAGACCCTTTACTTCCGGAGGGATCACGCACACATAAGGAGACGCGGCAAGTGTCTCCATAGCCACTCACCACGGCAGGATACGCATCGTACAGGGGTGGAAGGTTCCCGGCTGCCAAGCCGTGCCATATCAAGACCCCTTAGAGGTAACTGATATACAAACTTTCCTCTCTTTTTTCTATCATAGAACATTGTGCCACGATATACTGAGATGTATATATCATGTCCAGCTTATCTGCTTGTTTGGTCAGGCAGGAGTTTGGACACTACCTAGACTTTTTTGGTTGAGAAGTCTATAACGGAACACACTAGTAATGGTCTACCTGCTATTGAAAACCATATAGTTCAACTTACCTGTTGTCATTTTTATGACAGCTTGTTAACATTTTAGCACCTCTATATCCTTAATACATCTATGGCCATATATAAGTAACACTATGTGTAGTATCTGCTCTGGATTATACCTTTACATCTCTTGATACATCTGTGATTTATTGCCACTACAATAAATGTAATTAAGTAAACTCTACCTTATTACCATATTCCCATATTCAGTATCAATGGTAGTTGTGATGGGGTCAGTACTGTGATCCATAATATAAATCACTCAATATTAATTTATAATTAAAGATATAGGGATTCAACGTGTAAATAACACCAGTAATCTTAATTAAGATCTACCTTATTGAAATAACAAATAAACATATTTTCTCATACAGGTTAAACCTGTCTGACATTTTGGCTATTGCGTGGTCCGACACTCCACTATCCAACTCCTTTGGCTCTGACTGCCATGGGGTATTGATCGTGGCTGGCTGACAACTACTGGTTCCCTGATGTGAGCTCTTGCTGTGCACGCTTCATTTTAGGCACCAATAATTGCTAGTGGGTAAGCACCTTTATCAGCTAAGGAAAATGTATTTGGGTTGTATACTCAAGAAACTATGGCTTCTAATGTTACTTTATGTAATCTAGATATACCTACAGATGCATGCGACGCCCTTGAAGAAGCAGGAAACTGCGAAACATGTTGGCCTTCTGCATATTCTAGCATCTCTCCAGCATCTCGCGTAATAGTATTCCCAGTATCAAGTACTAATAATGTACTCTGTGTAGCCTGTGATTTTAATGTATCAGACACTATGTTTTTGTATTAATATAATAAATTGAATTTTAATTATATTTCAATGATTCTGTGCTTACCTTATTATACAGATATAATGGTCTCCTCCAAAATCCCACTCTCAATGAGGCAGCTTAGGCTCTCTCTTATTAGTTTGTTTGTGAACTTTGTGTAAAAAAAAATGCGTTTTCATTTTTTTCCACATTTTCCAAAAACTTCTGGAAAAAAATGAACCGTTCAAAAGACTCATTATGCCTCATAGATTATATGTTGGGGTGTTAGCTTTCCAAAATGGGGTCATTTTGTGGGTGTTTCCATTGTCCTGGTGCTCCAGGGCCTTCAAAAGTGTAATAGGTGGTTGAGAAATGAGATGTGTAATTTTTGCGCCTAGAACACCTGATGGTGCTCCCTGCATGTTGGGCCTCTGTATGTGGCCAGGGAGTGAAAAAGTCCCACAGATGTGGTATCATAATACTCAGGAGGAGTAGCAGAATGTATTTTGGGGTGTCATTTTTGCTATCTAAATGCTATGTGTTGGAAATATCTTATAAACTGACAACTTTGTGTAAAAAAAAAATGCATTTTCATTTTTTTCCACATTTTCTAAAAATGTCTGGAAAAAAATGAACCGTTCAAAAGACTAATTATGCCTCATATATTATACGTTGGGGTGTTAGCTTTCCAAAATGGTGTCATTTTGTGGGTGTTTCCATTGTCCTAGTGCTCCAGGGCCTTCAAAAGTGTATTAGGTGGTTGAGAAATGAGATGTGTAATTTATGCTCCTAGAACACCTGATGGTGCTCCCTGCATGTTGGGCGTCTGTATGTGGCCAGAAAGTGAAAAAAATCCCACACATGTGGTATCGTAATACTCAAGAGGAGTAGCAGAATGTATTTTGGGGTGTCATTTGTGGTATGCACATGCCATGTGAGAGAAATAAGCTATTACAATGACAATTTTCTGAAAAAATAAAAATAAAAAAATAAAAATCTTAATATTGCAAAGAATTATGGGAAAAAATTACAACTTCAAATAACTCACCATGCCTCTTACTAAATACCTTGAAGTGTCTACTTTCCAAAAAGGGGTAATTTGGGGGGCATTTGTACTTTCCTGGCTTGTTAGGGTCTCAAGAAATGAGATAGGCCACCAGTACATCAGATGTGATACATTTTTTATGATTTGCACCATAGCTTGTAGACTCTAAAACTTTCACACAGACCAAATAATTTCCACTAATTTTGGGTTATTTTTACCAAAGATATGTAGCAGTATAAATTGTGGCCAAAATTTGTGAAGAAAAATTAACAATTTGCAAAATTTTATCACAGAAATTAAGAAAAATTAGTTTTTTTTCAAAATTTTCAGTCTTTTTTCATTTACAGCGCAAAAAATAAAAAAACCCAGAGGTGATCAAATACCACCAAAAGAAAGCTCCATTCGTATGGAAGAAAGGACAAAAAAATCATTTGGGTAGAGTGTTGCATGACTGAGTAATTGTCATTCAAAGTGTGAGAGCTCTGAAAGCTGAAAATTGGCCTGGACAGAAGGGGGGTTTAAGTGCCCAGTAAGCAAGTGGTTAAAGATGATTGAGAAATGTAATGTAGTGTATGTATAACATCAGTGTGAAGGCAATGTTTTAAACATGGGTTATTTTAGCTTTTTCTTCTACTTTAAACAAAAATCTCAATATGGGTTTGCATATTTAGGATTTATTATAGGAATAGGTCATCCAAATGCCCACTTATGAATATAATCTTCACAGGCACAAGATAAAAGTGGAATATTCATCCTGTAGTAATGTAATATTTATTATGTTGCTTACATGAATATAACATGTGCAAATGAGTCACAAAATAGTGTTTCATATGTTTTCCGTCTATTTAAATATATTCCACTGTGGTTTGAAGGCCAAATATGTTTTACATACTTATATGATCTATCCAAGCTTTGATTCCTGCAGATGTGAATTTGCATAAAGTTAACACTTTTATTTTTGCCTGTGTATAAAATGGTTCAGCATGAAACCCGGGCACATTTTTTCACAAATTATGTGACCCTTTCTAGCATCATTTGATTTCTGTTCTAATTGTGTATTGTTATTAGGTGTTTGCACTGTAACAGTAGGACCCCTAGCATCTTGAACAGATTTATTAATAATGATGGAAAATAGTTGCTCTGCTCCATGTACCCCATGTGAAAATGGGCAAGTTAACTTAACACAACTCTGTCACTGCCTGAAAAGGTTTCCAAAAGGGCATCGCTGCAAGTAAAATGGTAAAAATGAACCTTTCCCACACAGCCAATCTTTGCTGGGTTGAAGTGCTAAGCTGATTTCTGCATAGGGCCCACTTTTGACTATGTCAGATACCTGGTCTCCTGCTGAATGCTGTGATTTCTTCTGCTGGTCCCTACATAATTAATGTGTCTTGTAGTGCTGTGGCATAAGAAACCATAGAGTTTAGGGAAGGATACCGTACAGAATAATATGGTTTTCATGAACTTCTGGTATAATAAAAATAATAACATCAAGGAAAATATTATTTAACCCTAACCTAATTTTATTTACAATCTCATATTTTTATTATTTCCCCTATATTCTAAAATAGGTTTAAAAGTTGTACTTCATTGCCCAGTGCATATTCTGTAGATTGCAGTACATTCCTGTTATGTGTTTTCTTTATTTTGTTTGTGCTTGTAACTAGAAAGCACTAGTTGCTCACTGCATGCTTTCATGTGTTGCCTAAAATCAACCTTTACCCTCTTAAAAAAAGAGAATGAAGGGTGCTTCTGGATAGCAGCATCTGACAAGAGGAAGCGTCCCCGAAGGACTACCTAAGATGTGTACTATATGTGAACTACATGTGATGATAAATAAAAGGATAAATAAAACTCCAGTTCCTCCTAAAAAAACTGTGTTAAGCTGTGTTGCTTATTAATGCGACACCTCTGTTTTCCTCCCCACTAACTTTGTTGTAGATTTAGGGCCAACTCACTTCCTGATTAGATTTCACTCAGCATCTTCCACACTTTTCCTGTAACCCCAAGCTGTTTTGGGCATGCCCCTTGTAATCCTCCAGACCACAGTAAGTTGTGACAACTCACTGCCTGAGTTCATCAACTTTCCCGTAGCAATCAATGCATTACTTCTATTTAAGCTGGGAAATGTAGCCTGAGAACAGCACTCTCACATCACAATGTTCTGATAAGAACACTGTTGACATCTATCTACAGCTGTGAGGAAGTGTCAATGGTTGCTTATGTAAACAAATCATCTACATACATGCATGTAATTGTGCAGGAAAGAAATATCAATATACATGGTTTTTGCAGCCTGGAGCTAGTCTTTAAAAAAAGCTTAAGGCTACAATTGCATCTGTGAACTTTTACAATTAAAGTGGATGTAAACCCTCACATAAACCCAGTGAAGTGAACAGAGATGAAGCAAATCCTCCTACATAGGTTTTACTTGTTTATCTACAGTCTTCCCTTCCCTTCATCCCTTTAAAATGACATAATCCTGTTAAAATACTTTTTCCTCAATTAGGAGCAGAGAGGAGGGGGCAGAGAGGCTGCAGCTACAGTGTGTGAGAGCTGATTGGAGGAAAGGCACACACCCCCCTCCACACAGCAGTAGAACTGTGTTGTGAATAGACAAACTGTGTGCTGAGCTCCCTCCCTGACAAAAATGTATTTCATGTGTCGGGAAAACATATCAGATGTCACTCATGCTGATAACAGAAGAACAAAGCACCAGAAAGAAACAACGCTTAAGCCCCATACACATGGGAAGAATGTCGGTAGACATTGGCCTGTTAAAAAAAAAACGGCCGACATTCTGCCCGTTTGTATGTCAGCCTGTCTGACAGAAGCCAGCCTTTGGCTGGCTTCTGTTAGACATGCATGCTGGAAAACCAGCAGCCGACTGACTCCTGATCAGTGCTATCAGCCAATGGCAGAGAGCGCTGATTGGAGTGTTCTGGCGGGGGGGGCATCCCCCTGTCAGAACAAAACAGCTCAGTGTGGGAGATTGCTGGACTAATTTTGCATGGTTAGTACAGAGACTCTGACGGGGGTTGAAAGTTTTTTTTTTTGTGCAACCTGTGGGTGTACCTCGCTTTAGAGCTTTGGAGAGAGATAAGTAAACATTACAGCTATACAGTATGTACTTGCTCAGATATCAAAACTGAGATTTACAACCACTTTAAATTGCCAGCTTTAATCTGTTAAGTACAAGTGATTGGGGTGCCTTTAAAGCTGCTCAATATCTACTCCATACAATCAAAATGGTGTCTCTTCTGCTCTAAGTTTGGAATGATTGCAGGCCAGTTAATAATGGAGAATAGTGTGAAATCACTAAATTGTTTGTCCCCAATCTGCATTGACTGAAGGCAGAAGATGCAACGAGTGTCTGATATTGTGATGGAGATATTGAATTCCATATTTATATCAATGAGATTCAAGTGAACCATTACAAGGACTCTAATTAAATTGCTGTGCCCCATATGATGTATATGTATATATGTGTGTAGGTATTCGGGCATGTGTATATATATATATATATATATATATATATATATATATATACCGTATTTATCGGCATATAACACGCACTTTTTTCCCCTGAAAATCAGGGGGAAATCGTGGGTGCGTGTTATAGGCCGATCCCCGCCGATTTCTGTGTCATCGGAGCGATCGCGGCAATTGCCGCGGTCGCCGCCGACATACACAGCCGTGGGTAGATTCAAAAATGGCGCCGAGACTGCAGGGAGCCGAGATACACATACTCGAGTGTTCTCGGCTTTTTCTGGCGCCGCCGTCACGCCCAGTCCCGCCCCTGGACCTGTGTTATGTCCATCATAGGGCGGGACTGGGCGTGACTGTGAGCGGCGCCGAAAAAAGCCAAGAACACTCGGGTATGTGTATCTCTGCTCTTGTCGGATCCGAGATACACATACCCGAGTGTTCTCGGCTTTTTTCGGCGCCGCTCACAGTCACGCCCAGTCCCGCCCTATGATGGACATAACACAAGTCCAGGGGCGGGACTAGGCGTGACGACGGCGCCGGAAAAAGCCGAGAACACTTGTGTATGTGTATCTCGGCTCCCTGCAGTCTCGGCGCCATTTTTTGAATCTACACCGAGTGCACAAAGCTGCACTGACATGGCTGGACTGGGGCAGACCTGCACTAACGAAGCTGCACTGGGGCAAAGCTGCACTGGGGCAAGGCTACACTGGGGCAAAGCTGCACTGGGGCAAAGCTGCACTGAGGCATGGCTGCACTGGGGCAAAGCTGCACTGACAAGGCTGCACTGACAAAGCTGCACTGACAAGGCTGCACTGACAAAGCTGCACTGACAAGGCTGCACTGACAAGACTGCACTGGGGCAAGGCTGCACTGACACTGAAAAGGCTGCAGATAGACAGATAAGGCTGCATTGATGGGCATTTTAATGTAAGTTTTTTTCCTTAAACTTCCCTCCTAAAAATTTTTTTTCCTTAAAATTCTCTCCTTAACTTGGGGTGCGTGTTATACGCCGGCGCGTGTTATACGCCGATAAATACGGTATATATATATATATATATATATATATATATATATATGTGTGTGTATATATATGTATCTATGCGTATATATATATGTATCTATGTGTATGTATGTATATATGTGTGTATATGTTTTTAATATCATGATAGGGCCCAGCTCACCTTGTTTGAAATGCAGTTTTTGTTGTACACTCAAGGGAACCAGGGAAGGTCCCCAGGTGTTAATTGAATCAAAGAGTATTTGCAGACATTAAGGCTTCAACTCACCAGGGGGCCATTGAAGTGCAAATGCCCTAACTGTTTGGGCTGGGGGATCAAAGGAGATTGTTCATGAACTCAGACTGAGAGGCACCGGAAGTTTTAAAATCTTAGCATGAACTTTTGGAAAGCTTCAAATGTGGCCAATCAGAATTGGAGGCAATTGTTTACCAATGAGCAGTAGACTTCAAATGTAGCCAATCAGAATTTGATGCACCTCTGAACCAATGAATATGTTGCATCTGTTGATTGGTGGAGAATGCATATAAAAGAGGGAGAGAGCTAAAGGTTCTGGCTCCCTGTCCAGCCCCAGACCATCGAGGCGACATGATGTAAAGTATTCTTGTATCTCTCTTTCTGTTTCTTCCTAACCTTTTGTATCCTAGGAGTTGTCTTAGAATATTGTATAGCCTGTGTATGTCCATTGTAACCATTTCTAAGTTCACCCTAGATTATCTTTTCAGCCTAATGCAACACTGTACTTGTGGCATCACTTGCGATATATGATAAATTCTAATTATTCTAACTTTCTTTTCTGTGTAAATAAATGTAATTGTTTATCTTTTTGCCCTGTTATCGTTTGTTTTTATTCTTATATAGAAAAAGGTTTAATCACTTAATTTTGTACCATTTAACAATATACCCTTGATGTCACTAAAGAACCTGCTACCTCTGTGCTATCACATAAGGGCATGTCCACCCCTTTCACAGTAATATAGCTAAACGAAAAATGTAAAGTGCCTATAAATAATAAAAGAATAAAAGTCCACCACATACATATACATGCAGCTAAGTAGAGAAAAACCTATTACATGTACCCACACATGCTAAAGGCAGAACCCAGCATTTACATTTAAATAAGTTGATAAGCTTTTTTTTGCGCCTAAATATATTTGTTTTAAACATGTTTTAACCGCTTGCTATCCGCGCTATAGCTGAATGACGGCTACAGCGCGGACCTGCATTCCCGGGAGGCCGTCATATGACGGCCTCCCCTGTGCACGTGCCCTGCGCGCGCCCTGCAGGGCGCGCGTGGAGCGCGCTGTGATCACTGAGTCACTGAGACTCGGGTGATCACCGATCCAAGTAAGGGGCCGGTCCCGGCCCCTTACCATGTGATCAGCTGTCAGCCAATGACAGCTGATCACATGATCAAAACAAAAGCTCTGTGATTGTTTTTTTTTTCTCCTCGCGCTGACAGTGCGAGGAGAAAAAAAAGCCGATCACCAGCTCAGCAGCAAGGGACATCGGTCCCGAAGAGGAGGAGGCAATAATTATCAAACTTGAAGCACAGTCCATTTGTATTGCACACACTTTTATTTATCCAATGCAAGTATACTCAGGGGCAAAGATACTTCTATTAGTTATGAAAACCTTGTTTTTAAAACAAATTCAGTATAATTTCTATTCAGTTTGTCTTTTTACTTGAGTCAAGACAATTTTATTGGAGGTGCTACAAGATAAAAAGAACTAAAGGGTATTGTCTATTTTGCCATTTTGCTGCAGGAGCTGTCATCATTGAGCCATTGCTTGTAAAATGTAGCAACTAACTTTTACATCATAGCCCATGTAATAGCAGGATTTCATCAAAAGCACTGCTGTGCAACACATGCTATTACAACCCCTATATAATCTACACCTATCTCTGTCTTGTCAAGTAAAGGAACCCACTTGTTTTAATGTAATTAATGTTGTAACACACTGAAGCATGTACACTTACTGCTAAATTACTAGCCTAGCTACTATCACAAGCATTCTTGGCTAAAATAAAAATTAGGAGCAAAAATGACCAGTTCTAGGGGGACAACTTAATGCTATGCTATTTTGAAAGGGGAATGATAAAACCTCCCATCATGTTTTACTGACAACTGGAGCTCCATTAGGGAGATTTCTCCTCACTTCTTGCCATGATGATACATTTTGCCTGGACATACTCTTTAAACACTTGAATCCCAGGGCCATTTTAAAAACCCACTGTTAAGATGAAACTTAAGATGACTTCCATGGATGTAATGTGGACTATTTACCAGACCTTCCCGTATTTGCATGTCACAATACAAATTTTCTTTTACAATATTAGTTGGGAAATTCCCCATCCCTTGTCAATGGGCCCCAGATGTAGTCTGATGTTGAGGTTTCTCTATTTAAACCAAATGTCTTATGTTTACATTTGTCACACAGCTTATATCAGCTCTGTGATCTCACATATCACGTTACTTTCAGTAAACCTGACACAGACAAGCAGATCTGCTTATCATTGATGTCCTTTATTTCAAGGCTCTATATAACACCACCAAGAATTAGTGGCTGCAAGGGTTCAGGCTGTAACTATTGGCTTTCAGTGACAGCCAATATTCATCTCTAAGACTCTAAGAGCTGAAACAATCAGATCCTGGGCTTCTGAGGCTTTCTTGTACAAATGGTTTTATTGAAAATATACATCAACAGAATAGTACAAAAACAGTGATGGATGGGGGCGTGGCTTGCTGGCTTGTGTGGATGGCTGCCTAGATTACCAGCTCCACAGTTTATCCAGCTAAAACGACCTAAATAGCGGCTCCTGTGAAGGGGAAACATACTCATCAGCTGCCCAAACACTCCAGCACAGCGGACAGCCATGCTGAAGAGGAGAAAATCATCCACACTCCCCAGGAAACTGACAGACTATTATGCCCTGTCAAACCTGACGAGCGGCCAAGATGGCGCCGTCGGCGTTCGTGACATGACAGAGCGGCTCTCCTCCTCACATATAAATCAGAGCCTCACACTGACTCCGGAGCTCCACCGATCCTCAGGCATACAGGGTGAGTGCTCTCCTCCTAACTCACCCACAACTTCCAGCCCTGCCAAAACTCGGCTCAGAACGGATGAGCCACAGCAGACACAGCCTGTCACAGCTGCATGCCTGTTCACTCTCCCTCCTCCTCAAAAATCATAAGTGCTAGATGCATTCCCTGCCTCAGATCAGCCACTATCTGAGAACACCATGAAAAACATGCTGCTCTCACTAAGACAAACACTTTATACTGATCTTTCCACAGCTGTCTCCTCACTCTCACTAACTGTTAATCAGCATGATCAAGCCATAACACAAATGGATGCCAAGATGGGAGATTTATTCTCTGCTCATAATGAGCTAGTGGATGGCTTTGCAGACCATGAAGATGAACTTCAAATAATTAATCTGAAGCTCGCAGACCTCGAAGACCGCTCCAGGCGAAATAATATTAAATTCCGTAATATTCCAGAGTCAATCCAACAATCGGATCTGGTACAATTTCTGCAATCCCTAATGCGTGCCCTTTCGCCTGACCTATCTGCCCGAGACATGGAAATTGACAGGGCACATAGACTACCAAAGCCATCTCACCTTCCTGCTTCCACACCCAGGGATGTTTTAGCACGTATCCACTTTTTCACTGTCAAGGAAAAAGTCATGCACGCAGCTAAACGAACCGCGAGACTCCCTGACCCTTTCGCCAACATCGCTCTGTATGCTGATTTATCCAAAGCAACAATGGAAAATCATAGACAGCTGTTGACTATAACCAAAGCACTTCAGAATCATAAGATACCCTACAAATGGGGTTTCCCTACTAAACTACTCATTACTCATCAAAATAAAATGCATGTAGTTTGCACCCTCTCTATGGGTCTTACACTCCTGAGAAACTGGCACATCATCCCGGAGGAACGGCCATGCCCTTCTGTTCACCCTCCAATTCACATGGAGACCGGAGGAGACGCTCCAAATCCCTGACATATACGATCCGTACCCTTCTACATACCCACTAAATAGCTGGGAAACTGTAATGCCTCTATCCAGTACTTGCCTGCCTGTTCAAGAGATCCCTGTCCCACGTTGTGGACATCAGTTCTCTCCCCCCTGCTGATTGTTTGCAGTAGTTTCTGCACATTGAGCCCAGATCTCTTTTGTTACTAGGCTCGCCCTTTTTAATCACAGACCCTCTACCCACTCCCTACACCAGCCACTCTCTACCCACTTTTCTACCTAGCTATACCCGGGTCGCTACCCCCTTAAACATCAGACAACCCATCTCATTCACAGCAGATTAAGTGAGCTTAGCGACTCGAATTACGCCGATCAAGCACCACCCAGACCTGGGGACAATTCTCCCTGTCTTTACTATTCTAGAATGGCTTTTAAAATTGTCTCTATTAATGCCAGGGGCCTAAACTCCCCACAGAAGAGATCCACACTCCTCAGAGAAGCCAATACCCAAAAAGCTGATATACTTTTAGTACAAGAGACTCATTTTGCAATTGCCAAAACTCCCAGATTCACTCTAAAAAATTTTGATCAGGTTTTTTTGGCCTCAGATCAGAAGAAGAAAGGTGGAGTCCTCACCGCCATACGAAACACACTACAATTCAAACTGCATCAATTAATCGCGGACCCCCGTGGCCGCTTTCTGATCCTCATATGCGATGTAAATCAAATCACCTATACATTGGTCAACATTTATGGACCGAACAAACGACAACTGAGCTTCCACAACCGAATATACAAGAAAATAACACGACTTCGTAAAGGGAGACTTTTTATAGGAGGCGACTTCAACATAATTGGAGATCCCAGCTTGGACACTACATCCACGACTAGAAACCATCGATCTGCTCTGAACCCCTTTCTTCAAGCAAACAAACTTTATGATCCATGGAGATGCCAACACAGTAACGAACGTGACTTTTCCTACTTCTCCTCTTCTCAACTTTCATACTCCCGCATTGACTTCTTCCTTGTTGATAAACTCACCCTTCAAGACGTGACACACTCCGACAATGGATCCATCACATGGTCGGACCATGCACCCATCTCCCTTACTGTGGGAAACTGTAGTCGAAGGACTACCAGAATATGGAGACTTGACTCTTCCCTCATCTCTGATCCAAATATTGTCCAAACAATTGCTACTGAACACTGCTCCTACTTTGAAATGAACGATCAACCGGATATTGATAGGTTTGTACTTTGGTCAGCATATAAAGCCTACATGCGTGGTGTTTTAATTAAGCTTCATAGCAATGTTAAAAACCAGAGGTCTAAGCAGATTGACGAGGTCCTTTCCCAAATCACCCGGTTAGAAAACCAAAATAAACTTGCTCCATCTCCACAACTAGCCAGTGCCCTTCTAAAGCAGCGGCAAAAACTCCGTTCACTTTTACTCTTTAAATTTGAAAAAAATCTCAAATTCATTAAGGCCAAATATTATGCTTTAGGAAACAAAGCTGGAGCCTTACTAGCCCGACAAGTCAAGGCTCAACGTTTTAAAAATAAAATAGCTTCCCTTCACCATCCCACCACCAGACAACTATTAACAAACCCACAGGATATAGCTAACGCCTTTAGCGACTATTACTCATCCCTCTATAACCTTGCAAGTGACACAGCTACCCCTCAACCTACAGACCAAAGCATACACAATTTTCTATCTAGTATTGATCTCCCGACTATATCCCCTACTCAGTCTGAGGAGCTCTCTCGACCCTTTTCAGATGAAGAAGTCCTGAAGGCCATCAACACTCTACCTCTCCACAAATCACCTGGTGAGGATGGCTTCACCAACGAATTTTACAAAACATTTGCAAAACCCATTGCCCCACACCTAACTGACCTCTTCAACTCTGCTGCCACCTCTGGTTCTCTACCACTTGACATGTTACGATCAATTATCACTACTATTCCCAAACCAGAAAAAGACCCCACCTCCACATCTAATTACAGACCAATCTCGCTTCTTAACACGGATGTCAAAATATTTGCAAAAGTCATGGCATACAGATTGATGACCTGTCTTCCTTCTCTGGTGCACCCAGATCAAGTAGGCTTTATGCCAGACAGACAGGCCCCGGATGCAACAAGAAGGGTCATCAATCTAATTCATCAGGTCACCCGGTCTTGAACGCCTTCTCTGCTACTTTCATTGGACGCAGAGAAGGCGTTCGATAGAGTGCACTGGGGATTTTTAAGAGCAGTACTATCCAAATTTGGTATCACCGTCAGGTTTCAAACTGCCATACTCTCACTTTATTCAAATCCATCCGCCAGAGTGCTAACAGACGGAACCCTGTCTACACCATTCGCGATCACTAACGGCACTCGCCAGGGTTGCCCACTCTCCCCTCTCGTCTTTGCTCTACTTATGGAACCTCTAGCAGCAAGGATTAGAGAAGATGAGCGCATTTCAGGCATCATACACAGCGACAAGGAACACAAAATAAGCCTCTTTGCCGATGATGTCATACTACTGATCACAAATCCAGCCCATTCTATCCCAGCAATCCAAGACATCATTGCTCAATTTAGCTCTGCCTCCTTCTATAAAGTTAACTCCTCTAAGTCCCTGATCCTCCCACTTAATCTCACAAGCAGTCAACAATCCCTCCTGAAGAGGACTCTCCCCTATTCTTAGACGAAACAATCCATCTCATATTTAGGTATTAAATTAGCCCCCTCTCTTCCCCAACTCTATGACCTAAACTATCGTGCTTTCCAAAAATTACTTCCACAACTTCTTAACCAAATACGCACAACAGGACTCTCTAAATTAGGAAGGATTGCCTTCTTTAAAATGCTTATCCTCCCTAAACTGCTTTACCTATTTCGTACAGTGATTCTACCTATACCCCACTCCTTCTTCACATCCATACAAAAACAACTTTCCAGATATATTTGGGAAACCAAACCACCAAGATGCGCTCACTACATCCTAACCAGACACCATAAAAAAGGAGGGGTAGGCCTTCCCCACGTACAAACTTATTACTACGCTTCCATCCTGGACCAGCTCTACTACTGGTGGCACCCAAACCCCAATAAGTCCTGGTCGATCATGGAATCATCTTCCTTCAAACCAAACACCCTACGTGAGGTACTCCTTCTCACGTCAGTGGGCTCTCTACTAAACACAAGGACGGATCCCCCGTCAATCACGGCCTCGTTGACAGTATGGAAGAAATTTACCCAGACGACCTCTACAGGTCACCCGTCACATACAGTACCAATCCCTATCAGATCGTTAATGTTGCTGCTACCTAACCTAAACCTACAAAATTGGCAGAAACACAAGATCAATACTATCTCAGACCTCTACCACACAAACAGTTCCCTAAAAACTTTCACAAATCTCCAAACCAAATACAAGCTTCCCCACACAGAAGCCTTTACATTCCTGAGGATCTCCCACTTCCTTCAATCTTCTAAACTTCCCACTATGACCAAAATACCTGAACCGATACACAACTTCTATACACACACGACTTACCCAAAACATGGTATCTCCACAATGTACTCTGCACTGAATGACGATCGGCCCTACTCCCAAATACCATCTCTATCAAAATGGTCAGAAGAACTAAACATTGCTATTACCCCCAATATGTGGACACGTGCCTTTAAACATACCTTCTCAGCTTCCCACTGCTCTAACCACTGGGAATCATATCAAAAAACGATACATAGATGGTATCTCACACCCTACCGTCTCTCCAAATTCTTCCCAGGACATCCCTCTACATGCTGGAGAACATGTGGTACTCTAACACACATACTATGGTTTTGCAGATCTATAAGTTCGTTCTGGAAACAAATATTTACCATGATCTCTAACATATCTCAGGTAACAACGCCTCCTAATCCCTCGTTAGCATTACTACATCTGGGCATTGAAAAATTTCCTACAAGGTCACGAGTAGTAATAGTGCATCTTCTACTCGCAGCAAAACTAAATATTGCCAAACTCTGGAAATCTACAGACTCTCCTTCCATTGCCAATACAATTACTGATCTGAACCTTCAGTGTGAAATGGAGAAATTAGTAGCTAGGAAGAATCTAACTATGGAAAAATTTTTGTATAACTGGTCTACCTGGCTTACACATCCAAAATGCTCCGTATCACTATAATGTACTCACTATTTCCCAACTTCCCCTTAGCTTGCTTTGTCTTCTTTATTCTCTTATCCACACTCATACTATACATTAATAACTCATTAAGCTGGTTGGTTCTGCTCCCCACCCTTCACCTCCCCTCCCCACCCCCCCACCCCCGTCTGGAGCTACTCTGTTTCTTTGTTTGCATTAATAAGCATGATCCACCACTGTTTAGTCTCATTTGTATAACTACCTATGCTATACTTACAACTTCTTTCTCCGTTATGGACTCATTTACTCCAGTCGGAACATCTGACGTGCTGTAACAACTGCATTTTCCTCTTTGTTCATGTTTTTTTTTTTTTTTTGAAAAATTTTATTAAAGAATTATTGAAATGAAAAAAAAAAAAAAAACAGTGATGGATACATCTTGGATTAACAGATATGAGACTGCCATTGTCTGTCAGGTTGAACTAATGATCAAGAACTTGAGCCAGGTCTCAAACAGTTCAAAGACGAGGCCAGGCGACATGCAAAGGAGTGTCCGCATCTCGCCATTACTGATAGAGTGGCGTAATATTGGTACAGAATTGTGTATTGGTGGACACTCAAGGGTAGCTAAGAAACATATAGCGAGATGATATTATAACATATAACATTACATAAGAAAAACAAGAAATAAAATAAAACTAAACTGAAAACTTCAAAAAGAGTAACATACCACAATATATAGTATATATTGTGTCACATCATGTATCAAATCCCAGCAGGGCTAAGCCTGAGGGCCAGAACCAGAAGAAGAAAAAGGGGAGAAAGAAACTAGAAAGACAGCGTGGTGAAAGAGGAGCAGAGAAAAAAATAGTATAAGCTTGTGATGCAGAAGAGGAGAAAGAAAAGGAAGAAATTAAGGGGGAAAAAGAGCGGGTAGGGAAGGGGGGAGGTCCCCAGAGTGGGGGGAACGGAGGCTCATTAAAGGGAAAGGAGCATTGAATCGAATTGTTATGGGTGGTTATGAGCCACCCAGGGTTGCCATACCCTGAGGAACTTGTCATGAGTGTCTGATAATACGGCAGTAATTTTCTCATTTACCATGATGTCATTCACGCAGTTTTTAACTGCTTCAAAGCTAAGGGCCGGGGTCTTCCAGGCCTTTGCTATGGTCAATTTAGTTGCAGTAAAAATATGTGCTGCCAGTTGGCGTTCAGGGCGAAGAAGTTCTGTAATCAGTTTCCACAAAAGGGCCTCAAAAGGGTCCCTCTTTATAGTGGTGTTGAAGAGATTGCGAAGTAGTGCATATATTCTGACCCATAATCTGCATACCCTGGGACAGGTCCACCAGATGTGCACCATTGTACCCTCCTGGGAGCACCCACGAAAACATAGTAGGGAATAAGATGAGTTAAAGCTTGCTAATCTAGCCGGAGTATAGTACCATCCATAGAAGATTTTGTAAGCATTCTCCAAAAAGAGGACATTCTTGGAGCATTTGGATAGTGTAATAATCATGATTTGCCAGTCCTCTGGATCCAATTGTTTCCCGAGCTCGGCCTCCCATTGGAGGTGATAAGGTCTCAGTGGTGGTGCCTTGGAGCTAATTATAGCTGCATATATAATAGATATCAGACCCGAGGATTGGGGGCGCGATCTACAAAGACTTTCGAACGGGGTCATAGTATAGGGGGTGGATTGAGATTTTGTAAGCTGTTGGAGAAAGTGTCTGATTTGCAGGTAACTGTAATGCTCCCTAAGGGGGATGTCATGAGAGAAACGTAGAGCCGCGAATGGGATAATCTTGGTTGGGGTGAACAGAGAAAGGACGTCTATAAAGCCGTTATCGGACCACCATGCAAACTGCAATGGGTTCTCGCAACCTGATTGAAATAGAGGGCAGTGAAGGAGGCAGAGTAGTGGAAGATGAGGGGAGATTAGGCCTGCTGAGTATTTGACCGCATCCCACAACCGGAGGGAATGGGCCAGACATGGACCTATGGTAGAAGGGCAGTGCACCCTGGGAAGCCAAGGGAGGGAAGCTAGTGGCGTTGGATGGGAGTCAACTAAATCCATGGTGGCCCACAGTGGCATTTTTTGTTTCTCATGAAGATGAGACAATGGGGCGATACATGCTGCTGTATAATAAGCTTGCAGATTAGGGACTGAAAGGCCACCATTGATTCTGCGGGCATAAAGCACTTTCCTCTTAATCCTTGGTCTCTTAGATCCCCATACAAACTGCATTATTTTACGTTGATGTATTCGGAGGATATGGGGGGCACCTAGACTGGCAAAACTCTGAAGTAGTAGAGCAGTTTCGGGAGGTAAGTCATGCGTATCAGCGCTATTCTGCCAAACCAGGAAATCGGAAGTGTGGACCAAGAAGTAAGCATAGCCTCCAGCTTCCTAAAAAGTGGGGGAAAGTTGGCTTGATATAAACCCGAGTACCTCGGAGTAAGTTTAATACCAAGGTAGGGTAATAAGGTTAACCATTGGAAGGAGAATGCCGATTGAAGGGATTCTAATTCCGAGGGCTGAAGGTTGATAGAGCATTTAAATAAAGGAATTGTCAAAAACTGTCTTTTGTCATTTTTAACATTTTTGACAGTTTTTTAGTGAAATGGTAGGCCCTTACCATTTCACACAGGGGGGAGGGCCGGGATCTGGGGGTTCCCTTGTTAAAGGGGGCTTCCAGATTCCGATAAGCCCCCCGCCCGCAGACCCCCACAACCACCGGCCAGGGTTGTGGGGATGAGGCCCTTGTCCTCATCAACATGGGGACAAGGTGTTTTGGGGGCTACCTGAAGGGTCTGGTATGGAATTTAGGGGGACCCCACGTCATTTTTTTAAATTATTTTGACCGGGGTTCCCCTTAATATCCATACCAGACCTGAAGGGCCTGGTATGGAATTTAGGGGGACCCCCCACCTAATTTTTTTTTTTGGTTCGGGGTTCCCCCTTTAGCAAGGAGCAGACATGAGACAGAAAGGGGCCCGGATTGTCATTCGGGGCGTAGTAAGTCATAATTAGGGATGAGCTTCGAGTTCGAGTCGAACTCATGTTCGACTCGAACATTGACTGTTCGCAAGTTCGCCGAACAGCGAATAATTTGGGGTGTTCGCGGCAAATTCGAATGCCGCGGAACACCCTTTAAAAGTCTATGGGAGAAATAAAAAGTGCTAATTTTTAAGGCTAATATGCAAGTTATTGTCATAAAAAGTGTTTGGGGACCCAGGTCCTGCCCCAGGGGACATGGATCAATGCAAAAAAAAGTTTTAAAAACGGCCGTTTTTTCAGGAGCAGTGATTTTAATAATGCTTACAGTCAAACAATAAAAGTGTAATATCCCTTTAAATTTCGTACCTGGGGGGTGTCTATAGTATGCCTGTAAAGGGGCGCATGTTTCCTGTGTTTAGAACAGTCTGACAGCAAAATGACATTTTGAAGGAAAAAACTCATTTAAAACTACCCGCGGCTATTGCATTGCCGACAATACACATAGAAGTTCATTGATAAAAACGGCATGGGAATTCCTGAAAGGGGAACCCCGAAACAAAATTAAAAAAAAAAATGACGTGGGAGTCCCCCTAAATTCCATACCAGGCCCTTCAGGTCTGATATGGATATTAAGGGGAACCCCGGCCAAAATTTTTTAAAAAATGACGTGGGGTTCCCCCTAAATTCCATACCAGACCCTTCAGGTCTGGTATGGATATTAAGGGGAACTCCACGCCAAAAAAAAAAAACGGCATGGGGTCCCCCCCAAAATCCATACCAGACCCTTATCCGAGCACGCAACCTGGCAGGCCGCAGGAAAAGGGGGGGAGTGCGCCCCCCCTCCTGAACCGTACCAGGCCACATGTCCTCAACATTGGGAGGGTGCTTTGGGGTAGCCCCCCAAAACACCTTGTCCCCATGTTGATGAGGACAAGGGCCTCATCCCCACAACCCTGGCCGGTGGTTGTGGGGGTCTGCGGGCGGGGGGCTTATCGGAATCTGGAAGCCCCCTTTAACAAGGGGACCCCCAGATCCTGCCCCCCCCTGTGTGAAATGGTAAGGGGGTACTTACCCCTACCATTTCACTAAAAAACTGTCAAAAATGTTAAAAATGACAAGAGACAGTTTTTGACAATTCCTTTATTTAAATACTTCTTTCTTCTATCTTCCTTCATCTTCTGGTTCTTCTGGTTCTTCTGGCTCTTCTGGATCTTCCTCCGGCATTCTCGTCCAGCATCTCCTCCGCGGCGTCTTCTATCTTCTTCTCCTCGGGCTGCTCCGCACCCATGGCATGGAGGGAGGCTCCCGCTCTTCTCTTCTTCTTCATCTTCTTCTTTTCTTCTCTTCTTCTCTTCTTCATTTTCTTCTTCTGGCCGCTCCGCACCCATGCTGGCATGGAGGAAGGCTCCCGCTGTGTGACGGCGCTCCTCGTCTGACAGTTCTTAAATAATGGGGGGCGGGGCCACCCGGTGACCCCGCCCCCCTCTGACGCACGGTGACTTGTCGGGACTTCCCTGTGACGTCACGGGGAATGCAACAGGGAAGTCCCGTCATGTCCCGTGTGTCAGAGGGGGGCGGGGTCACCGGGTGGCCCTGCTCCCCGTTATTTAAGAACTGTCAGACGAGGAGCGCCGTCACACAGCGGGAGCCTCCCTCCATGCCAGCATGGGTGTGGAGCGGCCCGGAGAAGAAAATGAAGAAGAGAAGAAGATAAGAAAAAAGAAGAGAAGAGCGGGAGCCTCCCTCCATGCCATGGGTGCGGAGCGGCCCGAGGAGAAGAAGATAGAAGACGCCACGGAGGAGATGCTGGACAAGAATGCCGGAGGAAGAACCAGAAGAGCCAGAAGAACCAGAAGAACCAGAAGATGAAGGAAGATAGAAGAAAGAAGAAGTATTTAAATAAAGGAATTGTCAAAAACTGTCTCTTGTCATTTTTAACATTTTTGACAGTTTTTTAGTGAAATGGTAGGGGTACCCTTACCATTTCACACAGGGGGGGCCGGGATCTGGGGGTCCCCTTGTTAAAGGGGGCTTCCAGATTCCGATAAGCCCCCCGCCCGCAGACCCCCACAACCACCGGCCAGGGTTGTGGGGATGAGGCCCTTGTCCTCATTAACATGGGGACAAGGTGTTTTGGGGGGCTACCCCAAAGCACCCTCCCAATGTTGAGGGCATGTGGCCTGGTACGGTTCAGGAGGGGGGGCGCTCTCTCGTCCCCCCCTCTTTTCCTGTGGCCTGCCAGGTTGCGTGCTCGGATAAGGGTCTGGTATGAATTTTTGGGGGGACCCCACGCCGTTTTTTTTTTTTGGCGTGGGGTTCCCCTTAAAATCCATACCAGACCTGAAGGGTCTGGTATGGAATTTAGGGGGAACCCCACGTCAATTTTTTTTTTAAATTTTGGCTGGGGTTCCCCTTAATATCCATACCAGACCTGAAGGGCCTGGTATGGAATTTAGGGGGACTCCCACGTCATTTTTTTTTTTTAATTTTGGTTCGGGGAATTCCCATGCCGTTTTTATCAATGAACTTCTATGTGTATTGTTGGCAATGCAATAGCCGCGAGTAGTTTTAAATGAGTTTTTTCCTTCAAAATGTCATTTTGCTGTCAGACTGTTCTAAACACAGGAAACATGCACCCCTTTACAGGCATACTATAGACACCCCCCAGGTACGAAATTTAAAGGGATATTACACTTTTTTTGTTTGACTTTAAGCATTATTAAAATCACTGCTCCTGAAAAAACGGCCGTTTTTAAAACTTTTTTTTGCATTGATCCATGTCCCCTGGGGCAGGACCCAGGTCCCCAAACACTTTTTATGACAATAACTTGCATATTAGCCTTTAAAATTAGCACTTTTGATTATTCATGTTCGTGTCCCATAGACTTTAACGGTGTTTGCGTGTTCGAACGAACTTTTTTCCTGTTCGCATGTTCTGGTGCGAACCGAACAGGGGGGTGTTCGGCTCATCCCTAGTCATAATAGTTATTTTATTGTCCTGAACAGAACCCTGCAAAAGAAGGTATCTGCTATCAGGGTCAGCTATCTGTTTACTGCAAATAAACGGGACCGATTTACGTATAGCAATGAGAACCCCTTTCTGCTTAGTAGGACCGTTGGCTAAATAAACTTGGGGGTAATTTGCATAAAAGTATTTGGGACAGGAAGAGGAGGAAAAATGGGTTTCCTGTAAACAGGCTATGTCTATATTTTGCTGCTTAAGGTATTTAAAAACCTTGACTCGAGAAGAGCAACCAAACTCTCTCACATATCCTCTATACCGGGCCCCTTAACTCCATTGAGGGGGAACCCTGGTTTCGTGCCTGGGCTATCACATTCCTTCCTTAAACAAATATGGCCGTACGTTAAAATACTAGCGTATCAGTTCTTTGCTGACAAAACCCCTAGATCATACGAGAACCTAGTCGACCTTTCTCTGCTCAAATCCTTCCCCTTCTGGACGTACAGACAGATTCGACATTTCCTTTCTACTCAAGGAACAACCCCGACCTGGACCAGACAACTAACTTTATTCGAGGACATATGCACCCGCACCTCTCATTTCCCACATATACAATACACTCTCAGAAGGCGCCACATGCACTCCTGACTCAGCACACAAAGCTTGGGAAACGGACCTCCAGATGACCTTGACAGAGGAGGACTGGACATGAATCAATGAATATATACACAAGGGCTCCCCTAATGTAGCCATCCAGGAGAATGGATATAAAATCCAAACACGCTGGTATAGGACTCCATCACTTCTACATAAGTTTTGCCCTACTGTCCCAGACACTTGCTGGAGGTGCGGGAAAGCTAAAGGGACTATGTTACACATATGGTGGGATTGTGATCTATTACAACCCTTTTGGAAGGAAGTACACGACCTTATCTCACATATCACAACATACACTTTGGCCTACTCGCCTGCTCAGTATCTTCTCCACCACACTCACCTGACTAAAAGTGAGTATTTCAAATCTTTGGCTATGCATTTGGTGAATGCGGCTAGGCTCTGCATACCAACAAATTGGCGATCCACCTCCATCCCCACAATAGGGGAATGGTTCCGGAGGGTCTCCAGGATAGAGGAGATGGAGGAGTTGGTACATATCTCTCAGGAACGAATTCAAAAGTTCACGACCACGTGGTCTTGCTGGACTCACTTCAAATCAACCCAGCAATACAGAACATTCCAACCTTGACAATTACGCAGGCCTAATAAAGAGGTTAAATAGATATATAACTGAATTATCCAAAATTATTAAAATTTGAGAAGCATGGGGGGGGGGAGTCCCGCGCCGAGAGATTGGACAGACTAAACTTTTTGCTACTCTTCCCTTTGTTTCTTTTTTCTATTCTTTACCTTTCCCACTAAATATATTCCCTGCCACCACAGGGGGGCTATTTACATCCCCCTTTGAGCAGATTATGAGAGGTTACGCTCAGTACCATACGATTGTAACAAACAAAGAGTGTAAACTTGTCTATGCATGTACCTATCTATATTAATGTAATGTAATAATATTAATGTAATACATATATAACCTACAAAAGGAATGTAAAATACCTTTAATTCAGTGCAAGTTGTTGTATAATTTCATCTGCTAATAAACATTATTATGGAAAAAAAAAAAAAACCTTGACTCGTTTTTGTTGGGAATTCATACCCTGAACATTCAGGGACAACCAGTGAAGGGTCATTGGGTCAGATGTATAAAGCTGTGACCTACTCCATCTGCACACCCCAGGGGGAAGGGAAGAAGGGGAGGGAAAAAGAAATGAGAGAAGAAAAGGGGGATAGAGAAGAACATAAGATATGATAGTGCCGAGGAGAACTCGGATTAGAATGCGTAGTGAGTACATAGATGTATCACGATGTGGGCTGTAGGGCCCACTATGAGGTGGGACCGTGACCAAGATAAGTATCTTAGCCAGGAGCCAAAACATGGGGGGAGCAGTGGTCGGTCAGAACCACCAGCCTGTGGTGAAAATAGTACAAACAACTTAAATAATATTAACATAGAGTCTAAACAGTAGTTAAAGACAGTGTCAAAACAAGCAAATTAAGAAGAGTCACAATAGAGCAACCTTAGTGTATTACCAGCATATGGAGGTGTAGATGCGGGGGTCCCTCCCGTCCCCCAGGGACAACAGTCACGAGACCGTCAACCCTAGGAGGCTGGGTGGGACTAAATAACAAAACCACACCGCCAGTCCTACCACCCCACTGAACAGGAGTGAAGGACCTCAGGATGGAAACAGAATATACAACCCACTTAACAATCAATGGAGGCATGCCCCTACTCTAAATGTTTTACTCCCTCCCCATACTTCAGCAGACAAGGAGATCAGTCTCTTAAGCATAATAGGCCGACCAGCCCATTAGGGCCATCAGCAATGTAGAGGAGGCTTGGGGGGCAAAGTAACATCAGGGTCCTACCAGGAAACTTTTGGGGGGTAGTCCACACCCCTGACCACCATCTCACAGGTGGGGCAGTCTACAGTGGGGCGACCCCCCCAGCCAAACAGCAACCATCATGGTAGGGTGACAATGTGGCAGGGGGGCACCCTCCAAAACACGCTACTTCAATCCACGTGTAATGCTAGCAATTGAAACAAGAACAGTCAGTGCCACACGGGATCAAGCAGTCAAGAAAATTGAAATTAACACCAAGGGAAGATAGGGATCTTCATCCGTTGTTGGATTGTTGGAATCGTTGGGCCTGTATGTCCCACAATGCCTGGGATCCAGACTGAGTTCTTTGTGATGCTTGAGAGGGCTGGTGAGGGAGCCTAAAGGGGCCAGGCCTAGAGGATGAAGTTGGAGCATGAGGTTGGGATGAAGGGAGGCCCAGTTGCAGGTCCTGGAGGTGACATTTTAAGTCAGATGGGGAGGTGGCATGGAATTGGCGGCCCTGGTGGGAAAAAGAAAGTTTAAATGGGAACCCCCATCTATATTTGATCTGGTGGGATTGCAGAACTTGGAGATAAGGCTTGAGGCCTCGGCATCTGGCGATGGTGGCCGGCGAGAGGTCCGTGAATAATTGGAGGGAGTTACCTTGGAAGGAGATGCCCATTGCTCTCGGGCAGACTGTAAGAGTTTCTCCTTGGTTCTGTAATAATGACATTTGATGATGACATCCCTCGGGGGACCTTCATAGGGTTTGGGGGCCAGTGACCTGTGAATGCGGTCAAACTCCAACCAGTCCAGTGGGAGCCAATTCTTGGAAAAAAGCGGTAGCTGTTCCCTGCAGGTCAGTGGTCAGCGAATGCGGAGGTTATCCCTGCGGGCCCTATTTTCCGCATCCTCTGATTTATCTCTGAGAGTGTCTATTTCGGCAGACATTTTGTCTACCTCCCCCTTATGGTCCTCCAATACAGTGGTGGCCAGGTCCATGCGGTGCTCCAACTGATTAGTGCAATGGCCTATCTCTTTAAGGCCCCAGACAAAGTCTGAGGAGAGTTTACGGGAGGCTGCTGTTATCTCATCTCTAATGCCCCATACACACGGTCTGACTTTGTTCTGACATTCCGACAACAAAATCCTAGGATTTTTTCCGACGGATGTTGGCTCAAACTTGTTTTGTCTACACACGGTCACACAAAGTTGTCGGAATTTCCGATCGCCAACCACGCGGTCACGTACACCACGTACGACGAGACTAGAAAAGGCCAGTTCAGAACCAAGCGCGCCACCCTTTGGGCTCCTTTTGCTAATCTCGTGTTAGTAAAAGTTTGGTGAGAGACGATTCGCGCTTTTTCAGACTCGTGGCTTTCAGATCGTTTTCTGCCATTCAGTTTGTGCTTGTGGGTTTGTATCTGCTCTTCAGTGCATGCAGCGAGTACCATTGACTTGTCAGTGTGTTCTTGTTCATTCGTTACTGTTTTTCAGGTCGCTCTTCACAGGCCTTGCTGTTCTTCAGTGCGTTCTGTTACTTCGTTCTGAGCAGCCGACCGTTTTCTAGCCATGTTGCGTATGCGTACTCCTCGTAGAGTTCGTGCTGTGCGGGGGCTTGGTGTTGGGGTCCTGACCTTGACACAAGTCCAGTCCATGAACAGGGTGGGGAGGAGTTCATGGACCAAGAATTGGTTGCTTCAGCGTGACCAGTTCTCTCATATGCCTTTGCTCCGTGAGATCTGTGAGAATAATCCTGATGATTTCAGGAACTTTCTCAGGATGATGGACCCCGTGTTTCACCGTCTGTTGGCTTCGCTGACCCTTTATATTAGCAGGCAGGATACCTGCATGAGGCAAGCCATCACTCCGGAGCAGAGGTTGGTCGCTACCCTTGGCGACAGGGAGAAGTCTGCAGGACTTGAAGTTCTCAACAGGCATCTCCCCCCAGGCTCTGGGGATCATTATCCCAGAGACCTGTTCTGCCATCATCCAGGTCCTGCAGAAGGAGTATATGAAGGTAAGATTTTTATCCTTTAATATCACATTTTATTGTATTGAATGTTTGATAATATATTGTATTTCTTTCCTCATCCCCTAATTACCATGAATGTAATATGCTGTGAATGTCCCCTTTGTTCTCATGCATGATGGATTTTTATGTAATTATTATTTTAGGTCCTTCATACATATTTGCCCTTCAATAACCTCCCCAGCATGGTGTCTCCTGGCCTATATTCACCTCATGTAGTCACTTAACAATGTATTTTTTCTGCTCCATAGTAGTGCTTTACCCCAAACACCCCCTAAAATGTTTTGAAATGTTATTTTTGCTTTAAATTCTGGCAGAGTGGCAGAGGCTTATTTTTTGTGGTGTCCCCAAATAATTTTTAGTAACCCTCCGTCCCCCAACTGCTAAGTCAGCTGATCCCAATTCTCTATCCTTAATCATCTATCTGCTGACTTTGCCAAACCCATACACACTATACCCATCTCTTTAGTGCTCAGATTTATGGATGAATTCCCCAAAGCATGTAGTGCAAGGGCCTGCCTATATAATTTCAAATGGTACTGTTTAAAGTTTTTGTATCCTATTATTATCTTGATAGGCAATAGCAGAATGTCCAAATGTCCTCAAATGTGTATAATGTGTATTTATATCTTTGTATTCTGACACTTCTTACCTGTCCAGTGGGCTGCCAATAGTGTAACTAAGGAGGGGCTGTTCCAAGTAATACCCTGTATTTAGGCATTCATCTCTCAATGAAGTGAAGAGGGTTACCTGTCCAAAATTTCCACACACCCCCTATAATGTTAGAAATGGCCCATGAGAGGGGGGGAGGGGGAATATGATAGGTGTACCCTATACTTTGGCGTTGTTAAATTCCCCTTAATAAATGCTATCTGGAGGTTGACCCATAATGTTTGTGTCTAATCTGCTTGCCATGTTTCTGATCAAAAATAGTAATGTTTATTTTTTTTCCTCAACAGTTTCATTCCATGCCACAGGAATGGCAGACTGTGGCCTCCCACTTTGCCCAGCGGTGGGACTTCCTAACTGCGGAGGGGCAATTGATGGGAAACACGTCCACATCGTCCCACCACACAACTCGGGGTCATACTATTTCAACTATAAGGGGTTCAATAGTATAGTGATGTTGGCGGTGGTGTCAGCTAATTACGACTTCCTGTATGTGGACGTGGGGAAGAATGGCCGGATGTCCTATGGTGGAGTCATCGCCCAGACGGAGTTCTACAGGCGTCTCCAGAATGGCAGCTTGGACTTGCCAGCTCCAGAGGACAATGTGGAAGGACTCCCATTCGTGTTCGTTGCTGATGAAGCGTTTGCGCTGGGGGACCACCTGATGCGGCCATTCCCGATGAGGACCCTCACCCCGGAACAGAGGGTTTTTAATTACCGGCTGGCCAGAGCCCGAAGAGTGGTGGAGAACACATTTGGAATCCTGGCCAGCCGGTTCCACCTATTTCTGACACCCATCCATATGGCGGAGTATAAACTGAACCATATTATACTTGCGTGCTGTATTCTCCATAACTTTTTAAGGAAACATTCGGCCAACTATGCTGGCTCAGTTGGGCCTGAGGCCGGAATGATACATGAAACCCAACTGACGGCGCTTGAAAGCGGCCGTCCTGGCTTGCCCTCCCTGAGTGCCCGTGATGTCCGGTTACGCTACCTGGAGTTCTTTGCGGGTAGGGGGGCCATCAATATGCCAGCAAATATGTGAAGCCTTTTTATAATTAGAAAAAAAGAAATTCTTTGTGGACATTTACTGCTTGTGTTTGTTTTAGCTGACCCTGACAGAAATGTGTTGAGTGCAGAAAATCGTGTGATTGTGTAACCTTATACAAAGCACTGTTGGCTGTTATTTACTAAATGCAAAAACACATTTCACTACAAGTGCACTTGCAACTGCACTGAACCTGCACTTGTAGTGCAAAGAGGATTTGCCCTTAGGAAATAACCCCCATTTTCGCTGAAAACAGCAATTACGTCACCCCAAAAGTGTTGTAGTGTTGAGACAATAATCCACACATTCTTGATTAACCAACTTTTTTATACCTGCACAATCATATGTGCATTTACCAAAGGTTTTTAAAACAAACCAACATGTTTGTTGTATAACAATTTTTGGGGTGGCATTATCAAAAATAGAAATGTCCATTAACGATAAAACAGACCTGTGTAAAACCAACAAGAAAGACAAAAAACTTGAACTTACAAAGTTCACATTAGGTAAAACCTGAAGGCAATATCAGACATCAGTATTTAGGAACTGTGTTTGATATTGCATTCAGATGGGGGGAAATCACCCCTGGAAAAGCCAAATTTGGAAGATGCACACCAATTTACGAATGTCAACATGTGCTATCTGCCATCACGGGGGATCAAGGGATGTGTTTTGGGGGAGCAAGCCCTTCCTCACCGCTACTTTATAATTGAGGAAGGGGTTGCACCTCCAAAACGCGTCCATTGATCTCCCCGTGATGGCAGATAGCACATGTTGGCACACTGTGTGCATCCTCCAAATTCGGCTTTTCAAAACATTGCAAAAGCATTTAAAACATTGGACCACAATCCAAAAAAGTGATTTTGTGGGGTTTTAAATTTGCCCCAAAACATCAATGATGTTATTATTTTTTTGAATCACATCATTTATTTTTGTCTTGATGTTCTCCAATTCTACATTACACCCCATGATCTCCCCGATCAGGATCTGGGCACTTTCAGATGTGAAAGGATCTCGATCCCTAACATTACGATCACCTAAAAAGAGAGAAACCAAACAAAAACAGGTATCAAAAATCTGCCACCATCCATCTCTTACCTGAGTCTGTGGTCGCAGACACTCACCTGTTGTGGTGCCAATTTCCACCATATCTTCTTCTTCCTCCTGCTCTTCTTGGGTTGGGGGTATTTCACCTTCTTCCATAGGTGGGGGGTTTGTGGTCTCCTCGGATAAGGGGTGTCCTCTGAGTCTTTTCTCCCCTATGTAAAACAAAAATGCTATAATTAGCACACAGATATTTGATGGCAGAACTAGAAATAGGAAACATTGCTTGGAAGTGGGGTACAATTGTCAATTTTAGCCGAGTTCCAAGATGTCTTTTTCTTATTGCCCTTTGTCAAGCTGCAATACTTTACCTGTTTAGTACAAGCTTCACAGATGTAGCCCCCCCCTATAGTATACACTGGAGCACCTGTGTGGCCCCGCTAATAAAAATGGTGTTCTGGTGTCCCACACTAGTGCTCCAGTGTCCAGATGTGAAAACAGCTGCTCAGTGTCCTCTCCTTACACAGAATCTAGTTTGCATTTCATTCTAGTAACAAACCCATCTACACAAACAAATATTTGGCATCCAAGTAGGCCCTAAAAAATATGGGAAAATGCATATGGCCTAAACAATGGTGTTTTAGAGGCCGAAAGAAAAATGTTTGATACGAACGAATAATGGGCCCATGAACATTAAAGTTGCCCTTTTAAACTGTACAATTAAGAAAAGCATATGGAGCAGCACGAACGTAATAAAGACAAAAAGAATAGGAACACAGCACAACTACTTACTTTTTTGCAGCACTCTCCAGATCTTTCTGTACTGCTCTGGCTCTCCTAATTTCAGGTCTGACCACCGCTTCCTGAGCTGATCTTTCGATCGTCGTACCCTGAAATTCCTGTGAAGACTTTTGACCACTTTCCCCATGATCTTGGCCTTTCTGATATTGGGGTTGGGGTAAGGCCCATACTTCCCGTCATAGTCGGCCTTCTTCAGGATGTCCACCATCTCGAACATCTCCCCAAAGGACATATTTGTGGCCTTAAATCGTCTCCTTCTGGATCGGGGTGTGTCCGGATCAGGGCTTTCCTCCTCCTCCTCCTCATTGCTATAATTAGCACGCACCTGCTCTGACTCCGCCATGTGCTCTTCCCCCACTGCGCCGAACGAAAAGGGGCGGAAAAAGACTAGAAAGAATGTCAGGGGCGGGCAGAGTTACACGCATGCACAGTGTATATAAAGCGTAACACACGTGTGTATTACGTCTGATCTGTGAGCGGAGGAAGGAGCATTGGACGCGCCGATCGTAAGAACGAAGGTAAGAGACAAACTTGTGCCTATACTGCTTCTACATTGAGGCCTATATTGTAACAAGATTAGGAGAGTTTTGTCTGACATTAGGCTTTGTCTTGTGTTGTGTCTTGCAGTGAACATGGATATGCTAGTGAAAGACAATGACTTCATGTCACTATTCATTGATATGTTAAGGGAGCTGCCATGTCTGTGGGAGATTAAACACCCACATTACAAGAACCAAGCAAAGAGGAAGGCAGCACTGGAGCAATTGTGTGAAATTGTGAAGCAAGTGATCCCCACAGCAGACATCACCTATTTGAAGATCTTAATTGGTGGCCTGAGGAGTACATATCTAAGGGAGCGCAAGAAAGTCCAGGATTCGCAGAGATCCGGAGCAGCAGATGACATCTATGTCCCAGGATGTGGTACTACAACAGGCTGCATTTTCTGGCAGGCCAGACTGAACCCAGGTTATCACTCTCCAGTCTTCCTTCCACGCTTCCTTCCCACCGGCTGAGGCTTCTGACGCCCAACCTGGGCCTTCCAGGCAACAACACATGGAGGAGCCCAGACTGAGCCAGGTATAGCATTCTTCTAAATATTTCTGCTTGTCCAATCAATGATGTTAACTAGATGTTAGTTGGGAGTATTAATTTAGGATTGTGATTGATGAAACAAAAACTAAAACCATGTCCCTTTTTCATACACAGGGAAGTCGCAGCCAGGAGGTGGCTGGGCCGAGCCGGCTGGCTGATCTGCAGGTCCCTCCACTCCCCCTGGAAAGAGAAAGTGGCAGGAGGAGGAGTGCCCTAGAGGAGGCTGCCAGAGGACTCTTTTGGGGGGCTACAGTCCTGGGAGCACCACACACCGTGGAGGAGGACATTGCTGCTACCATTGCCTATAAAATGCAGAGGATGGAGGAGGGCCAACAAGTCACGTGTGAGTCGCTCATATTGGAGGCTCTTAAGAAAGGTATGAGGGGCCAAATTACAGCTCAGACACACCTTTGCGATGGTCCTCCTCCTCCTCCTGCAGGTCCTCCTCCTCCTTCTCCTCCAGGTCCTCCCAGTCCTCCTCCTCCTCCAGGTCCTACTCCTCCTCCTGCCACATCTCCAACAGCACAGCCACAGCCGGGAAGGAAGTGTGGAAGGAAGACCAGAAAGTGAGGACCCTGGGTTCAGTCTGGTCGGCCAAAAAATGCAGCCTCTTGTGGTACCACAGCCAGGGGACACAGATGTCATCTGCTGCTTTCCCGATCTCTGGGACTTCTGGACCAGACTGCCCTCCCTTACATATGGACTCCTCAGGCCACCAATTTTGATGTTCAAGAATTGATGTCTGCCGTGCGGGTCCCAGGCTTCGCTAATTTCTCCTGTTGATCCAGTGTTGCCTTCCTCTTTGTTTGGTTCTGAGCCCTTAATAAAGGAATTTTGTTTTGAATTATACTCTCCTATGTGTTTTACTTCAAAAAGGACAGTTTGTTTGTGAGGATTCAGGTACATTTCAAATATACAATGTGAAATTAACAGGGGACACCAACACCAAACAATCTCCTTGAGATTAAATAATAAAAGATATCAATGGTGTTGGGGTAACTTGACACACAAAACACACACAAAAATATTCTGGAGTAAAAATAAAAATAACATTGAACAAAGATCAGCTTTGGAAAAAATACAAACATTAAATCTAAAAAAAAAAGGCTTAAAATCCCAAAGAAAAAAAAAATAATAATAATTCTGTCAGATGTGACAACTAACAATATATTCAGGGAATCCCAATAAAAAAAAACAACAAAAAAAATTTGTGAGAAGTGTGTGTGAATATGAGCAGCAAAACTACTTAATTCTTGTCACATTATAAAGAAGAAGAGAGTGCGCTGTATTAAACCATTTTTGACATTGCAGCGTGACGAAAGTGCTGTATCCATTGGGAACGCTGAGTTTAGCAGAACGAGCTGTTCCGTGCCGGAATTTCTTCTGAGCATGCGTGGCACTTTGTGCATCGGAACAGGCCACACACGGTCGGAATTGACGCGATCGGATTTTGTTGTCGGAAAATTTTATCTCCTGCTCTCCAACTTTGTGTGTCGGAAAATCCGAGGGAAAATGTCCGATGGAGCCCACACACGGTCGGAATTTCCGACAACACGCTCCGATCGGACATCTTCCATCGGAAAATCCGACTGTGTGTATGGGGCATAACAGTGTTGCGTAATTTAGCTAACGTGGCATCAGAGTCAGCAGGGAGAGGACTCACCCGATCCGTGGGGAACAGATGGAGGCTATCAGCAGGAGATCCTGGTCCCACAGCAGAGAGCTGAGTGTCATCATCAGGCTCTGGAGATTCGGGCGCCATCTTGGATATGCCTTTGCTTAAGACTGGGGATAGTTTGCTGTGCTTCCGGCTTTTAATCTTGTTTTTAGTGGAGTGGTACATCACCGCTTGCAGCTCTGGGTACTCCGCAGTCTCCGGGGGTAGAGATGCAGCCCCCCCACTTTGTCTATGTCAGATTAGGCTGGGTGATTCCGACGGCGCGGAGCGGAGGAATCAAGCGTCCATTACCTTCGCTCGCGCTCATGCGCCCCCTGCTTCTGAGGCTTTCATAGGAGTGCACTGTGGAAGTTAATGTAAAGAGAGCTTCTTCATAGTGTTTTAATCGAGAGTGTGGTGACATCTAGGGTGAAATATGGGTGGCTAAATATACAGTATCTTACAAATAAATAAATTATAAAAAGAGCACTCATTGCCACATCCAAATAATATGAGAATTACAACTAGAAAAGAGTCAAAACTTACTGGCATAATAAGGAGCACAACAATAAGTATATAAAAATATACATTTTATTACATATTATATTAAAATAAACACCATTACCAAGATAGCTTCAGAAGAACAAACCGATGTAATGTTTACTGTGCATATATGCAAGTAGTTATCATATAAAAACAGTATCATGCACTACATGGCTGAATTGCCAGATCTATATATGTAAGTTCCTCATGGGTCAATGTGTTTCTCTTTCAAGCTTCATCAGGACTCAAGACGAGGTATAATAACTGTATAAGAGATAATACATAAAACATGATTACATCATGTACATGATTTAACACATTGTGGCTAGGATGAGACTCATGTAAGAGTCCCATCTCCATGCCCATGCACAGCCAAAGCCATAGACAAACCTTCTTGGATGGGCACCTAGGATACCACAAGGGAACAATCACATAGGGTAATGTGAGATAACAAACACTAAAGAAGCAGACAGATACATATAGCAATATAGTATATAGGCATATCCTAAATTCCACATATTATTGGTCACTATTTCCTTTACTTTTTACTACCCATAAAAAACAAGGGAATAACAATATATGTATTCACCTTTGCTACCACATTAAAGCCCTATCTATCCCCAAAAAAACAATGTGTAATGTGTTAGGCTAGACTACAACAGCTAAAGGATATAATGTGCTGAATCAAAACAATGAAAAAAATGTACCAAAAGCTCTAGGTCCAAGAATTAGGGATAAAAAATAATGGGAGGGGGGCTCAAGTGGTTAAGTGTGGCTAAAATAAGTGTATAAAATGGAATGGAATTTACCATCTCTGCCTCCTTCAGACCATCAAATGTCTTGACTTCTTGATATTTTCTGTGTTCTTCTATGGAAAAAATCATGGCAGACATCAATTCTCCCCCAACAGTTCTACCCAGGATACACTCATAGAAAAAAATTACAATATTCTGGGAATATGTCATTTATTGGAAGATTTCCCTCAACAAGCTACTCAACAAGCAGTTAACACAGCTACACAGAACCTTACTTGTAAACTCATCAAACATACATATGAATTGGCCCAGAGGATCAATATGATTGAACAGAAAATCAGCAATAGAATTTCCTGAGTTAATTAGATCTTGTGTCAAAACTAAATTTGACTAATGTCAAATTTGAAGATTAAGAGAACTTACTGAGAAAACATATAGGCTGATTTACTAAGGAAGGAGATGTGTAAATATTCACTTCAGTTATCTAATTATTTGAAATGCACCTGCACATGGTTGGGTAGTCAAAGTGAACAGAAACTTTTTACATAACTGCATAATCAAACTGGATATTCACACAAATATTAAGTGAAGGTCCTCAACTGCTTTAGTAATTCAATCTCATAATCTACAGAAATAGAGTTATAACTATACGTGTCTTAATAATGCTATCAAACTATTAATAATTAACTGATAAAACCATTGTTTCTAAACATTAATAACATCAATACATGAAGATGGGAACCCTGGGACATTACTGCCAAATCCCATTTTTATCATGGTCTAAAAACAGTCCTTAAAAAAACCCAATATACAGTCTTAAGATGTAGAACATAATGCCGATATCAAGCAATCTCACTGGCTGCATGCTTGCTCATTAGCATATATATGTACAGTAGGGATGAGGTTTGCGTTCGAGTCGAACCCATGTTCGACTCAAACATCGGCTGTTCGATTGTTCGCCTAATTGGGAATGTTACGGGCTATTCGCGCCAAATTTGTGTGGCGCGTCACGGCCCATAATTCACTGCGGCATCGCAGTGCATTGCTGGCTGATGATTGGCCAAGCATGCACTATGACCCGCATGCTTGGCCAATCACAGCGCCGTCGGTAGAGAGAGCTGTAATTGGCGAAAGCCAGGGTGGCTTTGGCCAATTATGGCTCAGGGGGTTTAGAACACGCACGGTGCACCACGCACGGTGCACCATCTGCACGGTGGCCCTGTGTAGTGTGTTCCAGCGTGCTTAGATACAGAGAGAGAGACAGTGTCATTTCATTTGAGTTAGTGTCAGAGAAGCAATAAGAAAAGAACTTGCCAATATCAGAAGGTTCCTGTGCATTTGCGCGGCGGAGCCGCGCTTCGGCGCATGCGCGTTAGCAAAGTAGCGGCACACACGGGTTCACTACACGGCGTAACAGAGTAATGGCGTACGAACGTTCGTTCGTCAGCGTTACACCCCCTTTCTGGCCTATATAAGGACTGACTTGTTCTCTGTTTAATTGCTGGTTTGTCTTTCAGCTTCCAGTGCTCCGTTCCTGACTCCTGCTACTTGTACCTGTTTGACCCGGATTTGCCTGACCTACCTTGTTTCTCTCCAGTGTTTGACCTCGGCTTGTTTAAAGGACTTCTCCACCATCTGCTTCCAGTGTTTGACCCTCGGCCTGTCTCCAGATTCTCCTGCCTTCTCGTGTATGACCCCGGCTTGTTTAACGGACTCCTCTGTTGATATCTCCAGTACATTACCTCTGGCTTGCCTTCAGGACTTCTCTGTTTACAGTCTGCTGTGTTTGACCCTCGGCCTGTTTAAAGGACTTCCTTATCTACCAGTCTCCAGTATATGTTCCCGGCCTGCACCACAGACTCTCCATTACTGGGTTCTCCGTGCCTGATCTCCTGCACCTCACTTAGCTCCCGTTGTGTTTACGGGTTAGAACCCCAGCCGGGTCTTCTTTTCCAGTTCCAGGGGCAGAGTCACCATTGCTCTCATCTCCACATTACAGAAGTCCTCCTCTCAAGAGCTACCTGCCTGCTGGCGACCCGTGCCTCTCTGTGCCCTATACCCTCTGTACCATCACCAGGGGTATAGTGCGCTTAGCTGCAAGGGAAGCCACTCCCAGCATCTCGGCTTCGGTGAGTACCCGTGATAGTTAGCTAGATTAGGCAGGACAGTCAGTGAGTTAGCTGCACTTATAGTGTATTGTGTATTTATATGTATCCCAGGTGTTGCATATATATGTATATATATATATATATATATATACACTGTATTCAGTTTAGCTAGATCCGTTCCTGTTATCTTCCTACTGACAGGCAGGGGCTTGTCTTGTTACAGTATTTACAGCTACCTGAAGAAAATTGCTGGTGTTCTTTTGAACCTATTAGTACCACAGTCAAGCAGCTAGACTATTTACAGTTAGTGTAGTGCGTCCTCCTCACAGTGTTCAGTTAAAGCTACAAGTTAGTTTAGTGTGACCTCTGCGCAGTGTTCAGCTAAAACTACAAGTTAGTGTAGTGCACAGTGTTCAGCTAAAGCTACAAGTTAGGGTAGTGCATCCTCCTCACAGTGTTCAGCTAAAGCTACAAGTTAGTTTAGTGTGACATCTTCACAGTGTTCAGCTAAAGCTACAAGTTAGGGTAGTGCGTCCTCCTCACAGTGTTCAGCTAAAACTACAAGTTAGTGTAGTGCGACCTCTGCACAGTGTTCAGCTAAAGCTACAAGTTAGTGTAGTGCGTCCTCCTCACAGTGTTCAGCTAAAACTACAAGTTAGTGTAGTGAGACCTCTGCACAGTGTTCAGCTAAAGCTACAAGTTAGTGTAGTGCGTCCTGCTCACAGTGTTCAGCTAAAACTACAAGTTAGTGTAGTGCGACCTCTGCACAGTGTTCAGCTAAAGCTACAAGTTAGTGTAGTGAGACCTCTGCACAGTGTTCAGCTAAAGCTACAAGTTAGTGTTGTGCGTCCTGCTCACAGTGTTCAGCTAAAACTACAAGTTCGTGTAGTGTGACCTCTGCACAGTGTTCAGCTAAAGCTACAAGTTAGTGTAGCGCGTCCTCCTCACAGTGTTCAGCTAAAACTACAAGTTAGTGTAGTGAGACCTCTGCACAGTGTTCAGCTAAAGCTACAAGTTAGTGTAGTGCATCCTCCTCACAGTGTTCAGCTAAAGCTACAAGTTAGTTTAGTGTGACCTCTGCACAGTGTTCAGCTAAAGCTACAAGTTAGTGTAGTGCGTCCTCCTCACAGTGTTCAGATAAAACTACAAGTTAGTGTAGTGAGACCTCTGCACAGTGTTCAGCTAAAGCTACAAGTTAGTGTAGTGCGTCCTCCTCACAGTGTTCAGCTAAAACTACAAGTTAGTGTAGTGAGACCTCTGCACAGTGTTCAGCTAAAGCTACAAGTTAGTGTAGTGCATCCTGCTCACAGTGTTCAGCTAAAACTACAAGTTAGTGTAGTGAGACCTCTGCACAGTGTTCAGCTAAAGCTACAAGTTAGTGTAGTGCGTCCTGCTCACAGTGTTCAGCTAAAACTATAAGTTAGTGTAGTGAGACCTCTGCACAGTGTTCAGCTAAAGCTACAAGTTAGTGTAGTGCGTCCTCCTCACAGTGTTCAGCTAAAGCTACAAATTAGTTTAGTGTGACCTCCTCACAGTGTTCAGCTAAAACTACAAGTTAGTGTAGTGAGACCTCTGCACAGTGTTCAGCTAAAGCTACAAGTTAGTGTAGTGCGTCCTCCTCACAGTGTTCAGCTAAAACTACAAGTTAGTTTTTTGTGAGCTCTGCACAGTGTTCAGCTAAAGCTAAAAGTTAGTGTAGTGCGTCCTGCTCACAGTGTTCAGCTAAACCTCTAAGTTATTTTTTGCGAGCTCTGCACAGTGTTCAGCTAAAGCTACCTGTAGAAGGTTGGTGGTGTTTTCCTGATCCGAGCACTACCGCAGGCAGCTAAATAAGCTACAAGTTAGTGTAGTGCAAGCTCTGCACAGTGTTCACCTAAAGCTACCTGTAGAAGGTTGGTGGTGTTTTCCTGATCCTAGCACTACCGCAGGCAGCTAAATAAGCTACAAGTTATTTTTTGGCGAGCTCTGCACAGTATTCACCTAAAGCTACCTGTAGAAGGTTGGTGGTGTTTTTCTGATCCTATCACTACCGCAGGCAGCTAAATAAGCTACAAGTTAGTTTTTTGCGAGCTCTGCACAGTGTTCAGCTAAAGCTACCCGTAGAAGGTTGGTGGTGTTCTCATACTACCGCAGGCAGTTGATTTTGCTAGCTGCAGTATCAGTATATATATATATATATATATATATATATATATATATATATATCCCAGCTTAGTGCAGCTACAGGCCATTAGTATGCCTGGAAGGCCAACAAGGAGAGGCAGACAGTCACAAGCCAATAAAAGAGGGCAAGCAGGCTCTGTGTCTAGAGGCAACAGTGCTGGTCGTGGAGACGGTGCATTCTCATCAGCACGTGGCCGTGGGACACGCTTGGCCTTTTTTTCGGCAGCTGGCCGTGTTGAGCCGCGACGTGCGGAAGACTTGGTTGAGTGGATGACCAAGCCGTCCTCATCCTCCTCATCCTCTCTCACCCATGCTCAGGGTACTTTGTCTGGCAAAGCAGCGGCCTCTTCCCTTGGCTCAATGTCATCAGTGACTCCTTCCCTAGCCCCACCATGTTCTCCTGAGGAGTTGTCCGAACTGTTTGACCACAGTGTTGGGTACATGCTGCAGGAGGATGCCCAGCATTTGGAAGGCTCTGATGATGATACTGAGCTAGATGAAGGCAGTAACGTGAGCACGGACAGAGGGGGTGCCCAAGAAGGACAGCAACCTGGCATACTGCCAGGTTTGCTCCAGTGATGAGGAGGAAGGGGATGATGAGGTCACTGACTCAACGTGGGTGCCTGATAGGAGAGAGGAGGAGGAGCAGGCGGCACATCACCAAAGAGGCAGGATGCATTCCAGGGGCCAGCCTAAGGGCAGCACACTGACTGCATCACACCCCAAAGCTCCGCATGTGCACGGCACTGCAGTCTCTGCGTGTTATTCAAAAAGTTCTTTGGTGTGGGCCTTTTTTGAGACGAGTGCATCAATCGCACCGCTGCTATTTGCAACATATGTCTCAAGCGTATCTCGTGTGACCAAAACATCTCCCCATTGGGCACCACATGCTTAACCAGACGTATGTTGACCTGCCATGCAGATCGTTGGCAAGCTTATTTAAAAGACCCACACCAAAGAACAAAGAGGACCACTCCTTGCTCCTCATTGCTCCTCATCAGCTGAGATCTCCAACCCCACTATACCTTCAGTCCTCCCTGAAACATGCACTGAGAGGAATGAAGGTGTAGAATAAGGTGTGTCACAGTCAAGTACTTGTGGGCAATCTGCTTTCGGTACACCGACGTCAGATTGTACCAGGCAAATTTCTCTGCCCCAGCTGCTGCACCACCGAAAGAAGTTCGCTCCCAGCCATCCACATGCCCAGCGGTTGAATGCTAGCTTGGCAAAATTGCTAGCACTTCAACTGCTGCCTTTTCAATTGGTAGACTCTGTCCCCTTCCATGAGTTTGTGGAATGTGCGGTTCCTCAGTGGCAGGTACCCAAACGCCCAAATTCCGAATCTCTACCGGCATGGGGAAGGCAATGTCTTGGCCTCGCTGGACAGGGCGGTCAGTGGTAAGGTGGATATTACCGCTGACTCATGGTCCAGCAGGCATGGACAGGGACGTTACCTAAGTTTCACCGCGTATTGGGTGACTCTGCTGGCTGCTGGGAAGGATGCAGGACAAGGTGCAGTAGTGTTGGAGGTTGTTCCGCCACACGCCTGCAAAATGCCACTACTAATGATTGTGTAACACCTCTCTCCTCCACCCCCTCCTCTTCTTCTTCCTCCATAGCCTCTTCCTGTGCTTTGTCCTCGGAACCAGCAGTGCTCCGTAGCCGTTCAAGGGGCTACGCAAGTATACAGGCCAAAAGATGGCATACGGTGCTTGAGCTGGTGTGCTTGGGGGACAGGAGCCACACTGGGGCAGAGGTTCTGTCAGCTCTGCAGGGGCAGGTTCAGAGGTGGTTGACGCCACACCAACTTAAGGCAGGAATGGTGGTTTGCGACAATGGCACCAACCTCCTCTCTGCCCTCTGACAGGGACAAATGACCCATGTGCCCTATTTGGCTCACGTCCTTAACTTGGTGGTGTAGCGGTTCTTGGGCAGGTACCCGGGCTTACAGGATGTCCTGAGGCAGGCCAGGAAAGTCTGTGTGTATTTCTGCCAGTCATATAATGCCAGTGCTCGGCTGGCAGACCTCCAAAAGGAGTTTAACCTGCCCAAGAGCCGCCTAATCTGTGACATGCCCACCAGGTGAAACTCAACATTGGCCATGCTGCAGTGGCTGCACACGTAGCAGAGGGCCATCAATGAGTACCTGTGTGACTATGGTACCAGGACAGGGTCAGGGGAGCTTGTTTTTTTTCCCCATGCCAGTGGGCCATGATCAGGGATGCATGCACTGTCCTGTCACCATTTGAGGAGGCCACGAGGATGGTGAGCAGTGACAGTGCATGCATCAGTGACACTGTCCCCCTTGTCCACCTGTTGGAGCACACGCTGCGTGGAATAATGGACAGGGCACTTGAGGCAGAACAGAGGCATTAAGAGGAGGACTTCCTTAGCTCTCAAGGCCCCCTTTATCCAGACAGTGTTCCTGCATGCCCACCGATCACACAGGAAGAGGACGAGGATGAGGAGGAGGAGGAGGATTGTGTCAGTATGGAGGGGGAGCCTGGTACTCAGCATCAGCAGCAGTCTTTAAGGGATCAGTCCCAAGAAACACATGGACTTGTACGTGGCTGGGAGGAGGTGGCTGCAGACCATGTCGTCCTTAGTGACCCAGAGGAGTCCGGACCGAATGCCTCAGTAAACCTATGCTGCATGGCCTCCGTGATCCTGCAAAGCCTGCGTAAGGATCCTCGTATTCGTGGTATGAAGGAGAAGGACCAATACTGGCTGGCAACCCTCCTTGATCCACATTACAAGGGTAAGGTTGCGGACCATATCTTGACATCGCTCAGCCTTATACATGTGAATGGCAATGTGATAAGAAAAAAATTATATTTGAACAGTCCTTATAGTGCCTTTATAGTCCAAGATTATAAGTGAATTCAAATCTTCAAAGATCAGTCAAAGTTGATAGGTGCACAAACGGATCAGATGGAACAGCAAATAGTATATAGAATGCTTACCAGATGGCAAGCCAAATCAAATGAGTGGCTTAAACCCAGCCTGGGCCTTTAGGGAACCAATCCCGGTGCATATGAGCAATATTTCCACTCGTGAAGAATGAACGTGAATCCAAACAAATTTATCCCCCAAAAAATTAAAAAAAACATAGTGTAATATTGTCAAAAAATGGGGAAAAAAAGAGAAAGGAAAGCCCTTACACAGTGATGAATCATACAGGATCATATAAAACACCCAGTGCCCATAAACACACAAAGGGTCTCTGTGCAAGTGACATAAATAAATAAATAATGGAAATGAACCCAATGGTGAGTATAACCAGGAAGCATGCAGAGTTACTGCTTACCAGATGTTAATGGAATAAGGTAAATAAAACGACAACCACCGGATAGTTGAATGGTAGGGGTAAACACAAAGTGCCGCAAACCCCTACCATTCAACTATCCGGTGGTTGTCGTTTTATTTACCTTATTCCAGCCACTCGTTTGATTTGGCTTGCCATCTGGTAAGCATTCTATATACTATTTGCTGTTCCATCTGATCCGTTTGTGCACCTATCAACTTTGACTGATCTTTGAAGATTTGAATTCACTTATAATCTTGGACTATAAAGGCACTATAAGGACTGTTCAAATATAATTTTTTTCTTATCACCTTGCCATTCACATGTATAAGGCTGAGCGCGGTTTTATGTTTTCTTTACTTTTATTTGGTGTACCCCACTTATAACCGCAGCATATCCACTCGATATCAGCGCAGTTTTTTCTTTTTATATCTTGCCATCGCAGAGGGAGCAGAGGATGAAACATCTTCGGGAGGCCTTGCAGAAAAGTCTGTGCAACGCGTTCCCAGAGACTGGGAGGTTACAAACTCCTGTTTCTGGACAACGTGTTGCTGAGGCATCGGTCAGTCAAAGAAGGAGCGGTGGAGAAGGTGGCCATCTGACCGATGCGTTCAGACAATTTTTTGGTCCGCAGCCCCAAGGTATGATCGGTTCCAGCAACCATCGCCAGTGTCTGTTTTACATGGTGCAGGAATACCTAGGGGCAAGATCTGACTTGGACACCTTTCCCACCGAAAATCGTCTGGGTTACTGGGTCTTGAGGATGGATCACTGGCCAGAGCTTGCACAGTATGCAATTGAGATACTGGCCTGTCCTGCATCCAGCGTTCTTTCGGAATGCACATTCAGTGCTGCTGGAGGCTTTGTAACCGATCACAGGGTGCTTCTGTCCACCGACTCGGTCGATCGACTGACCTTCATAAAAATAAATCAGTCTTGGATCACCACCAGCTACCAAGCACCTGATGCTGATGTAACCGAATATTTTTTTTAAAAATCTCAGATCCCATCAAAGACTGCCTATGCTGATGCTGAGTGACTATCCTGAGTAATTATCCTCTTCCTCCTCAATGATCACGTCTGATAGCTTGTAAGAACATTTTTGGTTCTGGGCGCCACCACCAGTGCCTAAGGCCCAATTTTTCAGCCCCTGTTTAACAGGGGCGTGTAATTACAATTTTTGATGCAATACTTTGCAGCAGGGCTCGTTTCTGCGTTCCAACTAGAGTATCTGTGAGGGGTTGCAGTGTTGTGGCACCAGCACCAGTGCCTAAGGCTTAATTTTTCAGCCCCTGTTTAACAGGGGCGTGTAATTACAATTTTTGATGCAATACTTTGCAGCAGGGCTCGTTTCTGAGTTCCAACTGGAGTATCTGTGAGGGGTTGCAGTGTTGTGGCACCAGCACCAGTGCCTAAGGCCCAATTTTTCAGCCCCTGTTTAACAGGGGAGTGTAATTACAATTTTTGATGCAATACTTTGCAGCAGGGCTCATTTCTGCATTTCAACTAGAGTATCTGTGAGGGGTTGCAGTGTTGTGGCACCATCACCAGTGCCTAAGGCCCAATTTTTCGGCCCCTGTTCAACAGGGGCATGTAATTACAAGTCTTGATCTAATATTTCACAGCAGGGCCCGTTTCTGCACCCACGAAGAGCGAGTGAGGACTTACAGTGTTGTGGCACTAGCACCACCACCACCAAAGGCCCAATTTTTCTGCCCCTGTTTAACAGAGGCATGTAATTACAATTCTTGATCTAATATTTCACAGCAGGGCCCTGTGAGGGCTTACAGTGTTGTGGTCACAACACCTAAGGCCCAAATTTCTGCTGAGTATATAGGGCAGGTCCCTACTTTCAAACATCCAACTTACAAACGACTCCTACTTGCAAACGAAAGGAGACAACAGGAAGTGAGATGAAATCTACCCCTAGGAAGGGAAATTCTCTCCTGTAAGAGTTAATATGGGAAAAAAGTTTCTCCTTTCCACTGATGCTTTATCACCAATCCTCACAAAAAAAAAAATTTCAAAAAACATTTGCCATTGGGACAAAAAATGAGATGAAATCTTCTGAAGAGGAGCACAGACAGCAAAACAAATGTCACAGGGGTGATAACCCTTCCCTATGTTTTCCAAAAAGCTTAAAATAGATTTTTTGGCTGGAGCTAAACACGTTAAAAATGTACCAGTTCAAAATTACAAACAGATTCTACTTAACAACAAACCTACAGTCCCTGTCTTGTTTGCACCGCCTGTATACTGCTGTTCAGAGAATATAGGGCCTGGTGGCCCCACGCCTTTCCTTTTTTTAATTTAGGTGCGGGGTTCCCCTTAATATCCATACAAGACCCAAAGGGCCTGGTAATGGACTGGGGGGTACCCATGCTGTTTGTTTCACAGATTTTCATCCATATTGCCAGGACCCGACATAACATTAAAGCCGCAAGCAGTTTTAAATGACTTTTTTCCTTTAAAAATGACATTTTGTGCAGGGACTGTTCTAAGCACAGGAAACACGTGCCACTTTACAGGTATACTATAGACATCCCCCAGGTATGATATTTAAAGGAATATTTCACTTTTTTTTTTAACTTTAAGCATCATTAAAGTCACTGCTCCTGAAAAAACAGCTCTTTTTAAAAGTTTTTTTTGCATTGGTACATGTCCCCTGGGGCAGGACCCGGGTCCCCAAACCCTTTTTAGGACAATACTATACAAATTAGCCTTTAAAAAGAGCACTTTTGATTTCGAACGTTCGAATCCCATAGACGTCAATGGGGTTCTAACGTTTGTGCGAATTTTCGGTCCGTTCGCAGGTTCTGGTGCGAACCGAACTGGGGGGGTGTTCGGCTCATCCCTAATGTACAGACAATACTCCTATAATTTTTAGACATGTGCAAATTTTTACTGTCTGAATACAAATTTGGACACATTTTTGATGATATAGTTTGAAATAGTAACAAATTTTGTTGAAAATCAATTAAAATTAGTTTTGTTCATTCATTTTCTAACAAATTCCAACTTTTCAGAAAAATTAGAATTTGGATCGATTGAAAAACGTGACGTCAGAAAGGGGCGGTGCCACCGGGTGACATAGCCTGGTGGCCCCGCTCCTTGCTTATATGCAATTATAAGAACTGTCAAAGCGCAGAGCGGCCATTCAGCCAGAGGCCTCCCAGGAGACGGAGCGTTTTTTTTTCTTTCTATTTTTCGGGTCCTTCGGGTCGTGATTGACGATGGATTTACATTGAGGGATACTAATTTTTTATTTTTTAAAATGTTTATTGAAGCAAAATGTAAAACATCAACAGTTTTTTTCCCACGCAGGGGAGAGGAGCAATTATCAGATTTTGAACATGTAGATGCATTTATAATCGGGGATCACATGAAATCTTTGCATAGTATTGATCGACATCTGTATTTTCAATGTAGTAACAGTAAAGTAAAGATTCTTTATAATCTAATTGGGTGTTCGTAACAAGAGGGCGACTGCCCCAGTGACCAGACACCCCGAAATGGGATCATGCTGTGTCTGGGCCCCGCGGGCACCGGCCCTCCGCCAGAAGGTAATTTCTCAACAGCTTTAGAACTTTAGTGCAATGTCAAACATTTAGTTTCTAGAAGATGCCATTAGAGTTTAACAAACGCAATCTTGGCGATAATGTCTTTGAAAAATAGAACCTTTAACATAAAAACCAAGAAGGACATGAAAGACATTTGTATATTCTTGTATCTACAAGTACAACTTCCACCATTCCGATTCGGTGGGAGAAAAGGCGTCAAGAAAAATTTTATTTTATTAATACAGTAATAAAAAAGGAGAAGAGAAAAAGGAAGAAGAAAAGAAAGAAAAATAATAGAGGAAAAAGAGAAAAGAGGGAAGAATTACGAAAGAGAGAGAGAGGGGGATGAGAGGATTGAGTGGGGGGGGGTTGCCAGGTCCCTTGAGGGGAGTCGTATTAGAGTTTCATGCAGCCGGGCAGGGAAACTTATTTAGCATACTGAGAGACGGGGTTAGGGATTAGAGGGTCACTCCAATGTGATTAGCCCATGGGTCCCATATACGTTTAAATTTCTCAGTCTTGTCAAGAATGATATTAGAGATTTTCTCCTGATACATGATCCAGGAGATTTTCTGTTTGGCTATAGAAAACGAAACTTTGGGAAGTTTCCATGCCCGGGCTATTGTAATTTTGGCCCCGATAAGAATGTAGTGGATTAGAATCTGGTCATATTTAGGAATTTTGGGGATTTTTTGATTTAATAGTGCTACAGTTGGGGTTTGTGGGATCGCCAAGTCAGTGACTTTGCGAATTAAATTGAATATTTTGTTCCAATATCCCCTGATGCGTGGGCATTCCCAAAATATATGTAAGAGGGTACCTAAGTGTCCACATCCCCTAAAACATGTAGGGGAAGAATGAGGGTAGAACTTAGCTAGCCTAGTGGGGACTAGGTACCATCGTGTCATGACTTTGAGGTCTGCTTCCGTAAGGGAGACACTTAGAATCCCTTTAAAAGCGAACGCTACATTAGAATGCCATGTATCGAGATCCCATTCGAATCCAATATCACGTTCCCAGGATATCATATAGGGAGCTTTCTCTGGAGGATCAGCTAAAGCTGAGTATATTAGCGAAATTCCCCCTTTCATGTCCGTGGCAGAGGCGCACCACTGTTCATAAGGAGTAGTTTGAAGTGGAAGCTGTTCCTGGGGTAAAGTGGAAAGCAGGAAATGTCTCAGTTGGTGTAAGCGAAATTTTTCTGATTGGGGCATTTTTAGTTTCGATGTGCATTGTGCTAGAGTGAGGGGACCACCTGAGTTACAGAAGTGACCTATTCTGTACATTCCTTTATCAAGCCACCATTGAAATGCCCTTATGTTTGTGCCTGGGGGGAACAGGGGATTGTTAAAAATATGTGCTAAGGGTTTCCATGGCGATATTAGATTGTGTAGTTTGTGCATGGTATCACATAATGTGAATGAATGTGAGAGAGAGGGGGAGAGGATCGATGGTCTAGTCTTATGGGGGCGCCATAAAAGGTAATCTATTGTGAATTTGGGTATAGCTTGTCTTTCCATCTCTATCCATTCAGGTTTGGGGCCTCTGTAGTAAATAGCTGAAAACTGGCTAAGATGTGCTGCCTGGTAGTACCACCAGAGGTTGGGTAGTCCAAGACCCCCTTTTTTCCTTGGTCTATAAAGAGTTTTTTTAGGGAGCCTGTGGTTTGATTTATTCCAAATAAATTGGATAATCGAGGATTGTAATTTGGAGATATGAAGTTTGGGGACAGGGATGGGGAGGGAGCGGAACAAATATAGGATTCGCGGTAGTAGCGTCATTTTGACCGCATTTAATCTTCCTAGCCAAGACAATTTGTGTAGCGACCATTGATCAAGATCAGATTTAAGTTTTTTGAACATGGGGGGGTAATCAAAGCGGTATATTTGCTCTATTAGGGGGGTTAACTGAATACCTAAGTATGTGATGGAATTTGGGCTCCAGACAAAAGGGAAGTGTTCCTTTAGACTCTCCACTGTACGAGATGGAGTGGATATGTTAAGTGCTATGGATTTGGACATATTCACTTGTAGACCCGAGATCCGTCCGAATTTGTTTAGAAGAGAGAAGATATTGGGGGTAGAGATGAGGGGGGAAGTGATGAAGAGTAGAACATCATCCGCGAATAGTGCGCATTTGTGTGTTGACTGGCCACAGTTAACACCATGTATATCTGGGTGGTTTCTTATTGCAATAGCTAAATTTTCTATGCCAATGGCAAAGAGAAGGGGTGATAAAGGGCACCCCTGTCTAGTTCCTTTGGTTATGGGAAAGGGTTCAGATAAGTGGCCTTGGATCCTGATCTGGGCTCTGGGGTGGGAGTAGAGAGCTGCAAGGAGATTTAAAAAGTGGGAGCCGAAACCCCATCTCTCTAATGTTCCGAAAAGATAAGGCCATGTAATGGAGTCGAAAGCTTTTTGGAGGTCAATAGACAGGAGGTATCCTTCCTGGGATGGATTACCATCCCATTTTGACTGTAGTATAGAGATGACATCTATCGCTCGCCTTATCTGGTCCGGGCCCTGCCTCCCTGGTATAAATCCCACTTGATCCCTATGAACATATGCTCCTATAAAGGAGCCTAGTCTATTGGAGAGGATTTTGGTCATTATTTTAAGATCATTGTTCATGAGGGATATCGGTCTGTAATTACTGACCAGGCTTTGATCTTTTCCCGGTTTGGGTATGACTGAAATATAGGCTAGATTTGTTGCTGGGTCTACGGGTGAGTCTCTGCTAAGAGAGTTAAGGTACCGGACCAGATAAGGAGCCAAGGGAGTACCGAATTTTTTATAGTATAGTGACGAGAACCCGTCAGGGCCAGGGGCTGATCCCGTTCTAGTTTCTTTTATGACTTCCAAGACCTCGTCTATAGAAATGGGGGCTTCCATTAGGGAGCGATGAGAGTCAGAAATTTTGGGGAGGGGGATGCTCTCAAAAAATTTGTTTAGTGCTTTGGTCTTTTCTTGACTAGGGTGGGAGTATAGTTTGGAATAAAATGAGTGGAATGTCTCCAGAATTGTCTTGGGGTTTTGTGTTAATGAGCCCGAAAGAGATTTAATTTTGGGTAGAGCTTGGTATCTATGTCTGGGGGATAGTTTTGAGGCCAATTGGGGACCAAACTTATCAGTATTAAGGTAAAATCTTCCACTGACCCATTTGAGGTGATTTTCTGCAGAAGATGTTAGTGCGGTGTTTAAGGCAATCCTAGAGGCATCCATTTTGGCCAAAGACGCGGGAGTGGGGTTTTGCTTGTGCTGCTTGCAAATGAGTCGGAATTCTTTTTGCAGTTTTTTAATGTCAATTTGTTTTTCTCTTTTAAGTTTCGCTGCAAGTTGTATAAGGTTACCCCTTATTACCGTTTTATGAGCTCCCCATAAAGATCCTGGGGAAATCTCCGGTGTGTCATTAAGGCGGAAGTATTCTAGGATGTCTTTTTCTATCATGGTGCAGTGTACCGGGTTGGATAAGAGAGTTTCATTAAGGCGCCATTGTGGTGGGCTTCTTGTGTGTAGGAATCCGCTTAGTTTGGTTGAGACCAATGAATGGTCAGACCAGGGGACCTCGTTAATTAATGCCCTAGATGCTAGGTGTATGTCAGTAGTGTGTATAAAGATATGATCTATACGGGCATATGTTTTGTGGGGGGCTGAGTAGTGAGTATAGTCTGTGGCACTAGGGTTCAACTCTCTCCATACATCAATGAGGCCCAAAGAGTGTAGAAGTTTGGCAATACGAAGGCTTTGGTTGGGGGGCCTTTTGAGCTTCGAGTGGCTTTTTGTTGATTTGTCAAGCATATGATCGAAGGCAATATTAGAGTCCCCTCCCATGATCACTTTGCCCTCCAAATGTGGGGTAACCAAATTGAGCATAGAGGAGAAGAACGAGGCCTGTCCCCTGTTAGGAGCATAGTACGATATTATGGAGAGAGTTGCGCCGTTTATTTGACCCTTCACTAGTATATATCTCCCTTCCTCGTCCTTAATGATTTTGGTCAAAGTAAATGGTGTGCGTTTGGAGATAAGTACAGCTACTCCTCTTTTCTTGTCATCTGCATTGGCCAAATAAAAGGTAGGGTAGTTACGGTGTAGAAAGGATGGGTTGAAGGATTTCGGGAAGTGAGTTTCTTGGATAAGTATAATATCTAACCCTTTGGAGTGGTAATTATGAAAAGCTTTGCGCCTTTTTACTGGGGAGTTTAGTCCCTGAGCGTTGTGAGTTGCTATTTTAAGAGATGACAGTGGGGTAGGTTCGTCAGCCATGGACATTGAGTGAGGTATTCGATAATAAAATAAAGTTTCTTACCCTATCCAGATGTGGGGTCCCATCTGCTTCTGGAGCATGAGCTTGGCTGTGTAGTATCGGGTGTATTGCTTGATCAGCTCCCCTCAAAGGTGCCTGGATGGGGGGAAGAAAGGGTGGGGAAGAGAGCAGGACAGAAAAAGACAGAATGAAAGAATAGAACCAACTGAAAAAGAAAGATTCCAGTGTGGGAAGGACACTGGATCCTTTAGTTGCAGGATCCGAAACCTGCACTGAGTCTCTAAAATAGAGGGCTCAGTAAAATATGGACGACCAAAAATAAGGTCGTACGTCTACTGTATCCAAGGGGTAAAATCCCTCTCGGCTACAATAGGTGGGGTGGCATGTGGGACCGCTCCGGCCGCAGAGCATTTGTGTTGAGCGATGAAAAGGATATATATAAAATAAGTAATAGTAAACAATAAAAAAGAAATATAAGTAACTAACTAAACAAGGCTAATATAGAAATCTCCCTATGGCGGGAGCTTACTTTAGCTTAATAAGAGCGAACTAGAGTTTTCTTCCAGTATTAACTCTAACTAAATGGGGCTAACATGCCCTTGTAAACTGGACAGAGACGAACTAGCACATTCTGTTTATATTGTAAACAGCAGAATGACCTGCGTCGTATCATATGCTATAGATTTGATACGCAAAGTAAAATAGAATGGGGGGTGTAGGGGAGGGGGGATGGGGAAAGGAAGGGTGGGGGGGAGGGATACGGGAAGGGATAAGGGAAGAGGAAAGGAAGTGAAGGGGTGAGACTTATGAGGGTTTGGGATGTTCCCAAATATTGCCCAGGCCTGATACCTAAAGGGAAGGAATAATGTTAGTAAGTCTTTGGCAATCCTCTTAAAGTGAAAAGATCTTCTGCATCTGGTGCTTCAGATGGGAATGGAAAAAAAAAAAAAAAAAAAACCGCCAAAGCAGGTTAAGGTCAGAAAAAACCATGGGAGTGTAGAAGAAGCCTCTACACAAATCCCGTGGGATGATTTGAGTTAGTTGGAGAAATGATAGACAAGTTCATCTGGGGGGGACGGATTCCCGTTGTTTCTTTGTTTGTTGTTTCACCCACAATGGGGTAAGGGGACTGCTTGGAGGGGGTCTTTTGGATGAAGCTGGTCGGTTTTCCACGTTGAGCTGGGGGACATCTTGAGAGATTAGCCCAAGGCGAAGAAGTAGTTGCTCTCCCATGTGGAAATTTGAGAAGCCGTAGGTTTTCTCTTTGTAATTGAATTGAAGCCGGAAAGGAAATGTCCATCTATATTTGATCATTTTCTGTGAGAGCACTTCTAAAAGTGGTTTAAGTGATCTTCTTTTTTGAATCGTGGTTGGTGAGATGTCGGCGAAAATCTGGATTTTATTGCCAAACAGGGTGATGTCGTCTTTGTAGCGGGACCTTTTCATGACCTCTTCTTTAGTCCCGTAGAAGTGTGTCTTGACCACTATGTCCCTGGGGAGGCCATCTTGGCGGGGGGGTTGAAGCACCCTGTGGGCCCTGTCCAATTCGAGTTTGTCGTCTGGAATGTCAGGGATGATTTCTTTGATTAGGGCTTTGATTGTGTCAGGGATATCCATGTTGGTTTCAGGGATTCCTCTCACTCTAAAGTTATAGCGTCTGCTTCTGTTCTCAAGGTCTTCAATTTTGGCCAAAGCATTCTCAAGCTGATCCTGTAAAGAGTGGATACAGGTGGCATGTTGATTTGTGCGTGCAGCGGAGTCGTCTACTGCCTGTTCAATAGCGTCAATTCTGGCCCCTAGGCTCTGGAGATCTGCTTTAATTGATGTGGTAATTTGTGTGGCGTTTCGTGCTAGCCCTGTGGCAAGCATGTCTGAGAAGCAGAGCAGCAGTTGTGCCATCTCCGGGGGATGATTATTTGTGATGGGGGAGGTCTGTGGGGAGTCTGCAATGGTGTCAGGGGAATTTAGAAGGGGGGAGTAAGGGTTGCCGTTCTGCATTCTGCTGAGAAGTGATTCAGTGGAAGCGGGTGATGCTAAATAGTTTTGAGCTCCCATAATGTTACTCACTTGCGCTGTAGTTGGGGTAGATAACGCTGGAGGAAATGCCGGGCCTTGTGTGTTTGCAGTGTCTCCGCATGGAGCATTTGCGGCCGCCATCTTGGAAGGTCCCGGGGGAGCTAGGCCAAAGTTCAGCTGCCTATTAACGTCCTTTTTCTGCTGAGATCCGGACATGTAGGCTGGTTCCCTGATGGTAGATGGTCTGATACCTGGAACCCCTGCTGAAATCCGCTGATTTTAGCGTCTGTGCTGAGCTCTGGAGGGCCGGAGCGGTGCGGAGCTCTCGGTCAGCGTGTCGCTCCGGAAGTCCCGCGCATGCCTATTTTTTTATTTTTTAATAAAGGACTTCTCAAAAACTTGTTTCTTGTGGTTACTACTTTTTCACACTTTATTTGTTAATGGGTAGAGGTACGATGTACCTAATACCCAGTCACATGGGGCGGGATCTGGGGGCCCCCTTGTTAAAGAGGGCTTCCAGATTCTGATAAGCCCCCTCCCGCAGACCCCCACAACCATAGCCTATGGTTGTCAGGAAGAGGCCCTTGTGCCCATCAACATGGGGACAAGGTGCTTTGGGGTGGGGGGCAGAACCCCCCTGCTCCAAAGCACCCACCCCCCCATGTTGAGGGCATGTGGCCTGATATGGTTCAGGAGGGGGGTGCTCACCTCCCCTTTCCTCACCTGCCAGGCTGCCTGCTCAGATAAGGGTCTGGTATGGATTTTGGGAGACCCCAAGCATTTTTTTTTTAACTTTGGGGTGGCCTATGTCGTTTTTTTTTCTATTGCTGGTTTTTGTTTTCTTTACATTCATCTGTCAGTGGGGAAGCCCACTGACAGATGATGACTCACGGTTGTTAAGGACACGGGTGGGTGGCTTCCTGACCCACTGCCTTACAACCAGCTATTTCTTCACACAGAATTCGGATTGGTCGATTGTTTTTTTTTACCGATCCAAATTCCAATCATTCTGAAAAGCCGAAATTTGTTAGAAAATGAATAAATCAAACAAATCTGAATTAAAACAAAAACAAAATGTAGCTAAAAGGAAGTTAAACTAAATGAATATCAAAACCAAACTAAACGAATTTCATAAGGAAACAACATTAGTAACATAACAAATCCATCCAAAACTAAACACATTTTTCTGTTCTGCACATGTCTAATCATTTTATATGCTTAACTACTTCCCACCTGGCCACTGCACATAAACGGCTGGGTGAGAGCTTCCTCCGTCTGAATGGACATTCCTGAATGTCCCTCGGAAGGAGCAGGATCCCGCGGCCGAGTGCCCGAACAGCCGCACGATCCCGATGCGCTCATGTCACCCGGACATGGCGCTTCTCAGATTGGCAGGAGGGCTCTGTGATTGGCCCTCCTGATCACATGATGGCTGTGTCCAATCACAACCATCATGTGATGTAAATAGAGAGCCGGATGCTAGGCCATAGGCTCTCCTTCGCCTCACACGGAGCTTGTCAGTGAGGAGAAGGAGAGCGGATTTCTGCAGCCGGCCGGTGATCAGTGAATATGAGCTGTTTTTTACACACTGATCACCAGGCTAGTATCCCCAAAACAGTGTCTCCAAAACAGTGCCACCACACAGTGTCCCCACACAGTAAAAACACCTGTCCCACATATGTCCCAATAAAATCATCTGTCACAGGGATCATCTGTACACATCTGTCTGTGATTATCTGCGCACATCTGTACATGATCATCTGCGCTCATCTATCCATGATCACACAAACCTATTATTTATTATACACTAATCAGAATTTTTTTCCAAAGACATGTAGCAGAATACATTTTGGCTTAAATTCATGATGAAATTAGATTTTATTAGATTTCTTTTAAAACAACAGAAAATATATATTTTTTTTACATTTTTTCGCTCTTTTTTCGCTTATCTCGCAAAAAAAAAAAAGTGGTGAATAAATCCCACCAGAAGAAAGCTCTATTTGTGTGAAGAAAATGATAAAAAATGCATTTGGGTACAGTGTAGCATGTCATTCAAAGTGCAAGAGCACACAAAGGAAGGGGATGAAAGTGCCCAGTATTGAAGTGGTTAATATCCAATATCCCCCCTCCCAAAAAAGGAAAATATGTAATCATATCTTCTGCATGTCTCTACAGACATATTGTCTAGGGTTCAGGTCCTATGAAGTAGAATCTGGTTATCTACAAAGATCCCCAAGGTATGGGCAAATCTTTATGTTCAACTTTTTTTCTTCACAGTTTTAACATTATAAAAGGATTTAGAAAATACATCTCCCATGATCACATTATCATAGAAAACCTCAAAAGCATTACCTTAGAGTGTAATCTCCTTGAGGGTAGAGACTGATGTGAATGTATAATATAGACTGTATGTAAAGTGCTGCACAAATTGATGCCGCTTTATAAGTACCTGAAATAAATAAAATAAATATTGTTTCTGGATTGTAATTGTCCCTGCATTGTAGAGTCCTAGATTTGTACCCATCCTCACAAGGGACATCATTTGAAAGCTACTTAAATATTACACTAACTTGAATAGATTTTGTCTAAAAACATATTAGGTTAATTTGTGTAAAACCTAGAGTTTGCTTGTGGTATGGACTTTATATTGTAAGCTTTTTCATTGTATAAAGCACTGCATAATACATCAATGCTAAAACAATGTAACATATAAATAAATCTGTAGCTCTGTGTGGTACCTTGTATATAATATGAAGATAAATACACCATGGTATCACAGTATTAAAAAAATGCAGACATAATTTATGTAGATAAAAGGTCACTATTGAGAATGCATCAAGGTGATTGGGACATGTAATATGAAGTAAATATAAATACTGTATAAAAAGAAGAATGTAATAACAAGTTTACCAGAACAAAATAAAATATCTCTGGATTTCATTGGCTTAGTCAAGTAAGCAAATTGTCATGGGAAATAAAAACATTGCCTAGATTCTTTAGACATTAGCATCTCCCAACTGTGGAATTACATCTGCTTTATTCAGAGATTTTTTTTAATTCTCTTTACTATCTCTTTATTTTTACAAGCACTGAAATGAAAATAAGTGTATTAAAGAGGAGCAATAATATGTTATGATGTGTAATCAATGATAATATGTAAACTAGGGTGATCTTCAACAAACCACACACTGCCTCTTTTCAACATTTCATATAAACTGCGGGGTGGATATAATATTGATTGTAAGAAAAAAAAAACATGTTATGGAGCTTCTTATAACTGGTTGGTACCATAAGGTTGATTTACTAAAGGTAGAGATAGCAAATGTTTACTTAGCTTAGTAAATAAAGCAAAAAATAAAAAGTATTACTGCACAGGTGATAATAGCCTAAGTGAAATAAAGCTGTTTACAATATCACAACAGAATCAATTGTGCAAAAACATACATAATAAAAATTATAGAGCTAAATAAATAAAGTTCAAAGTAAATCATTAAAAATAGTCTATATAGTGCTTGAATACTAAAGTGCATAGTGGGGGGCGTGGCTAAGATGGAGACCTGAAAGGACGTGTTTGTCAGGAGCTCCGCATCTGAGAGGCTGAAATATCCGTTTTCCACATAGGAATCTCGCTTTACACCCTAACTGTGCGGCACAGGCTGACCCTGGGTATGAGTAAAGGCAATTCAGGTTCGAATCGCAAGCGGAATTCTACCCTTAATTCTCCGCCGCTGTCCCGGGCTGCACGTGCTCTCGTCAGGAGCAACATGGCGTCTCAAACGGATCAGGCAGACCTGTCCGCCCTGGGGACGGAGCAGTTTAGTGCCCTAATGCAAGCCATCACGGGCTGCCAGACAACTTTAACGGCCAAAATTGAACAGATACAGATGGAGGTGGGCCTGGTGAGGAGAGACATGGACAAGTTCCGTGACAGGCTCTCTGAGTCCGAGAGAAGGATCGGGGACACGGAGGACGCACTCCGGGAGCATGGTGCCTCCCTCCGCACTTTACAACTAAAAATGAAAACTGTGGAGACACGTGCGGAGGATCAGGAGAACAGAAATCGGAGGAACAACCTCCGTATGGTGGGCCTTCCTGAGGGAGCCGAAGGCCGTGACCCAGCTGCATACATGGAGAAGCTCCTGCGAGATTTGCTGCCACAGGCCCCTTTCTCCCTTTATTTTGCAGTGGAGAGGGCGCATAGGATGCCATCCGTGAGGGGTCCACCGGGAGCTCCCCCTCGGACCTTTATCTTCAGGTTACTGAACTTCAGGGACCGAGATCTGGTGCTCCGTGAGGCACGCAAACTGGAGGAGCTGCGATATGAAAATGTTAAAATTATGTTGTTTCCGGACTATTCTATGGAAACGCAGAGGCAGAGGCGCACTTTCGACCATGTAAAAGCCCAGCTGGGAGTGAAGGGACTGAAATACAATATGCTTTTCCCGGCCAAGTTGAAGGTGGTGGATGGTGAGTCGTCTAAATTCTTTACATCCCCTGAAGAGGCAACCCGCTGGCTGGAGTCCCTCCCGGGGGCTCGCTAATCCCGTTTTCCGCCCTGCATCCCCCCTTCACTTTGAGTCACATGTTGCTCTGCCCGCACATTGGCCACCGGGGTTTTCATGCTCTCCTGGGGCTGTAGTCCTTCCCCGCTGAGTGAGACTCTGAAGCGCAGGGAGTGCTTTCCCCCCCTCCCCTCCTTCCCCCCTTCCCGGGGCTCGGTGGAGGGAGCGTACTGTCATGACTCATGCGGAGAGGCAGAGAGACAATGTGGTGTCCGGGGGTGGTGCTCTTTTCCCCCGTGTCCTGAGCTGTCTCCCAGGTACTTTCTGGGGTGGGCGTGGGCGGGCGGCCATGACCGGATCTGCTGTGCGTCTCCAGCGCCCTGTCGCCCCTGCAATCCAGAGCTGAGGATCCTCCTGTGTCTCCCGGTGGGACTTTCTCTCAAAAGCTCCTCTCCCTGTGATGCTCGGCCGCAGGGATGAGGGATGGATTTCGGTCCTTGGACTCTACAGCTGCGAAACACACATGTAACTTTGCCTGCTTTTATGATCCAGAGCTGGGACCTATGGCTATGTCGGGACTCACGGTCACATACTGTGGTTCTCCAGGGGATTTGGAGGGGGGATGCACTTTGATAAAAAGGGGGGAGAACTCATCTTCCATTTATATTTTGAGTTTCAGTTATCTTTGCGAAACTTACTCTGTCATCACAGAGTTGATTAGTAACTAAGTCTGTGCCCTTAGCGTGTTCTAAGTGTAAAACAATAAGTGTTCTGAATAGATTTGTTCCTATCTAGGTGAATTGTTTTTCTATCTTTGCAAACTTACTCTGTCATCACAGAGTTGATTAGTAACTAAGTCTGTGCCCTTAGCGTGTTCTAAGTGTAAAACAATAAGTGTTCTGAATAGATTTGTTCCTATCTAAGTGAATTACTATTCTATCTTTGCAAAACTTGCTCTGTTATCACAGGGTTAATGAGTAACCAAGTCTGTGCCCTTAGCTTGTTCTAAGTGTAAACTATAAGTGTTCTGCATAGACTTGTTCCTATCTAGGGGAATTACTATTCTATTTTTGCAAAACTTACTCTGTAGTCACGGGGTTAATTAGCAACTAAGTCTGTGCCCTTAGCTTGTTCTAAGTGTAAAACAATGAGTGTTCTGAATAGATTTGTTCACATCTAGGTGATCTACTATTCTACTGAGATATGTTCCTATATGCATGGTTTAATATTACAAGAAGCCTCCAGACATAACGGTTGGCGGAGTGTCCTGCTTCCGCTTTTCGGGAGGAAGTCCTGGGTGTGCTCCTTCTTGCGCACTTCCCCCACAGGATTCTTTCCTACACTATAGTTCTATAAGTGTTTGTTGGGATAGGTTCGGGTACGCAGACACCCTGAGATATGTTTATCAGGGTGTGGGGTGGGTTGGGTGGGGCTTTATGTTTTCGGTTTAGTTTTACAAATTTTTCTTTTTCTTTTTCCTTTTTATGTATTTGTTTAGTTTGCTCATACTTGATCGGACAGAGTGTAACACTGCTAAGTAAGCATAACCTGTGGTGCTCCATGACACTATGCTGGCTACTAGGGGCCGGTAGGCCCTCCATGACTCTAGCCTCGTGGGGCGTGTCAGTCTCTCCGGGTCCTGACCACAGGGATCTCCGGTTACTTATCCCCCCCCCTTTTTTTCTTTATAATATGACTCCATTAAAAATTTTATCATGGAATGTCAGGGGTCTCAACAATAAAATTAAACGCTCCCTGGTCTTTGAATACATTAAAAAATACAATCCCCAAATTTGCATATTTCAAGAAACCCATTTAGTGGGAAGCAAAGTTATGAGCCTTAAGCGCCCCTGGGTACGGCATCATTATCATGCCTCCCACTCGAGTTACTCTCGTGGGGTTAGCATCTTGATACACAAATCCCTGGGTTGTGAGATTCTTGGGGTAAAACTGGACCCGGAGGGACGATATGTGCTGCTCCATGTGCTGGTCGACACGATTGAAATGGTGATTGTGGGGGTATATTTGCCACCCCCAGCTAATATGTCCCTCCTCCAATCTATTGCTTCGCAATTGACACAATTTCCTACAGACAATGTAATCCTAGTAGGAGATTTTAATATCCCGCCCAACCCCTCTTTGGATAAGTTATCATCAGACTCCCAAACAGAATCTGCCCTCTCTAGATGGGCGCAGGTGTTCGGGTTGGTAGATGTATGGCGCTGGAAGCACCCCTCAGATCGCATGTACTCTTGCCACTCCTCATCACATAACTCGCTATCCCGTATCGACCTCCTGTACGCAAGCGCCACTATGCTCCCCAAAATACAGGATATCACCATGCTCCCCGCGTGGTGTATCAGATCACTCACCGCTACTTTGCTGCATCCAAACTACAACGCCTGCAGCAGATAGAATTTGGCGCCTATCAAAATTCTGGATAACACACCCCACTATCGAGTTTGAAATAAATAGTCTAATTAACCAATTCTGGTCTCTAAATGCAGGCACCACCTCACCGGGGAATGTATGGGAGGCATTTAAGGCCTATATTAGAGGTTGCTATATCTCATCAATTGCCACTGAACGCAAAAACGATTTGATTACACTGGAGCAGGCGGAGGCCAATGCCCAGGCCCTTGAGACCCGATATGTTCAGACTGCTAATCCCATAACAGGCCAGGACATGAAGGTGACATATAGGGAGGTAATGCTGCTCAGAGTGGCCAAGGTAAACAAACGCCAACTAGCCCAAACCCAAAAAATTTTTGAACAGGGGGATAAAACGGGGAGACTGCTGGCCTGGATTTCTAAGGAGCAGTCCTCAGTTTCCGCTATAGCGCGACTTAGGAAAGAGGACGGGACTGTGGTGGCTGCCCCGGGGGAAATCAATGCCAGTTTTGTGAAATACTACTCTGAGCTGTATTCCTCCAGGGTGAGCTACACAATGGAAGAACTATCTGAGTTCCTAAATAGAGTGTCGTTCCCGGTCCTTTCCTCTTCAGCGAGAGAAAGTTTGGAGGCACCGATCACCCTGGAGGAGGTACAGATTGCACTAAAATCAATGCAGACAGGTAAAACTCCGGGGCTGGATGGATTCCCATCAGAATTTTATAAACAAAACATGGAGGCAGTGGCACCCAGGCTACACCACATGATCACTAAAACATTGCAGGAAGGGGCCCTTCCTTCCTCCATGGCCCAAGCTATTATAATAGTGATTCCCAAGGCGGGTAAAGACCCTCAGCTCTGCTCATCATATCGACCAATATCCCTCCTTAACTCGGACGCTAAAATACTGACAAAAATCCTTGCCAGACGCCTAAATGAGGTGATTCTCACCTTGGTCCATGAGGACCAGTCAGGCTTTATGCCTGGCAAAGGTACAGACATTAATTTCCGTAGACTCTACTCTGTCCTGGCCTCGGGGGCGGGAGACGACTGCCCTGCGGTAGTGGCCTCCCTGGATGCAGAGAAAGCCTTCTACTCGGTCGAGTGGCTGTATCTGTGGGAGGTCCTCCGTAGGTTCGGATTTGGTCCAGTCTTTGTCTCCTGGGTCAGGGCCGTGTATGCGGATCCGACGGCAAGGGTCCGCACGGGCACTGTCCTGTCTGCACCCTTTTCTCTGAGTAGGGGTACGAGACAGGGATGCCCCCTGTCCCCGGGGCTTTTTGCACTCGCTATAGAACCCATGGCAATCCTCCTTCGGTCTGACCCTGCGATACAGGGTATTCCTATAGGCCCCCTCCATGAAAAAATATCACTATATGCCGACGACACACTCTTATATCTCAGGGACGATGGCATTTCCCTGCGGAATGCGCTCTCGGTGATCAACGAATATGGGAAATACTCAGGGGTCTGCATAAATTGGGGTAAATCTATACTATTCCCGCTCCATTCTGGCACCGATCCCCCCCCCCAGACGAACAGCTTCAAAGGGTCTCTCAGTTTAGATACTTGGGGGTGGAGATTCACAGGGACCTAAAGCAGTTTATTCCTCTGAATTTGACCCCGGTGGTGTCCCAACTATCCCATAGGTGTGCAGTTTGGAAGAACCTTCCGCTCACACCTGTGGGTAGGGTGAATTTGGTTAAGATGACCATCCTGCCCAAGTTCACTTACCTTTTTAGGCATACTCCTGTACCTTTGCCAGTCTCTTTCTTTAACGAACTAGATAGCATAATTACCTCCTTTGTATGGAAGGGAGCAATGCCTAGGATAGCTAAATCAACGCTACAACTACCAGTCACTTTGGGGGGTTTGGCCCTACTGTGTTTCATAAAATACTATTGGGCAGCAGTCCTGGTCACTGTTAAGTGGTGGCTGTCCAAAATACCGATGAACCCTGCGTCTAAATTGGAGGTGGCACTGCTGGGCTCGCATGAGGAGCTCAAAGTCTTAATACATAAAGGACCTAAATCCAGCCCCCGGGTGACTACGCCCATGAGGACGACAATTAAGGTGTGGGATACTGTGGCCTCAAAGATGGGGACACCGAATGCGCGGTCCCCCCTGACCCCACTGTGGGGTAACCTCCGCTTGTCCCACTTTGCTTCCATGCATGGCCCAAATTTGTGGGTCAGGTATGGAATCACAACCCTGGGTGACATCGTCTCCGAAGGACAACTACTTACTTTTGATGACCTAAAACACAGTAGAGATCTACCGAACCACATGTTCTTCCGGTACCTGCAGCTACGCCATGCATTCCGGTCCCAATTCCCTAATGGGATAGATCTACAGCTATCTGACATAGAAAATATGTTGCAATATCTAGACGGGGGTACGCTCTCTAACATTTATAATAAGCTGGTAGTCCTGGATACCTCTAAAGTCTCACGATTGTACACAACATGGCAGAATGATATCCCTGGCCTGACGGACGAGGACTGGGAGGAGGGGATTCAGCAATACCTACCCCTAATGATCTCAGCTAGAGACAGATACACCCAGCTAAAATTTCTTCATCGGGCCTACTACTCCCCTGCGTGTCTAGCGAGAATTAACCCGGGTAGATCGGCGATATGTCCTAGATGTGGTGCAGATGGTGCAGACTTCATTCATGTGGTTTGGTCCTGTCCTGTGGTGGAGGGCTATTGGAGGGAAGTCCTGTCTGAGATTAACTCTATAGGTGAGCTCACGGTCCCATTTAGCCCCATCCCACTTCTCTTGGGTATTTGTGATTTCCTTGAAGCCCCCCAGAGTAAGAAACTATTTGTATTTTATACGTCCTTCTACGCGAGGAAAGCTATTCTTCTACAATGGAATCAGACACAGCCCCCCACTAAAAAGGTCTGGTTGTCCCTGGTAAATGCTGCCCTGCCCCTCTACAAATTAACCTATCTAGGCAGGAACTGCCCACGCAAATTCGATAAGATTTGGGCCTGTTGGGTCGAGGCGAAACATCTGTCCCTAGAATAACACTAACTAGCTTTTCTATCACCTTTTCATTTCTTCCTCAACACCACTTTCTTGCGCGAACAGTGTAAATCCCTAATTTAAATATAGTAATCAAGTGCTGCGCCAGACTTGGAGAGACCCGCCCTTTCCCCCAGCCCCCCCTGCCCACCCCCCCCCCATTTCCTCTCCCTATCCTTATTTACCCTTTACTCCTTCCTTGGGCCCCCCCCCCTCCCCTCTCCCTCGCCCTCGAGATCTCAGGTCCCACTTGAGTAATACGGCAAATGCCAAGCTGTCATTTACTGTTGTAATAACAACTACACTTGCTATTACGATGTGTGTGCACAACAGTTTGTTCCATTGCTTAACGACTATGCTAACTGATAATGTAATGTGATTTATACTCTGTCTGTCTGAAAACTTGAATAAACTTTATGTTAAAAAAAAAAAAAAGTGCATAGTGACAGATGGAAATAAAGTCCATTGAAGTAATAGCCAAAGAAATTTGATTGTTTAGATGAAAATCCACCTGGTGCACCTCCACCGTGATAATAAACAGGATGTGAGCTTACCAGATCTCTAGACTCCACGCTATAGGAGTCTAGACAAGCATTTAAATAATGATCCAGCACTCAAGACGAATCCCTCAATGTTACCAGAAAGGAAGGTAACATGGCTGGCCAAACAAACCCCTGGTGTTCCTCAGATGTGACCAATAAGGAATAAAAGGGGGGTCCACATAGTATAGAACCGTAAAAACTTTTATTGTAAGAAAATGTTACTAAACAATCACAGCAATCCAGTGAATAGTCAGCGGTTAAAATGGTAGTTCTCAGGATAAAAATGACTTGTATGCAAGCTCAATTGACATGGTTAATTAGTCTATGTCTGAATTAACAACGCTCATTTTAACTACTGACTATTCACTGGATTGCTGTGTTTAGTAACCTTTTCTCAAAATAAAAGTTTTTATGGTTCTACACTATGTGGACCCCCCTTTTCTTCCTTATTGGTCATGTCTGAGGAACACTAGGGGTTTGTTTGGCCAGCCATGTTACCTTCCTTTCTGGTCTAACCATTGAGGGATTCGCCTTGTGTGCTGGATCATTATTTAAACGCTTGTCTTGACTCCTATGATGTGGACTCTAGAGATCTGGTAAGTTCACATCCTGTTTATTATCACGGTGGAGGTGCACCAGTGGATATTCATCAAAAAAATCTAATTTCTTTGGATATTACTTAGTAAATAGTAAATAAAGCACAGATGTGTCCCTCCAATCATGTGCAAATATAGGTTATTTTTTTTTTATATTCTTCTCTTTTGCACATTATTGGTTATTGAAACTGAGCATTGCTTTAATTTATTCCCTAACTTAAATAAATGTTCACATATGAACACATGTTGCAGAGTTAACTGTAGCAATAATACTTATCTAGAGAGCATTTAAGTGTTTGTAAAGGCTATTTTTTTTTGTAAAAATAAAAACATGTTATACTTACCTGCTCTGTGCAATGGTATTGCACAGAGTGGCCCCAAACGTCCTCCTATCGGGTGCCCTGCCAGCACTCCAGGCTCATCCTCTTCTCTGTGTGCCACCATAGGAAGCAGCTTCCTATGGTGGCATACCTGCAGGCTCACAGGAGTGCATTAAGATAAAAACTGTTCTGTTTTTAGAACCACTTTAAAGTTATAAGCAAGCCAATCAAAATTTGCGCCACTGCCAATTTATGCAAATCAGACTCAAGATGCCATAAAATGTCTGGACTGCACACTATCACATCCAGATATTTTAGGAGATTGAAAACTTTTCACTAGAGTTCACAAAGTACTTCATACCAAGAAGAGCACAACAAACAACAACTCCAGTAAGTGTAGGAATATCAAAAGAAAAGAGCAAGCTATCCAAGACAACAACATGTTCACAGCTGAACCAGATCAAAACAAAGCAGCATGCTAGGACTAGAGCAAGTTATTTAATGTATACACTATAGAAACAAAAGAATCTACAACTCAAGATTTTAGAAACCTAAAACAGTGAAAATTATACAAATAAGGTTGTGCATGGAAGGTGTATGTTGTATTTTCTTTCTTGCTGATAAATTGACAAGGTATTGTAAATAGGGATCAGAGTGAAATGTCATAAAACTTGAGTTTACTATGAAAATAGCAGTTTAGCATTTTTTACAATTTCAGTAAATACTGCCTTTAAATCTACAATGTAGCACCACAAGCGGAAATGAGAAAGAAAAGATTTAAAAAATATAAACCCTCCCACATTAAATCTTATTATTTTGTGTGTGTAACTATGATTATGATCAGCGATCCTGCATGTTTTTATTAATATACTCCAAAATAGTATTAATAGTGTTTTTTGTTTTGTTTTGTTTTGTTTTTTTGATTTCCTTGTGTTTTATGTATTGTGATGATTTTTTTTTTTTTTACTCACACATATTATCTAAAGCTCAAAAAAGACCAAACCCCCTTATTATAAAGGGAGCTTCCAGATTATGTGTCTTTCCCACAAACCCTAACATCCTCTTGGGGACCACATGTGGGGATGAGGCCCTTGTCCCCTCAAAATGGGGACAAGCTGCCTTGAAAGGAAAGGTGTCTTTATTTAATATTTTAATATATTATATTTTTGGAATGAGTAACAACCATGATTAACAACTGTACACATTTTAGAAAATGGTGTGGAGCCTATGGTTCAAACAAGACCCTTATCCAGGCATGCAGTCTGGGTTCTCAGGAAAGGGAGAGAACTGAGCATGCTCCCTCATTCTCCTGAACCATACCAGGTCACACATCTGTCAAAATTAAAAGCGGCAAAGCAAAGCACCTTCTCCCATTCTCCCTATGTTGAGGGGATAAAGGCCTCATCCCCACACCTGGTTCAGAAGTGGACGAGGGGGCTTGTGGATGGATTTATCAGAACCTGGAAGCTCTTTTTAGAAGAAATGGGCAACAAGATATCCACCTCCCCCTTAGGGAATCAGTATGGGGTACATTAGTACTCACACATGTGAAAAAAAGCCATACCACTAGGCCAATATATCAGATCTAGGCAAAACTGTCCTACAATGGAAGGCTTTGGAAGGAAGGCACTAGCCATGGAGAGGAGGTTCCTCCAGTGAGAATATGATTTAAGTAAAATCACAAGAGTCAGCTTTTGGGCCAGAATTACTGTATATTGCATGACATTCTCTTGAGAGAATGCCAACCTAAAACTAGTGAACAGATTCATGAGAAATTGCAACTAATTACTATCTCCATTAGGTACAGTTTGGAATTTGATGACATAAAGCACAACATGTGTAGATATTCTAAATGGAGATTTTGGTCTAACAGAAGTCTAATCCAAAGGGGTGCTAGTTGTGCCTAAAAATGCAAAATCTATAGGCAACATCTTATTCACAAGTTTATTTAATTTAAAGAAATATAAATGCACATGGTTGGGCAGAATGGGTATGTATAAGTCTGATTTACCCCGCTGCTCTAGCTGTGCTTTTTTAGGAGGCCCACATGCGGTGAAGACCTATAAAATATGTTGGCAGAACAACATGATGGGTAAATGAACATATAGGTGATCATCTCTCCAAAATTTGAATATGAAAGAATACACGCGTCACCGGCGTGTAGTCAGCTTGGCTATGCCAGAAGGGGCTGCGGCAAGGATGGAAGTCCCATAGTTCAAGCAGGGACACCCGCAAGCCCCCGGCCCAAAGCAGGCGTCTCTGCATATGGACATGACAGGAGCCCACACGACGAGTGGTAAATAAAGAGGGCCCAACAAAAAGTCCCACAGCGTTCCCCCCATTGAATAGGGACAGCGCCGCAGTACTCGCTTGTTTGTTCATGTACTGTACATTGATTATTGTAAGTATGAAATACAGCCTATATTGTACTTTGATATATAGTATGTGAATATAAACTATCTTAACATGTTCAGGTATATTATGATAATTGGTGACCATTTATTTTTGTATTCTAGAAGGGAATATTACCCAGTGTCTACTCTGAGGAAGGAATATAATTCCGAAACATGTTGGGATGCGTCAAGGAAACTCAGGTGGACTGACCACAGTATATCTCTGGATGTACCTGGGGTGCATTTGATATTCTTTGGGTATTTGTAATATGAATCTTTTCGAACAGTGTACATATACTATTATTTGCATATTTGTTACATGTGTCTTAATACTAGGACTTCTGTGTCCCTTTTTAAAATTTGTATTAATAAAAGTGGTGTTATTGCCTTTTAAAGAAACGTATCTTATATACTATTTTCTGCCTTCAATGTCCATGGGGGGTTGTTTTATATTGCACCTTGTGCAATTGCATATATGTTTAAATGAAGATGTTGGCAGTTCAATACACTCTATCCCTAAATACAACTAGTATCCTCAGAAAGGATGTGCTGGAGCTGGAGTCCAGAGAAGGGGAACAAAATCAATATGGGGACTGTAGGACCTCAATTACGAGGAAGGACTACAAGTGCTAAATCTTTCCTTCCTGGAGAAGAGATGCTTGAGAAGAGATATGATAGTGAAATACACATATCTCAATGGTGATCCCAGTGTAAGGCTCCATGTACTTGGGATGCTGAGGCAAATTCCTCTGAAAGATTTTTTGACACCTTGAAATCGGCATTTAAAATGCCCATTTAGCCACGTTTGCATGCCGCGTTTAGCCGCATTTAGCGCCGTTTTACAGCGTTTGCGTTTAGAAGCGTTTAGTTAAATTAACAGCATAAGACCCTCCCCAAGCTCAAAAAACAGTATTATTTAACTATCTCAGCCATTTTGTTAAACCAGAGTGAGTAGCAGCAGCTGAGAGAGCAGCAGTGTACTTGTATTTAGTGTGCCACTTGCCATGTCACCTGCCACAAGTTACAGATTGTCACTTGCCATACGTTGCGGATTGTCCACTTGCCACGTCACCTGACACAAGTTGTGGATTGTCCACTTGCCAGGTCACCTGCCACAAGTTGCAGATTGTCATTTGCAATGTCACCTGCCACAAGTTGTGGATTGTCCACTTGCCACATCACCTGCCACAAGTTGCGGATTGTCATTTGCCATGTCACCTGCCACAACTTGTGGATTGTCACTTGCCACATGTTGCGGATTGTCCACTTGCCACATCACCTGCCACAAGTTGCGGATTGTCCACTTGCCAGGTCACCTGCCACAAGTTGCGAATTGTCATTTGCCACATCACCTGCCACAAGTTGTGGATTGTCCACTTGCCACATCACCTGCCACAAGTTGTGGATTGTCCACTTGCCACGTCACCTGCCACATGTTGTGGATTGTACACTTGCCACATCACCTGCCACAAGTTGTGGACTGTCCACTTGCCACGTCACCTGCCAAAAGTTGCGGATTGTCATTTGCCACATCACCTGCCACAAGTTGCGGATTGTCCACTTGCCACGTCACCTGCCATATGTTGTGGATTGTCACTTGCCACGTCACCTGCCACAAGTTGTGGATTGTCATTTGCCACGTCACCTGTCACAAGTTGCTTGTTCAAATCCTAACAGCATATGGGTCAAATTCCAATTATACGGATAACAGCAATGCTAGTGGTGTATTGAATTGGATCAAGGGCTCATTAGGGTATATACATGGTCTATGAATCATTGCAAGTAGGGATGAGCTCATGTTCGACTCGAACATTGGCTGTTCGCAAGTTCGCCGAACAGCGAACAATTTGGGGTGTTCGCGGCAAATTCGAATGCAGCGGAACACCCTTTAAAAGTCTATAGGAGAAATCAAAAGTGCTAATTTTAAAGGCTAATATGCAAGTTATTGTCATAAAAAGTGTTTGGGGACCCAGGTCCTGCCCCAGGGGACATGGATCAATGCAAAAAAAAGTTTTAAAAACGGATGTTTTTTCAGGAGCAGTGATTTTAATAATGCTTAAAGTCAAACAATAAAAGAGTAATATCCCTTTAAATTTCGTACCTGGGGGGTGTCTATAGTATGCCTGTAAAGGGGCGCATGTTTCCTGTGTTTAGAACAGTCTGACAGCAAAATGACATTTTGAAGGAAAAAACTCATTTAAAACTACCCGTGGCTATTGCATTGCCGACAATACACATAGAAGTTCATTGATAAAAACGGCATGGGAATTCCCCAAAGGGGAACCCCGAACCAAAATTAAAAAAAAAAATTACGTGGGAGTCCCCCTAAATTCCATACCAGGCCCTTCAGGTCTGATATGGATATTAAGGGGAACCCCGGCCAAAATTTAAAAAAAAAATGACGTGGGGTTCCCCCTAAATTCCATACCAGACCCTTCAGGTCTGGTATGGATTTTAAGGGGAACTCCGCGCCAAAAAAAAAAAAAAAAACGGCGTGGGGTCCCCCCAAAAATCCATACCAGACCCTTATCCGAGCACGCAACCTGGCAGGCCGCAGGAAAAGAGGGGGGGATGAGAGTGCGCCCCCCCTCCTGAACCATACCAGGCCACATGCCCTCAACATTGGGAGGGTGCTTTGGGGTAGCCCCCCAAAACACCTTGTCCCCATGTTGATGAGGACAAGGGCCTCATCCCCACAACCCTGGCCGGTGGTTGTGGGGGTCTGTGGGCGGGGGGCTTATCGGAATCTGGAAGCCCCCTTTAACAAGGGTACCCCCAGATCCCGGCCCCCCCCTGTGTGAAATGGTAAGGGGGTACTTACCCCTACCATTTCACTAAAAAACTGTCAAAAATGTTAAAAATGACAAGAGACAGTTTTTGACAATTCCTTTATTTAAATACTTCTTCTTTCTTCTATCTTCCTTCATCTTCTGGTTCTTCTGGTTCTTCTGGCTCTTCTGGTTCTTCCTCTGGCGTTCTCGTCCAGCATCTCCTCCGCGGCGTCTTCTATCTTCTTCTCTTCGGGCCGCTCCACACCCATGGCATGGGGGGAGGCTCCCGCTCTTCTCTTCTTCATCTTCTTCTTTTCTTCTCTTCTTCTCTTCTTCATTTTCTTCTCCGGGCCGCTCCGCACCCATGCTGGCATGGAGGGAGGCTCCCGCTGTGTGACGGCGCTCCTCGTCTGACAGTTCTTAAATAACGGGGGGTGGGGCCACCCGGTGACCCCGCCCCCCTCTGACGCACGGTGACTTGTCGGGACTTCCCAGTGACGTCACGGGGGAATGCCACAGGGAAGTCCCGTCATGTCCCGTGCGTCAGAGGGGGCGGGGTCACTGGGTGGCCCTGCCCCCCGTTATTTAAGAACTGTCAGACGAGGAGCGTCGTCACACAGCGGGAGCCTCCCTCCATGCCAGCATGGATGCGGAGTGGCCCGGAGAAGAAAATGAAGAAGAGAAGAAGAGAAGAAAAGAAGAAGAGAAGAAGATGAAGAAGATGAAGAGAAGAGCGGGAGCCTCCCTCCATGCCATGGGGGGTGCGGAGCGGCCCGAGGAGAAGAAGATAGAAGACGCCGCGGAGGAGATGCTGGACGAGAACGCCGGAGGAAGAACCAGAAGAGCCAGAAGAACCAGAAGAACCAGAAGATGAAGGAAGATAGAAGAAAGAAGAAGTATTTAAATAAAGGAATTGTCAAAAACTGTCTCTTGTCATTTTTAACATTTTTTACAGTTTTTTAGTGAAATGGTAGGGGTACTTTTGTACCCCCTTACCATTTCACACGGGGGGGGCGGGATCTGGGGGTCCCCTTATTAAATGGGGCTTCCAAATTACGATAAGCCCCCCGCCCGCAGACCCCCACAACCACCGGCCAGGGTTGTGGGGATGAGGCCCTTGTCCTCATCAACATGGGGACAAGGTGTTTTGGGGGGCTACCCCAAAGCACCCTCCCAATGTTGAGGGCATGTGGCCTGGTACGGTTCAGGAGGGGGGGGCTGCACTCTCGTCCCCCCCTCTTTTCCTGTGGCCTGCCAGGTTGCGTGCTCGGATAAGGGTCTGGTATGGATTTTTGGGGGGATCCCACGCCGTTTTTTTTTTTTTTTTTTTGGCGCGGGGTTCCCCTTAAAATCCATACCAGACCTGAAGGGTCTGGTATGGAATTTAGGGGGAACCCCACGTCATTTTTTTTTTTAATTTTGGCTGGGGTTCCCCTTAATATCCATACCAGACCTGAAGGGCCTGGTATGGAATTTAGGGGGACTCCCACGTCATTTTTTTTTTAAATTTTGGTTCGGGGTTCCCCTTTGGGGAATTCCCATGCCGTTTTTATCATTGAACTTCTATGTGTATTGTCGGCAATGCAATAGCCACGGGTAGTTTTAAATGAGTTTTTTCCTTCAAAATGTCATTTTGCTGTCAGACTGTTCTAAACACAGGAAACATGCGCCCCTTTACAGGCATACTATAGACACCCCCCAGGTACGAAATTTAAAGGGATATTACACTTTTATTGTTTGACTGTAAGCATTATTAAAATCACTGCTCCTGAAAAAACGGCCGTCCCCTGGGTCCCCAAACACTTTTTATGACAATAACTTGCATATTAGCCTTTAAAATTAGCACTTTTGATTATTCATGTTCGTTTCCCATAGACTTTAACTGTGTTCGCGTGTTCGAACAAACTTTTTTCCTGTTCGCATGTTCTGGTGCGAACCGAACAGGGGGGTGTTCGGCTCATCCCTAATTGCAAGCAATTACAATTTAGAAAAAAAAAATAATGTTTTTTCATCATTTGCCATAGTTTTTGAGATTTTTAACATAAAAAAATAGGGCACCTTTAAAAACACTTATAAACGAAAACGCGGCTAAATGCCAGTACCGCATTTAGCCACGGTTGGTGTCTGAAACATGGAAATCTTCAGCGTCTGAACTCATTTTTTTGCTTTCAAAGAAAGGCTGTTAAACACAACTGCCTAAAAATGGCTGTAAACAAAATTGTGTACATGGTCACATAAGATAATATTGAATGAGTTCAGGGGCAGTTGAAAAAAGCCTCCAACGTCTGAACATCCGTTTAACAGCAGCAGTGTACATGGGGCCTAAGTATGAAACTTTTCAGTAACAGAGAGTGTAAGAAGACACAGGGCAGACACAATGAGACTGGAAGTAAAGCGGTTTAATCTTAAGCTGCATAGAGGCTTTTACACTGTCAGGGTGGTAAGGATGTGGTACTCTCTTCCACAATCTGTGGTGTCAGCAGGAAGTATTGATAGTTTTAGCAGACACAATATACGGGGATATGTGAAATGATTATCTACACAAACACACATACACCAACACAAGTTGAACTGGATGGACTGTTGTCTTTATTCAACCTTACCAACTATGTAACAATGTAACTATGTAACTATGTTTTTATTTCAAAATATTTCCAACATTAATACATGTGAACACCAAGAGAATTAGAAGTATACAGTATAAAGCGCCATGTGACATACATAAAATATTCAAACTTAGGGTAGAAGCAACACAGTATAAGTTATATATATATATATATATATATATATATATATATATATATATATATATATATATATATGTATATATATATTAGTGCTGCACGATTCTGGCTAAAATGAGAATCACAATTTTTTTGCTTAGAATAAAGATAACGATTCTCTCATGATTCTCGTGGTTTAACACCTTCTTTCACATTATACAAAAAAAATTGGGCTAACTATACTGTTTAGTTTTTTTTAATTAATTTAAGTGTATTTTTTTTTTAAATTGCGTTTGAAAAACCACTGCACAAATACGGTATGACATAAAATATTGCAACAACCACCATTTTATTCTCTAGGGTCTCTGCTAAAAAAATATCATGTTTGGGTGCTCCAAGTAATTTTCTAGCACAGTGTTTCTCAACTCCAGTCCTCAAGGCACACCAACAGGTCATGTTTTTGGGATTTCCACTATTTTGCACAGGTGATTTGATCAGTTTCACTGCCTTAGTAATTACCACAGCTGTTTCATCTGAGGGAAATCCTGAAAACATGACCTGTTGGTGCGCCTTGAGGACTGGAGTTGAGAAACACTGTTCTAGCAGAAAATAATGATTTTTACTTGTAAGCAACAAATGTCAGAAAAGGTTTGGTCTTTATATGGTTAAACTTCCCTCATCTACACGCCAGAGTTCTTTCCTTTGATAAAATAATGAAAAGATACTTTGTTTCTACTTATTTCTGTGTTGTAATAAAACTTGGCAGGCTGTCCATTATTTTCCAGGTGTGAGAACTCTCTGCACTTGCTAGAAAGATCATGACATGCTGTTTTGAAGATCGGGAAGGGAAAAAGATCACAATTTTGATTCTTAACGATTAATCGTGCAGCTCTAACATATGTGTATACACACTATACATCCATAACTAGTATAGAGGCACTCAGGGATCTTGCAGATGTGGTAAATCAAAACAGCAGCTTTTTTTGTTGTCAACATTTTGATGAAGCTCAGTCCATCTTTCTCAAGACTGCTTCATTGAAATGTTGACAATTAAAAAACACTGCTCTTTTGCTCTACCTCCTCTGTAAGATCCTCTATGCTAATTTTGGATTTATATGTATTTCTTTGTGGGTGAGCACTTGGGCATTTACCTCAAACATAGAGGCCCATTGGCTATCCTTGGGACTATATATAAATATGAAGGAGGGGGAGAGGGAAAATAGCCCCGAAAAATATATTAATCTTTTTCTTAGTGAAATAGGGGTACTGATCTGCTAACTTGCAAGGTTCAGAATCTAAGGCTAGAGGAAGTGGCTCTGGCTGGACTTTCTTCAGATTTATATTTAGAGACTGCAACAACAACCCCTTTAGGTGGGACTTTGGAAGGCATGCACAATTCAAACATATGTCAAAAGTAATTTTAATTAATACAGATTAAAAGATGTTACATACAAAATTGATAAAAAGTGGATGCAATTAAATGACAGATAATCATTGCTGACAGTCGACATACAGATAGGATGAAGACAAAGAGACCCCAATGCGTTTCAAATTTACACGATATATATAGCTTTTTCTTCTACAGGGTAAAATTATTTGTAAAGAAATAGTTACCTACAATCTAGAAGATAATATTAGAACCATGATACATTTACCACATAAGAAAGAAAAAGAGAGCGCACCAGCCTAGTGCATTATCCTTGAGAAAAATTTATTAAAAACAAGATTAAAATCTATTCACAAAGGTAGAAAGAAATTACCGCACTGTATACAGTCACAAGGCAATTAATCCGCTGGTAGCAGTACATGTGGCACAGAAGGAAAACCGTAGTAGGGAGAGACGGAAAGGTCCATAAAATTAAACAATTTATAAATTGTGGAACAGAATATGTGATCTATGGCATCGTTTGCCCATGTGGGCGTCTGTATGTTGGCCGTACTCAATGTCCGAGAATAGGGGAACATAAATGTAGTATCATCAACTTAAGAGACAAATATCCATTCCCCCGACACTTTTTAGAGGCCCAAGAAGGGGACCCTGCAGGCATGAAAGTCTTTGGAATTGAGTCCATTGGAGGCAAGCTGGATACAGGAAGAAGATACCAGAGGCTATGTAAGCGAGAGGACTTCTGGATCTTCACCCTTGGCAGTCTTGCCCCTGGTGGCCTAAACGAAGACCCCAAAATAAATAAAATAGTTTAACAACACCTTAGAGTCTATCTAGTGGGCCAGTCCCATGTCCATTTATCATTTTTAGACAGACCATCATTTATTGTGTACTACTACTACCACCTCCCTCTTAACTTTTTCCTATTAACATCTACTATCTTAAAAAGACTTTAGGCTAATTATGAGTATTAGGTCCCAAAGATCGAACCAATCCTAATGCCCTATATACAAGCTAGCCCCTAAAAAATATACAAATATGTACTCTGTATACGACTAGATCAAAGAATACATAGGTTTATGCATATGTTTCATTTTAATTTTAATTTTAGTGGCCACATAATTTATCCTATTTATCTTTCTCACAAGAAAGTATATTAGAATCAGCATCTGTAGTTTTAATTCTATATCTCTTTCCCTGGAGTGCATGTATGTGCATGTATATGTATAAGCCTCTGTACGTTCACATAGATGTACTCCAGCTATAGCAACATCCAAAATAATGTACATAATGATATATGTGTTCTCCAATAACTAATTTACACACCTTTGCACATGTATACGACCATCTGTATTTATAAGCTTTTATTATCAACTATATTATATATACAATTTTACTAAAATGTTTTTAATATATAACTATAGTGCATCTCTTGCCTATCTTCTTATACATGTGTATACTAGTCTTTTTAAACTATAAATATATCTCTATTTCTAGTCATTATTAATTACATTCATTCAAACGTTGATGTTTGTTCATTTGATTAGTTGTATGTCCATATCCATCAACATGCGTGTGCACACTGTGTGTGCTTATACACCTAGTGCTTTTTAAAAAGGACAGGCTACAGCTCCTGTGATATAGTGTTAGTTACAACCAACCGCTATAAACCACATCAATTAATGGCACATGATTGCACATACCTATGCCGGAGCAGGTACAGTCACTACAGAGAGGTTCCCAGAGAGGGTGAGAGTTACGGCGTTCCTTTCTCCAACTTGTATCACACAGTATATGCCTCATAAGATATTTTTTAATCCCCTATTGATTTACCCAGGATCACTAAGTGTTTGATATTTAGTAACAGACCCAGGTCAGCTTACTGCTAGATACACACACTCCCAGTGTGCACGTGCATGCAAAAAGAGACAGAGTCCAATGAATCAAACAAAATAAATCAAATAAAATGAAATAAAATATAATGTATTGAAATTTATAACTACTAAATTAACACTTTATAAACAATGTGGCAGAGGCCCAGCCCCCTCTTGGAACCTCCCATCAATTAAGGGAGGAGTTCCAGTACCAATTCAAGATGAGAATTCCAGACAGACACATGTATAAATAGTAGTAAGAGATTAGCACAGCTAAGGCTCTGAAGAAGAAGGGACACCTTCGAAACGTGTTAGCCAGCAGCGGTTCGTACGTCCTCTTCCTAGGACCTGGAAAATGCTACCAGCGGATTAATTGCCTTGTGACTGTATACAGTGCGATAATTTCTTTCTACGTTTGTGAGTAGATTTTAATCTTGTTTTTAATAAATTTTTCTCAAGTATAATGGACTAGGCAGGTGCGCTCTCTTTTTCTTTCTTATCGTTTACTACTAGGATAATCCCATCCTGGTGAGCAGCAAGGCCGAAATCCACTGTCCTTTTTGAACCCTTGGGATCATCTAGCTTACACACCTGTGCACAAGAGTATTTGCTTCTGTAGTACTGTATATTTACCACATTTATAGTTCCATACTGGTATCCAGTATGGGACTATAAATGTGGTAAATGTATCATGGTTCTAATATACAGGGATGACAATTGAAACCGTTTTTTAGAGCGGGCGGTTGATTCTTAAGGGATAACAACTGATGCCTTTAAAAGCCACTTGGCTGTTATCCTACAGGAGCGGGAGGGGACATTGTTACTGTCTCACTGGTAAAATATAATGAACAATTCATAAAAGTGTATTTACCTGTGGGAGCTTAAACAGCCTGACATCCATAGAGCAGCAATGTTTAAGCTGTTTAAGCTCCCACAGGTAAATACACTTTTATGAAGTAGGCTTGGTCATGCCTTTGATTGGCCAGACAAAGTGGTAGGTTGCTCCCCACTCTGACAGCTCCAGATCACTCCTACACAGAGTTACACAGCTGGCATCCCCCCAGGTCCCGCGGCGCTTCAGCTTCCCGCTGACACACGGCGCTTGTGGACTCTTCCACGGGGACACCCCGGTGGCTCTTCTGCTATGCTGGATCTGTAAGTATACCTTATATATATTTTTTTTTTCCATAAAAATTTTATTCAGTTTAAAGACATACATAAACAGAACAAGTCCGGTACATACTTTTTATAACATAATGTATATATGACATCAAAATGGCACTCTTTAAAGATACTAAGGGAGACATTTTGATACATAATGAACAAGAACTGAACTTGTAATATACTAATAGTGTGTGGGGGCAGAGGATCTCTTTCTCATTTTTTCACCCCCCCCTCCCCCTTTGGGTACCGACCAAATAAGTGGACAGACAAATGGTTCATTCTTGACTAACAAATAGTATACCTTATATTATCAACAATTTGTATTTTAATAAAATAAAATAATAAAATAAAATAATGCTGCACTAGAATTTGCCTGGCACTTCTCTTCCTTTTTTGCCTAAGGAGAGCAAGCTGCCTGAGTATTTCAACGATTTCCATATCTTTAGGAAGTGTTAGGTTATCTTTGTGTCTATACAATGCAAGGAAAAGTATCCATTGCTGTTGGAGCTAGAAAATGCTTCACCACTAATCCACTAAGAGAAAATGATAAATGCATGATAGGAGATTTAAGGAGCCAATTGTGCTGCTTGACAGTAAGTGATAATGTGGAGAATTGCTAGTAGACATGTGAATGAAAAAAAAATGTTTTGTTTTGTTTCAATTAGTTATTTGCATAAAATGGTTTAATCCATATAATTTATTTTTGGAATTTGTTTTGTTTATTCATATTTAAATCGATACAAATTTTCTAATCCAAATTTGGATCAATTTGAAAAGTTTTCGAATCAATTTTGAATAGTTTTCAAATTTGAAGTTTTAAGGTGCACGGTAGTGCTATGGTGTGTTCAAGTGAGTTATAAAGTTATTAATATTTTGTTTTACTACACAAAACTTGCTGTGATGCTGGGACTAGGAGTTGTGTTGGTTCTCTAGACATGAACCAGTACCACAGTAAAGTAAACCACTCCATTCAATGTTAACCAGATTAGTCGAATGATCATGTAGAGTCAGAGAAGTGGGGGTCTGTGACTGGGGCACTGGTGAATGGCGTTAGCAGCCGCTGATCCATTCAAGTTATGTTATGTTGGTTCGTTTCTTGTTTACAAGGATTTACAGTTTTTTTTTTTTCTATACAAGATGTGCTGGGGTGGGTGGGGAGGACGGGAGACTCACCTTTTGAGCCTTGTCCTACCCCTCTCCCAATTAGGTTAGCATATCCTTTTGGGGGGCGTTATATTGCCCTCCGGGAGCCATATGCAGAGAATACTCTGGGATACCCAAAAAATAAAAAATAAAATAAAAAGGGATCGAGATAGGCAAGACACTAGGCCTTGTCTTTACCTCGTGTTTCTTTATTAAATATCTTTTTCTTCTTTCTATCTTTATTCACCTTTTCTATCTTTACTTCTCCCCTCCCCTCCTTTCCTTTGGACCCTAACTTACCTCTCCCCCTCTCCCACACCATACCATGGCGTTAAACAATATTAAAGTGATGTCGCTTAACGCAAAGGGGCTTAATACACCAGAGAAGAGGCGCATACTACTAGATGACTTGAAGCGGACTCACACAGATATTACCTTCATCCAAGAGACACATTTTAAAGCTAACAAATTACTGTATTTACAAAGTAAACTTTACCCGGTGACTTACCATTCCACAAACCCGACTGCTAAGTCCAAAGGGGTCTCCATTTTGATATCCGGTAGGTCTCCATGGCAACATCAGAGCTCTATGATAGACCCGACAGGAAGATATGTTTTCCTCAAAGGCCTAATAGGTATTGTACGAGTAACATTAGCAGCGATATATGACCCTAACGAACAACAAGCCACATTTCTGCGAGATACTATGGAGAAATTCCATGACTTTAGGGAAGGACAGCTGATCCTTGGTGGAGACTTCAATGCCCCATTAATTCCATCTGTAGACACCTCGATGGGTAAATCATTGATCCCACCAAATCAACTTAAACAAATAGCTAAAACGCTACACAAATCACAACTGATCGATATCTGGCGCCTACAACACTCGGGAGAATGCGACTATTCATTTTATTCACACATACATTAGGTATATACCAGAATAGATTATTTCCTGATTCCCCACACTCAATAACACGCTGTAGAGCAGACCTCCATAGGAAATAGGACGTTGTCAGATCACGCGCCCATATTCCTGACCTACAATCTGTCCGATATTTCCTCTCCCAGACACCGTTTTTGGCGTCTCAATGAAAGCCTTTTGCAAAATCCAGAAGTATTGACAGATGTGACCAGAGCGCTAAACCTATACTTCCAAGAAAATGACCAACAGGACTGTGAACCTGGGATCCTGTGGGAAGCCCACAAAGTAGTTATCAGAGGGATCCTCATCACACATGGGGCCCGTATCAAATGAGAAAGAACTAAACAACTCTCCCAACTTCTACAGGAACTTCCTACCTCTGAGGCAAGACACAAACATGCCCCCACACGGTCCTCAGAGTCTGACCTGACAACAAATCACTGACCTCCTGCACTATAGAGCCAAGGCAGCCCTACAGTTTTGTCGCAAAAGGACATATGAATCAGGAGATAAATGTGGGAAACTCTTAGCAAGAATGGTTAGGGATCACAAACTATCTACATATATCCCACATATCATCACGACAGGAGGCAAAAAAGAAGTTTTACCCGCACAAATCACCAAAGAGTTCAAAAATTTTTATTCCAATCTCTACAGTTTGCCACAAGTGGTTTCTCCCCTTCAGATATAGAGAATTATATCACGTCCTCCCAAATGTCATCCCTCCCCCAAGCAATTAGAACAGAATTAGACTCCCCTAAAACTTTGATAGAACTCCAAAAAGCCATAGGGACAATGAAACCCGGTAAAGCCCCAGGTCCCAACGGCTATACATTACAACATTATAAAACCCTCCTTCCGATACTAGGACCTCGTATGGTCACATTGTTTAACGTGATAGGCACCGGTGGAGCGTTTGCCAGAGATACTCTAGGTGCCCATATTTCTGTGATCCATAAGGAAGGGAAAGACCCGGCAGCATGTGGTAGCTACAGGCCCATATCGTTGTTAAACATTGATCTCAAGTTATTCACTAAAGTCCTGGCTTCCCGGCTGGCGCAGCACCTCCGGCAACTTATACACCTAGACCAAGTTGGCTTCATCCCTTCTAGGGAGGCCAGAGATAGTACTACGAAGGTGTTGAATCTATTATACATCACACGGTCTAAGAAAATCCCATGTGTTTTTCTAAATACCGACCCTGAAAAGGCGCTTGACCGGGTAAACTGGTCATTTATGTTCGCGGTACTCAGACATATTGGTCTGGGGGAGGTGATGCTCAACCGAATAGCCTGAATATATTCTAATCCAACAGCCCAAGTAAAGGCAAATGGAGTCCTGTCGGACCCCTTCTCTCTCTCTCCCTAGAACCCTCTCTATCTAAAATCAGACTAAATCCCGACATTCAAGGGATATCAGTTGGTCCTTTACAACATAAAATTTCGGCCTATGCAGACGATCTGCTCTTTTCGCTGACCAACCCGGGAGTGTCCATGCCAAATCTCCTCAAAGAATTTGAGACATATGGGAAATTCTCAAACCTAAAAATAAATTTCACCAAATCTGAAGCAACGGGGATATCAATACCAGTGAATAGTCTTCTAAACTTACAATCCAATTTTAGATTTAGATGGACATCCTCCGCCTTGACTTACTTGGGTACGAGCATACCATTAGATCTGTCTCACATATATGAAAATAATTTCCCCCCTCTACTGGCAAAGACCAGGGTATTGCTAGACAATTGGCATACACTCCTGGTTTGGGCGGTGTAACTTACTCAAAATGAGCATACTCCCCAAATCTTTATACCTCTTTCAGGCCCTGCCGATTAAGATACCCCCCACATATTTCAAACAAGTACAAACTCTCTTCACTCGCTTTGTTTGGGCACATAAAAAACCCTGCATCCCAAGAACTCAACTTTCCATACCAAAGCATTATGGAGGATTAGCACTACCAGACATCAGGAAATACTATCAAGCAGTCCACTTGGGTAGAGTTATAGATTGGCGATGTCATAGGGACTCTAAACTGTGGGCACAAATAGAACAACACCAAACCACTATACCTCTATAGACTGCGATATAGTACAGTGACTCTCTTCCCTTAGAATTGAAATCACATCCTCTCATAGGGAACACTATAAGGCAATGCTTTCAGGCTACATTACAAACTTCCCTAACAACCAAAACATCTACCTTAACCCCGATTCTAGGTAACTCTAATGCCGCGTACACACGGTCGGACTTTTCGTCTACAAAAGTCCAACGGACGCTGACGGACTAAAGCTGGCTGGTAATCCGATCGTGTGTGGGCTTCTTCTGACTTTCAACGTACTTTTTTAGCCTCAAATCCGACGTACTTTAGATTTGAAACATGCTTCAAATCTTTACGTCGTAACTAGGACGGACCCCGAAGTCCGCTCGTCTGTATGCTAGTCCTACGGACAAAAAAATGACGCATGCTCATAAGCAAAAACTAAACGGAAGCACTCGGTCTAGTAAAACTAGTGTTCGTATTGTAGGTAGCACATTCATCACGCTGCAAAATCTGTGATCGTTGAATGCAGCGCATTTTATTTCTTCTTTACGAATGCTCTAAAGAACGAAGGTGTTTTGCTGTTCATAATCAGAGTTCTCCCAAACTGATTTCTGAATTCTTTTTCTCTTTGATCTCATGAATGATATAGTATGCTTTTTATAAACAATGTTTCCATACTAATAATACTTTTTCCCTTATTTTTTTTTTTTTTTTTAGGTTTGTAAAGTTACCACAAAGAACCCATTATTCTTTTTTTTTTTTTTCTAGTGATTATTTTTTATTTTTTAGATAAAGTTAACCAAAAGCACCGTTTTTGTTTATGTATATTTTTTTTTTTTCAAGACTTACCACTTGAACATTCTTAACATTAGTAATGTATTTTTGGTGTGTTTTTTTAAAACTCAATGAGATTGTTGTCCCTTGTTAATTTAACATTGTGTGTAAAATCAATGATTTAAAAGAAAACACATAAAGTCTTTTGCTAAACTCAAAAAAGATCCATTTATTCATGGTCAAAATAAAATAAAGAGGAAGTCAACGCTGGAAAAAGTCGGTGTACAAGAAAATTGGGATCTTGAGGAGTCCATATAAGAGGGAGCACAATCTGGTCCAAGAATCCCAGAGATCAACAGCACCAGCAGATGATCTAGATGTCCCCAGACTGTGGTCCTACAACAGCCTGCGTCTTCTGTCAGACCAGACTGAACCCA